>CAVLEF010000011.1:7905000-8505000 GCA_963661955.1 Leptosia nina
TGCGCGAAGAATTACGCATGGCGAAACGCTATGCTTTCTTCATTTAGTCTAGATCTTACCTTTTAATATTTCAAAAAATTTTATGATCATTTATCATACTATTTTTAATGCAATACATAGCGGATAATAAAGTAGTCTTTTTTTAAATACCGATTTTTTGTTTTGTATTATGTAACCAAATATTGTCTTGTTTTAAACAGTTAAAAGTGTTTTTAAAAATGTTTACTACTCGCATAAACTACAGACAATACTTAAGTTGAAACTACCTACGGCATAAAAAATCAAGGGCTATCAATATTCTCTGTGACTATGTGTGTAAAGTGGTTGAAAAGTAGGATAAAACAAACATGATGTAACAAAACGATGATCAAAGTAAGATTCCCTTTCTGGAGGACATCTTTGATGTTACGATGATAAGATAGTACTAAACTAGATGGGAATTATAAAAAGAAACTATATCCATATGATATTAAAAAAAGTTGAAGGGTTTGTTTTTTAAACGCGCTTCTTAGGAACTCTTGGGTCAATTTTTTATTTATTAACTTTATTATTTGCAAATACCAAAGGAATGGTTAACATTAATAGAATCATATTAATTGATTTGATGTTGTTAGATTTATCTAGGAAAGCTTTAGGCTACATAACATCACGCTGCGACTAATTGGAAAGAATAAACAGTGAAAAATGTAGAAAAAAAAATTGGGTAAATTAATTCTAAATCTAAATAATATCTACGTCAGAATATGTATGTCTAATAAAATTACTTCACAAAAGCGACAGGACGCGGACGACGTCATGAGTAACAGTTATCTTTACTAATATTATAAAGAGGAAAGATTTGTATTTTTGTAAACTCAAAAAGTACTGGACCGATTTTAATAATTCTTTTTTTCATTAGAAAGCTACATTATCACTGAGTAACATAGGCTATATTTAGTACTCGATTACTATAGACAACTATAGAAATTGTTACTAAAAACAAAGGGAGGGGTAAAAAAAATTGCCGTAAAATGTCTTTCTTCGCATACGCTGCGAAAAGTATTAATGATAGGACAAAAAAATGTTCGACAATATTATAGAAGACATCAATATCTACAAAAAACTTATGTCTAACTATTGTAGTTACGTCGCTAAAACTACTTTTTTTACATTTAACAAATTGATAGAAATGCCGAACAAAATCAGACCGTGTTATCCATACCATTTATAAGCTTTTAATCAAAATAAATAACTTAATATTCAATACCTGATGATTACTTTTTTAATTATTGTAATCGGACATGCCATTCAAAAGATATCATGAAATTAAAAAAAATACATGTCGGCGGTAGCCGCCGCGCCGCATCGAGTAAATAATTCGGCGATAGAGGGGCAGTGGGCTCCTTACGCAGTGGGCGCGAACGACATTGAATATTTCGATTTTTTTAAAACATTTTTATGCTTCACTTAAAAAGTTTTTTTCAAAGCTACTTAGTTTTAGTATTAGGAATCACACTTTGCATAATGTTTGTCAAAGTTCTTTTCAGAACTATCGCTTTGAAGTTGAATATTTTCTTTTGTATTATTAGTTTATTCTTAATTTATCTGATTTAAAATAAATATCCTTCATAGCAATATGCCTAGAAGAAGGAGGTCGCAGCTATCTAAGAATAGTTTCCAAGCGAGATTAGCAAAAGTTCGTCGGATTGGAGAGTCTTCTTCCTAAAATGATCATCTGGAAAGTATTAGAGTGTACGCGTCCCAATCGCGAGATTCTATAGTCGAACGTTCAGGTTCGTCTTGCAAAAGAAAATGCAAGATCGTCTCAGCGCCTGATGGATACAGAGCTAGGAATTCGCGAACGCGTGCACGGGACACCAACACGGAACGCTCGCAGCGGCTCCTGAACCAGCGAAATAGACCACGGTCGTTAACAGAGAGGACGCGCAATACAATTTTTTTATAACTTAGTGATTCATGGTCGTTTTAATTAGCATGCTTATAATTTAAATATTTGTACTTATTTATGTCTACCCATGCGAAGCCGGGACGGGGCCGCTAGTAATTTATAAAGATGAGGAAGAGGTTATCAAATACATATTTTGATGCCCCATATAACCATTCTACGCGGACGCATTCACAGCTAATTCTATTTATCGCGCAATATGTTTAAGACGCCGCAGAATATCAGTGTTGAGACATCAGTCCCAACGTATATGAGTGGCCTTACCGTACCATTTAATTTTTTTTGTTTTTTCTGTAAATGTTGTTTCTAAATAAACTTATTTCTAATCTATTTTTCACGTTTCTTATTCGAATCTAGGACCTCTCGCGCTTAACCACTCTACTACAGAGGCGGAAAGAGGTATAGACAATCGCAAAAACAAAAGTAAAACGTTTTAGAATAAATATTCTCAAGACCACATTCGTTTTCATTAAAGTCGCGACGCTCGTACAGAAAACATTTAATCTTCCACCAAAGCACTTCTAGTAATTTAAAACTGCAGTTGACACTTTAAACAATGGCTTACCGTCTCTTTTATTTTATAAAAATTCTAATAATATACTCATCTACTTCTCTTTTGAAATGATTTAGTGTGATATAGTGTTCTTAAACATTCTCTATCTTCTATTCACGAAACAAAATGAATACTTGTTGTATTTTGTAGAGCATCTACCTACATGAGTACGTAGGGGGCATGCAGGGCAATGGGCTGTTTGACTAAATACGAAAATGTTATTTGATTAATGTTCAGGAACTCAAAAAAAGTAGTACGGTTGAATTCAGATACATATTTCGTAAAATTAAAAATCTGACATTTAAATTGCGCGCCTAAACGCTAAGTTTGTAACGAAAACGAACGAGATAAAGCTATATTCGGCTAGTGATGTCACGATCAATGGGCACCGGTGTATATCGATATTATGACCTACAATCTACAGGCATTTGTATCAAAATTTTAGGTACATACATTTTAACAGTAATCAAACTAATGCGTTTTCCGTCACGTGACAAATGATTAAAAAAATGTTTTTTTTTTAATCAGTTCTTATTTCAACATATGTGACTGTTTTACTTTTTCTTAACTTATACTCAATATTGATAACAGTAATTATTTTAGTATTAGATAACTGTATTTTTCGAATCGTCAAATAGCCCATTGTGATGAAAACCTAGACCCACCAGGCTAGTCCAGTGCCGCTGAACACCTACGACGACTGCCGGTAAATTAGCAAAAATGTACAAAACGAACACGACCGACTTAACAAGCTCTGCAAGGCATATACTCGTTACATTCATACTGTGGGTACTGGAATTCTCATACAAATATCCTAAACTAGCTGACCTGTCAAACATTATTTGCCATGTGTAACATTTTGACTAGATTTTATTAACATGATAACGGTTTTTGTGAGTTAAACTTAAGAGATAGACATATACTGTTGACATTCTATTAGATCATTTAAAGAGAATAATTATAGAGAATAAAGAAAATAATTATTTCATATATATGTTTCAAGTATCTTGAACCGTTTTCGCAGCACGGAACGGAATCCCTGAAAGATATATAAGATTTCCCGATGTTTCTTCGTTCCTATTGGTCGATGTTAGTAGCCTGTAGTATTCCGCCTCAATAAATGGTCCAATGAACAGAAAAAAATGAACCAGTAATTCCTGGGATTCTTAACAAAAAAACTCTACAGTTTTATAATATATAGTATATATAACGAAGTATGATTACGTGTAACCCACGATTGGAACTCCGGACCACTTCCTTACCTGACTCTAACCACTCTAGCAATAAAAGGAACCCTTATCATTTTCTTTCAACCAAAAAGAAGTATAACAAGTTGACGGAGGAAGTAAATTAGGCAAATGCGCTTGAAATTCATTTGCAATTAGACGACGACGCTGGCGCGTGGGGGGCGGTGGTGGGGGGGATCGTAATCCTATTATCTACATCGGAAACAACCTTGTTACGATGTATTGCAAATGCTAAGTTCATGACTGATGTATAAATTATGCGAATGAAATTGAAAAGGAGCTGTGTGATTACAGGTAAATCACAACTTTAGGTAGATTCTGTGAACACATACACGCTTAAAGATTAGGTACTAAGCTATTTCAATGAGTACAAACTCTATATCGTTACTGTTCAGAAGAACTTAGAAACAGTATACAAGCTTATTTTATAATGAAGCTTCACAGATTTATCTCGCAAGCTAATAAAAAAAAACAGAAACTAAGACAAATAGGAAACGACGATATTGACAGTAACAGCTCTATAGACATCTAAGTTCGATTTCCTGCTTAAAATATTTTTTTTTGTTATTTATACATATTTATTTAACTAAACATATGCTATTTTCGTAAATTGTAGATACATATCATGCTATAATGTGATATTAAATTTAAATATTAATAATAAAATATTTATAAAAAGTAAATTATAAATTCAATGATTTTTTCTCTTTCTATTAATATTAAAGAACATATTGTTAAGTAAAAAGTGAATGAAATTATATCCAAACCGTGCATGGTAAAATATAATGGAGAGAAATTATATTCCTATGGATCGACGCTATAGGAATACGATAATTTTGCATCATACATATGTATATCCACGAACAGATTTATAAATGGATATTAACTGTTACTCAGCGAATTGAAAATAATTATAGTCTACTGTAGTACACAAAACTAAATAGTTGAGAATCAGTTTTATCGATAATCCTTACTAATATAATATTATAAATGCGAAAGTAAGTCTGTCTGCTTTTTGTCTGTCTGTACTCTTTCACACCAAAACTACTGAACGGATTTGAATGTGGTATACAGATGGTCTAGACTCTGAGAAAGAACATAGGCATATACTTTTTATTGCGAAAGAGGGGTTGTAAGGGGTTAAAAGGGGGGGTGAATGTTTGTATGGAAATTCGTGATTTTTGAAGCTAGAACAATGAAACTTTATTCTTTGGCTTTTTGGGAATAGGAGTGGGAATGGGAGTGGGAGTGAGAGTGACAATTAGAGTAGGATGTGTGAGGTGAGAGTGTTGCGGCAAAGTAGGACTTACTACATAGATGTGGCTGCGATGAATGCTCAATTACATAAATTAATAAACAGCCTAAATAATTAAAAACTCTACCCCAAGGCACTATTCCACGCGAACGAAGACGCGGGCACAGCTAGTATTTTATATTTCTGCGTTTAATAAGAGAAATTTTTGAAAAAGTTTCCTTTTCGCAAGTAGACGAAGCCGCGGGCAAAATCTAGTGACAAAATATACGCCACAGAAAAGTACGCTTGTAATTTGAGTGCCGTACCTCGCAATATAATAAGAACGATTGTAAAATTCTCTGTCGCGTACTGAATGCAGTTTACAGAAATATGAATTTCACGTGAACACACGCTACGAGGTATCAAATGAGACGCCAATTTCATTCCGACTCGAATGTGGAGATCTCAAACGGTTGTAAAGTACACACGTGCTGTGATTGTAAGATCGCGTCAGAAAACTTGCACAAAATATCTACTAACATGTTTATGGTGCAGAAAGAGTGAACGTATCGAGAGCATGCTTTAAATCATCACATAATTTTAAAATAAGTTTAATATATATCGCGTTTTAAACCGGTAAAGTGTTTTATTTAAACATCATATACCCTTTAAGAGTTCCCATAGTTGGGAGTTTTTTCTAATAGAGGAGGACAGACAACATTGTGATTCACTTGAGGGAGGCTGAAATACCAAAGCCATATAACAGTCTAAACTATGCGATGTCGACCTATTTTGAATTTGGATATTCGAAAATCCTCAGACTGGAACCGAAACGCGATTAAACTTTATATCCAGATTTCCAGACGAAGTCCAACATGTTTCAGGAACATTAAAAATTGAGAAACATGTACTAGTGGAGATCGAACCTTAGAACGAGCTCAATGCCTGTCCTGCCATAATGTCAAGATACCATTAGGATTTAAGACGTTCGGCGGGAGCTTTGGAAAAATCGGCTTCTACTCAGGTACTAATCTCAACTCCTAGTTCTACTCCATTTTAAACCTTACTAGCGACCCGCCCCGGCTTTGATTAGGAGCAATGCTCATACTAAATACAGAAAAACTTTGAATGTATATAAAACCTTTCTCTTGAACACTGTATCTATTAAAATAAACCGCAACAAAATCTGTTGCGTAGTTTTAAAGATTTATGCGTACATAGGAACAGAAAAAGCGACTTTGCTTTATACAATGTAGTCATGTTGTTGTTACGTCATTACCATTTTAAACTTACCAAGAGTTCTGACCTGCATTAATATCATTAGTTCTCACACGAATAATCGTCATTAGGCAACTGTGTGCATTAGGTACGAAAAGCTCTCGTGCAGTAATCGCGTTAGTATTCAGTAGAAAGGTATACTGAATCAGGAGCAAGTGACGTTTTGTCTTTTTAATGAACGCTGCTCTAAATTTCTAACAAACAATGCGACGCCAGTAGTGAGTGAGGCTCCATCACTGTGAGCGATGATATCAAACGATTTATTGTTTCGCTTTTATTTGAACTAGATATTATTACATAGTGTTCAGCAAACATTCGAAGAATTTAGCTAAAGTTAAGTATTGTCTGTAGTTAATGTGAGTAGTATACTCAAACGTCAAATGTAAAAGTCAAATTTGCTACGCTAGCGCCATCTTTTGTCGCAGTTTTGAAGAAACTAGCGGGCCTTAAAGAACTGACTCACGGTGTCCTCTCATTTCTCGGTGTTCCGTTTTGGTGTCAAGTATTTTTAGTCTAAGATCCCAGGTGACCCTATCTATTGAGATTACGGACACGTCCATCTTCAATCTCCCAGTTACCAAGAAACGTCGGGCCGTAGTTAAAATAAATTGTAAATAAGTAATATATTTCTTGTTTTAAACCCATAAAAAAGTGCTTTTAAAAGTGTCAAATAAATACGGAAACATAAAGCGATAATTTCTCGTAACGTGTCTAAATGTATAAAAAATATAAATATTTTTGGTCAGTTTAAACTGTATGCCCTACGCTTTACTAAATCTGTTTAAAATTTCATGAATACAACATCGGGATAGCAATAAAAACAGGTTACAAATCAAAAATATCTTTAAATTTTCATGCAAAACGCTTATAGCTTATAAAAACACCACGTTTATTTAACGAGCCAACATAAAAACTGCAAATGAAACCGAACTGAGCGCGAGTTTACAGTTTTATACGAACAACAAACAATCCATCCTTGTTTATCTAGCTTGCAAAAAGTTTACACATATTTCACATTTCCCGATCAATAGATACCGTGGAGGGATGATTGGCGCGACATTTGCTGCAATGTGCTGGCAACACAAAAATCAGAAGTCGACTGATAAGCTATCCGAAATATATTTGTTGAAAAAAATCTATTTCCATTCTAGCGAAGCCATTTTGAACCATGAATGTCCTTGAATATTATTAAGTCTGTTAATTACGGTTTAGACTGTTGGTCTGATAATCAGGTCATGTGTTTGATTCCCACCGGGTCCGACAAATCTCTAAACAATTAAGACATTTCTTGAGTGTCACGATCGCACACGTCAATCTATTTCCTCAAACCGCATTTATAATAATCTGATCGCCGAATAAATACCCTTACATCTTAAATACTGTCTGTAGTTTACGCGAGTAGTACACATTGAAATAAAATACTTTAACAGTTTAAAACGCGATATATATTAGTTAAACTTATTTGGAAAATACCTTCCTGTGACCACGGTTGCTGTCAAGCATCCGAAACGTCGGGACGGAGTAAAAAATATTTTTTATAATTTCAACTAATATATATCGCGTTTAAACCGTTAAAGTGTTTTTTTTTTAATTCTTATATCTTTAAATGTAAACATACTACTTTCTATAAGAAACTCGAAGCTTATTATATTAATGTAACATATAAGGATTAAGGTCATATATAGTATATATCATAACATAAGACGTATGAGTCTAATGTAATGGTTACAAGCCTTCATAAATCAGGGAAAATGTTCAACGACAGGACTTCGGGTGAAATATAAACCGTGAAAATCGACAAATTGGTCAAACCTATATCGCTACGAAAGGCTGGAACTAATCAATCGAGCATTTACAATCAGACTTAGATGTAAGATTTCAAATAATAATGATACAAAAAGTCCCATGTATAAATTTTTTAATCAAACACTTTTAACAGTTTAAAACGGGAAATATATAAGTAAACTTTAATTTATGGGACTGCGACCCGATGTTTCGGATGCTTGGCAGCAGCCGTGGTCGCGGGGGGACAGAAGAGGGCTGAGAGAGCAGATTAACATTCTTCTTTTTAATCAAGAGATTGGCGAGTGTTGAATCCACGACCACAACCTTCCCTCATTAATATTTTTTTCTTATTCTTTACCCGTAAGTAAATATGGAGTTTACGTTGTAAAGTTCTCATTCCTTGCGCCACTACAATAATAGCGTGTGTTTTACCAAGTTAAATGAGAAAATACTAGCGTAGAGCATTACGCTTCACTTCGATAACATTATTATGAATGCGTTACGGTAACGAGCGCCTGCCAAAATGAGACTAGCAATATTGCGTTGAACGAAACTATGTAATTTCATAATGAAAATCGTATAAAACTGTTCATTTCATCCACGCTATATTTAACATTGTTTTATTCTTATGTTGATCTTTTAATAAAAAATGACAAACAGATTCGCTGTCTACTGAAAACAAATCGAGAGTCCAACAATATCCAGACTTCTAGACCAAACCATGTTTCAGTAATGACCCATATAGCTAATTAAAATTGTTATTTCTTTTTATGATTGAGGAGAACAAAAGCATGAGATTCACGTGGTGGCAGATATACCGCAGCCAATAGTATCTAAACGAAATGCGCTATCGACCTTTAGGCTTTGGATATTCGGATGTCCACAGAGTGAAACCGAAACGCGATTACGATTCACAGTTTTAACCTGTGGACGGTGGTTCGTGACCCGGGCGGTATTTCTATATTCCCACACCTTTATTTGCCATACCAATGAGCCTATCATTATGAGGTAGGAAGTTTAATACCCATTTGTTTACGCGAGTAGTACACATTTAAATAAAACACTTTAACGGTTTAAAACGCGATATATTGATTAAACTTCTTTTAAAATGATTTTTAACTTCGGCCCGACGTTTCGGATGCTTTGCAGCAGCCGTGCTCCCCCAGTCACCACGTTTTAAACCGTTAAAGTGTTTTATTTAAAAGGTATTAGGCTTTTAAAACTAGTAATATATTAAAATAGACAGACTTCCATTTACTATATATTGACTTTAATGAGTTTACCACTTCCTTAATAAATGATGATTTGATTTCCACTAGATATATGTTTGCCACGCTCTCCTTTGAAAGATAGTATGGAAATTAAGATGAATCGCATTAGATAGCGTGGAAGATTGAAAGCCCATGTCCCAACTGTCTATTATAGAGCTGGTGTATTTACCAACTGGGTGCTAAGAAAAATCTTAACTATTTAATTTAAAAATGTAAAATAAGTTGAAAAACTTTTCGACTCGGGCAGGACTTGAACCGGCATCGTCAGCGTTCCGTGCTATTGAGCTACCGAGTCGTGTTAAAGTTTTCAAATGTTAACTATTACTTAGAATTTTTTTAATTAATCATTATCCGTCTGTCTGTCTGTTACTTTTTCACGCCAAAACTACTGAACGGATTTGAATAAAATTTGGTATACAGATGGTCTAGACCCTGAGAAAGGACATAGGCTTTTTATTGCGAAAAGGGGGTTTTAGGGAAAGTTGTATGGAAATTCATAGTTTTATGGAGCTAAAACAATAAAAAATTATTTAGCTCTTTAAGAATAAGAGTGGGAGTTAGAGCAGACGTGATGCGAGGTGAGAGTGTTGCGGCAAGATAGCAATTACAACATAGATTGATTGCGTTAAATGCGCCCTTACATAATTTAATAAACAAACAAGTCACTATTCTACGCGGACGAAGTCGCGGGCACAGCTAGTAATTATAAAGAATATAACAATCCAGCTTACGTGACAAATTGTAGTACTATCGTCGAAGTGCAATAAAAATAGATGCAAAATAGGAATAAGCATTAATTTAAAAATAGCATTTCCCATCTAATCACAATTCGATTCCAACGTCCCGCACTATTTATTTAGAAAGGCTGGCAACACAGAAAACGCTGCGTCAAACAAGAATCTGTTATTCCCGCTGGAAGTGCGCCAAAGTAAACGCGCCAATACTTTTTACGAATGTCACAAGGAAAATGATAATAGAAATCTGTTTTTGGGGAAATCCGCAAACATTGATTCGGACGATATTTGTTGTAATTATGAGGCATCGCACTTTGTTATCTCACTAGCTTCTTAGAACGTCTTCACAATCTATCCTATAAAATCTTACCGTGACCATGGCTGCTAGAAGGCATCCGAAACATCGTGCCGTCCTTTAAATAATTTTCAAACAAGTTTAACTGATATATTTAAACCGTTAAAGTGTAAATATTTCAATGGGTATACTCGCGTAAACTATAGACGGTATTTAATGTCTATACTTGTTTAATACAGTAATTTAGTAATACAATATCAAAACGTAGGTTTAAATAAAACACTTTTAATGATTTAAAACGCGAAATATATAAGTTGACTTTTAATTTAACTACGGCCCAACAGACACAGGCGAGCTGCTGGACGCATCCGAAACGTTGGGCTATAGTTAACATAAGTAGCAAATAAGTTCACTAATATATTTCGCGTTTTAAACCGTTATAAGTGTTTCATTCAAATGTGTACTACTCGCGTAAACTGTACACAATACTTAAAAGTAGGTTGATCATCTTTGGAGCAATATTTTGGATATAAAAATATGTAAATAGCTTACAGAACTTTAAAAAACACGGTACTACAATTTTTAACTCTAAATTGTAAAACTAAATGCGATTAAAATTGGTACCATTTAAATTTACAATTACAACTAACCCTATATACGAACTAATAACCTTCGTAAGTTCGTAGTACTTGTGACCAATCAAAACAGAATTGTGCAGTTGTTGAAATCTAACTAGAAAAGTTCCTGACACCTAAATTGCTTCGATTCTAACTTCCAAGGCATTGCCTGAGTGACATTTTCACATATTACATGTTACTGGAGGTAGGTACTACTTCATAAATGCGGTTTGTGCGGATGAATGGATATATGAGGCAGACAAAAAACATGATTATCAATAAGGAGGGACTTAAAAATGCGCAAAGAACTTATGCGAAAATGAATTGGCGTTATTGTATTGTTGTGAATTATGTTAACAATTTTCGGTCACTGGTCTTGTAGACTGACATTTTTAAACTATTTAAATATTAATAATTCGAGTTATAATATTTCAGTTAGGCTAGTCGGCCTCTAGCGGCTCAATTATATAATGTATTTCTAAAACCGATATACGTAAGAATTATAATTAGTAATATTATTCAACAGTCATATTTTTTAATTATCCTTTTTTATTTCACTTGTGTTACAAATGTTGGATTGGAGTTGGGTAGAATTATTACCTATTAAGAATTTAATATAAATTGTGTTACCCTATTAATATTTTAATAAAAAACTATATTTATACAAAGTAGCAATATCACAGATAACTTTAAGTAAGCCTATATTACAGTAAAAATTTAAATATACTTATTCAATTTAACGGGCTTGTTGGTACATTAGTATCAATGTATGGCTAATAATAAAAGGGGTTGGGTTGGTGGGTTTGATCGCCACCAGTTCCAACATTTTTCAATAAATTTAAAATTTATATAAAACGTGTTGGATTTCGTCTGGAAATTTGGACATTAAATGGATGGTATGAATATCTAAATTCCGTTTCGGGTCACGAACCAACGTCCACAGATAAAAAAGCCGTCAAGTTCATCGCGTTCGATTTAATTCTGTGGATTTCCAGGAATCCAAAGCTAAATACGTCGACAGCCCATCTTGTTTATATATTCTACTCGCTGGGATATTTCATCTACCATCGAGGTACTTGTAGGTCCTCCTCGATCATAAAAAAAAACGTTTATTTACGTATAAGCCTATCCTCCATAGTTTAATCAGCAAGCACGCTAAGCTCTCGTTCCCAGTTATGATCACTTATTTAGAGGTAATAGTCGTTAAACCGTCGACAACTCGCGATGGATCAGCGTGCTAAGTCACTTAAACCACCCATCCATATAAGTAGCAAAGTGGACCTGTGTTGAAATAACCATTGAATTTCAGCTATTAATGAACAGAGTATAAGCACTGTGCCCTACCACAGTTTTACCAATCTTTAATTCATTCCATACGCGTTTCAACAGAAAATACCAGAGTTCAAAGTAGTATAAATCATACTTTCCAGAATCGCTTTGCTTATGTAATTTTATTGTGCTATGAAAATCTTACGAGCATGTTTGCATCGGGGTTTTCCTGTCCCGGGAAAACCGTGATAATATTGTTCGCTCAACTGCGCGGCAACACGCTTTGTAATTCTGACACAATAATGTTAACGATTACGAAACTTTAGTGCACAAAAGCGTAAGTTAATTGTTATGAATACCAAAGTGACACTAGTCACTACCACGAAGGAGGATTATCAGAAAAAACCATTTCTTCGGTCTTCTATTGTTTATTAGAGTGCATAATATTATGAGCTTTAATTGGACTGCGGGTTTTCAAGTGAGCTTTGCTTAAAACATCCTTTTTTAAGACAAAGAAGGACAGACAAGCATGGAGTTAACGTGATGGAAAGTAAGAATACCCCTGCTGTATAACATGCGACATACAAGTCATAGAAGATCCGCTGTTCGCCTATTTTAGTTTAATGTAATTAAAATTCACCTCCATTGATTGGCTGATGTTAGATCTTTAGGTATATTAGGTTACTGTATGTGAACTTAAACTTACAAATCTATAGCCACTATAGTCTTAATTATGATTATTACAAAGTTACTAAAAATCTACGTATGTTACTTTGAATACAAAGTTTTTTTTTCGTAACTCCGTTTCTTTCCAGCTAATGAACAAGTGAATGGATTGGTTAATAGTAGTTAAAGCAAGAATTCAAACCCAATTTTAAGTAAAAGTAATTTATCTCACAAAATTTCATGGCAAAGAAATTCTTATTTTATCTTTTCCGTAGCGCAATGGTTAAACGCGTAGCCTATTAGGTAGTCTGTGAAGCACAAGAGGTCCTGTGTTCTAAACGGTTTGCCGTGGACGTTCTGGACAAAATGTAACTAACTACTTACCTGTTAATAAAATGAATGATTAAAGTGGACGCGGAATCTGTTCGTCGTATTTTCCATAAAGGAAAACGGTCTGATTTACTTTCACGGGAAGGAAAAGGTCTTTTTTTTAAAAAGTCCAAGTATGATTAATTCATGTGTATCGACTTTTGAACTTTTTAAAGAATATTGCAAGTTTTAAAATAATTATATTATCTTACTTAATCTTTAAACCAAATCGTAAAGAACTAAGTGCATAAAGCTTTAGGTAACAACATTTTTTGGTATTTCCATGAATTGTTTTTCCTTTGACTGCATCATATAAATTTGTTGATTCATCATTTAATTAAAAATTCCGTTATGATGCATCAATGTTTTTAACTTTGTTACTAAGAAGACCTAATTTAACATAACAGAAAATATTACACTCGCTTTAAATATATTTTATGCATTGAAATTAAAATAACATCTGTAATTATTGTATGAATATTGCTTTCTCTCCTTCATGGGTCAATGTTAAATTTAAGAAATATGCTCATATACTAGATTATTAATAATATAAATTATAATAGTTTAGGCCAGACAGAACACAGAAAACTGATCTACTACTTGACTGTATAATAATGTGTATATTCAAAAAATAAAACATTTGTTGTGTACTATAGGGTTTTCCAAACAGGATTCACTTTGAAATCAAATGAAAAAAGTTTGTATAAGCCATAATTAAAAGTTTAATTTTTACAGTTAAAATAAATAAGGTTATGTGATTTGCTTCAGAATACCCTGTCGAATAAGTGTTTGACACTCTGATGTTGGTAGAAAATGTGTACTATTCTTTTTTAACATTATAACATCCCCATCTTCTAATTCTAGTTTTCCATAATCTACAAGGCATAAAACCTCTATATTCAATGATTTTGGAGGCCTCAAGTTTTCTGTTAGATCAATACCATTATAGCCTATATCTTGCCCCAGTGACCGCATATAAGTAGCTAAATTTGTTGAATACTTTGAAAACCAATCATATTCTGCATCTGATAAGAGTTCTCTAATATCTGGAGGTAACACAGATCCAAACTCCCATCTTAATATTTTAATTTTATTCATGCGATTATATAAATAAGCTAGAAGACACCGCTTGTTTCGCTCTAAAGCTGAATGGCGCACCTGTACTGTAGTCCACAGAGATTTGTTCTCTGTTGTTGCATTTCTGAAACATATAAATTTACTTGAGTACGCGACTAGTAAATTTGATTTAGATTGGGTAAAATTGGAAGTTCTAGTTCATTATAACATTCGTTATTGACATACTTTATAAGAATTATCTCAAAACTATACTTACGCATCATTCATGTTTAATTTGAATAAAACGTGCATTTCTTCTATTATTTGACGAATTTTTTCATCCTGAATAGAATAATGATTATGAAAAAGAAGTATTAGAAGAATAATAAACAATAACATAACAGTTTTATGACAAGTACATTATATTGGTCTAATGTTTCACGATTTCTCTCCGATTCCTTCAGCAGCTCTATTACTTTCTCGCCAAACATATTAGAACTTAAATCTTTGAACAAACAATATGATATTTTTATCAACTTCTAACTAATAAACTAAAATAGTTCATACAGGCTTATAAAAAACAACTTTTAAACACAATCGTAGCTCATTATTTACAAAATTTTAATCACCGTCAGTTGTTAATTGTCAATTATTACTAAAACTCAGAGAATCCAAAATCAACGTACTAAACACAGACTAAAATTTATTGTTCTAACACCGCTAATATTACTAACATTATACTTAAATAATATCAAAAATTTATGATTTTGCTATCGTAAAATTTCTAATTTGATATATTTGTTTAGATTTCATTTAAATAAAACACTTTAACGGTTTTAAAAGCGGTATATTTTTTTAAAATTTTTTTAAAAATTTTTTTTTTCCGGGCCCGACTTTCATTGCAGCCTGTAACGGGAGACAAATAAATTTCATTGCTTAAGACAAATATCCTCTTATCGCTTTTATTATGCTTAAGAAATGTATAGCAAATTTTATTCTCGAATGTCTATTATGCATCTGTGGTTTACGTTAAACATTTCGCCACCGACTGAGGACTGTGGTTGAAACGGTGACGTAGTTTATTTTATCTTTCCATTCTCGTCAGTCGTCACAAGTAATTTTTATAAACGGCTACAATACAACTTTGATCTTTGTTTATCACGCATAACGTTCACAACTGTGCCCGAAAGCGGTTGTCCCGTACCTTCTGAGGAATTGAAACCAAACATGTGTTGCAAGGTGTACTGCTAAGTGTTTAAGGGTGGAAGTGTGCAAATGTGTTTGTTTTAACTAGTGACTTAAGTGTTTTGTAACCATGAGTGCCAAGAAAGGAGTCGATACTAAGATTTTCGAAGACGAAAATACTGATTCCGGTTTTTTGTCTGGTCCTCTCAGCGATCAGAACCTTTCGGAGGAATTTTATCCAGAGGAAGAGCCCGAGGAGACGCAAAAAGGTGATTCCAAAGATGTATTGACCGAAAACATAGAGTTGGACAGTGGACTTATTTCCGGAGAGTGTCTATCCGGTGAAATAGATTTTCACGAAGAATCCACTCCCTGTTCAATACCAGTACCTGAACAACCCCTCATTGTGATTGATGATCATTCATCTACCAGTACTGCCATACAATCCCAGAAGTTTGACCTCCCACCAATTAAAATATTGTTTGAACAAGATGAAGATGGAGACACGTAAGTAGAATTTGAACTATGTTTTGTTATAATCTATAATATAATGGGAATATATAAGTATAATTTCTTGTTTTTAGAGCAAAGAAAGAAGGTAAAGACCAGACATTTAGCTATCATATCAATGCTCTATAATGTGAAATCTATTTGTCATAATCTTTGTTATTAAAATATATATGTTTTAAACATTTTAATAACCCCTTAATATATCATCTCTTAATAATTACAAAAGTAAAGTACATAGTTTTATATATGAACATACCAGTTTATATTGACATAAATTATTTTGGGTTTCCATCTAGCCTCAGATGCTGTGGAAAATAAGAATTTCCCTTTTATCATTTGTGTAAAATTGTAAAGACATAATATTGTATTACAGGCAACTCCATATAGCTGCTGTGCATGGCTGTGAGAAATCAGTGGCTACCTTAATAAAGGTTTGCCCAGACAGAGAGTTAATAAATATATGCAACAGCTATGGACATACAGCGTTGCACCTGGCAGTACTAGCGGGTCACCCCTTCATCACAAAAATGCTTGTTGAAGCTGGTGCTTCGATAGCAACAAGAGATTTCAACGGAGAGACACCACTACATATAGCGGTACAGAGGAAGTATATAAGAAGCTTGAAATATTTGCTCGCCCCGGTGAAAGACCAACCCAGGACATACTCGTCAGTTTTAAATCAAAAGAACTACAAAGGTATGTATTGATACATTATTTATTATATTATTGGGAAAAGTGGCTTTTCCTAAATTACTGAACGGCTAATCATACAACATGCTACATTCAGGGAATACCTAACACTAATTAATTACTCATTTTAAAGGTCATTTGATTCATGGAAAAAACCTGTTGTTGGTGTTTTTATAGGATTTAATATTAACTAACACAAATATTTTTGTATGAGAAGTAAACATAATAGTATAAGTGTACATAATCTGTAGTATGTAACTATGATTATAAAATACAATGCCTTGTGTTGATGACGATTCATAGTTAATGGAGAAATGACCATGATAATGACATTTGTTGTTATAACAGATATCTGTAGCCGGACTCCCAACTAGTTTGCCTTCGATAGAGACCATTGTTAAGAAATTGCCAGGACATACGCGCGCGTCATTGTAGAAAAAGTCAGTTTCACTAGGATGTACTGTATAAGTAGAAAACCTGTTTGGTTCACGTAGACATGGCTTACGTGAAGATGCCCGTCAAGGTCTCTGCTACGTTCAATGGAATCGGAGTCCTTGGCGAGTCACGCGCGGGAAATACAGCTGGTGATTTGTGAGAGCGTGGAAAACTCGAGATTAATTCATTATTCGCTTTCCTTACTTGCTGAAGAATATTGTAGCCGCTTTGAAACTCGATGTTTCGATCCATCAATTGCGTCCAATTCAATTATTTTAATAGACCATTAAAATTGATATTCTATGTTCCACATAGTTTGATGCGACATATTATATCCTTTAAATAAAACACGTAAGCAGTCGTGGTAACAGGAGGTTGACAGCTGTTGTAAAGGATCTGAAACGTCGGGCCGTGCTTAAAATTTTATTTCAAATAAGTTTAACTAATGTGTATCGCGTTATAAACCGTTAGTGTTTTATTTAAATGTGTACTACTCGAGTAAACTACAGACAGTATCTATCTATATAAATTACAATAACAATTTTCTGTGCTATATATGAGGCTATAGTAGACAGCTCCTTGGAAATGAGTACAAATCTAAAAATTATTAAATCATTTTTACCATCACCTGATTAATATACTATTGTTAGAAGACAACAATGACATTTTCTGAGGTGACATTAAAACGTTTGCTTTCGAAATATATTAGGTTTTCCCGATGTTATACAATGTCTCGTCCTCGCTTTGTAACTTTCAGTGATTTACATAAGGTTTTACCCAGCACGGCCTCGTTTCAACATTATTTATTAAGTGTTTAAATAAACCATCAAGTTTATCTAGTGCTTATGCACTCTACAGACCAGGAGGTACCGAGGCTTCGAATCCCGTATAGAACGAAATGTTACTTTGCTATAAACCATTTTATATGTAAAAATTGGTGTTAGGAAACTTGTTCTCTGAGGTAAATCTCCAATTAATAAAGTCAGAAAAGTTACATAACAAATAATTGTTACTTCTGTTTACGGTAGAGATACGAAAATAACCGAATTGCGGAATTTCCAAAAGATAACAGATCCGCTGATACGAAAAGTAAATAAATGCATTACAGCGATGTGTGAGCGACCGCGGGCCGTAGCATAATGGGTATTCCCAATGTGGTCGTAACGATGTGACTGTGAACCGGCTGGCGGTGAAAGCGTTGGCACCGAAGCTCTTGTCAGATAAAAATATATTAAAGCAATGTAGATGCTGTCTTTAGTTAACGCGAGTAGTACACATTTAAATAAAACACTAGCATATTCGTTAAACCGTAGAATTTTACTTTGACGTCAGATACATCCTCCATCTTTAGTCTCCCCGTGACCACAGCTGCTGCAAAGCATCTGAAACGTCGGGCCGTAGTTAAAAAATAATTTTCAAATAAGTTTAACTAATATATATCTCGGTTTAAACCGTAAAATTGTTTTATTTAAATGTAGCATATAGCTCAAAAATATCGCTCACCATACATTATTAAATTGATAGTACCTAGGTTATTAATTCTGCTTCTATCGTTATTATTACAACCTTATGCTAAACCCAATGTTAGACAAGCCAGTGACATTACTATACTATGAACTTTATGCTATAATATATCGTAGTCTGAAGAGAGCCTAAACTGTAAGCGACCAACACCATCGCCATTCTCCGCTCGCGGCCTTCCTTGGGATATCCCACGATAAATACTACGTTACGTAGTTCGTTACATTCTGCGGTTTTCCCACCTCATATGATTTCAATGATAAATAAGCGATCATTGACACGTGTATACTCAATTATGTGTGTCACCTTGCGCTCGCGCAGCTAGTGCTCGGTAAATAATATGCAAGACATACATTAGGAGTACACTGAGTTATGCTTCCCTGTATGCACAAATGTCTCTCAAACTGGTTGTGTTGCGTAATAGTAACGTGTATAATTACTAAGTGTTACATCTGTCGTTGATGGTACCATTGTATGTCTAAATGATTTCGTCGTGAAAATCTTCGTATGGAAAAGTTTTAAATGAGTGTTAGGAATGTCCAAATTCCATCCGGGTCAACCACCGTCCGCGGCTGGAAAAACCGTAAGCCGTCTGTTACTTCTGAAAGTTCAAAGCCGAAATGGGTCGACAGCACATCAAGTATAGATGTTAAATAGCTGGGGTATTTAACCTATCAAGTGTACATAGGGTTCGTTTGATAGAAGATAAGCTTCGGTCTTTCTGTCACAAACAATAGTGAAGGACATTATTATTTACTAATTATTAAAAGATATGGGTTTTTAATTGTCCGTCTCTAGCTAAATGGTAAAACGTGTTGCCTAACATTTCGTTAAGCGCAAAAAGTCCTTGGTTCGACTCCCGAGGAATCAATAGATAGTTTTGGTCGGGCAGGGCACAGGAGTCTGACTTAATACTTGCCTGTGAATCGATTAGTGAACCGGGCACAGATCTATGTTCGCCCCGTGCCCCACAAGATAAGCGGGATTTGTGTCCATGGATTTTTAATAACCACCTATCCAATATAATAATGAGTCGATTAGCGCAAAAGGTATCGGAAATGAGGGGTTCTAGGGAAGGAAAACCGCAGGCGGGACTTCTCGACCGACATAAAAGATAATCGAACAAACGATGACTTGACGTAGGTACTGGGTTATTCCCAGGTGAAAGTACTCGTGTTGCTAACGTTTGGCAATCCCGAAGATAGCTGATGATTACGATAAAAAGAGCGCCGCTTGAAAATCATTATCGCTTGTATTTTGATATATTGATACATATTTGAAGGATATAAAGATTATTATTGTTCTTTTGTTGTATATATACCTGTAATATACCTAGAGACATAATCCAATATTCATATATTTTCGATAGTATTTGAGTTAGGTTTACGATGACCGCACCGGGTTTTTTGGAAAAACAACAGAAATCCGGTTTCTACCTAATTGACCCCACATAGCACTGTCAAACAATAGGTATATTTTATCATCATTTAATGATGCCTGTACCCGATGATCACGTGATTAAAACATTACTCTGTTGTGTATAATAGTTTTTTATGAACTTATAAATTTAAATAAAACGCTTTAACTGATTAAAACGCGATATATATTAGGTGAACTTATTTAAAATTATTTAAACTCCGGCCCGACCTTTAGGATGCCTTGTAGCAGCCGTAGTCACGGGGACACTTATAAGTTTATCTAAAAGAGAAAATATGTAAAAGATATACAGAATTCTGATGAAAAACCTTTATTATCATCGTCTCTCTATGTTATCATAAGAGACTCCATACTGACTAGAACATAAACTGGATTCTCGTCTCCTTCATGACTCGTATGCGGAAACGGTGAAAATAACGTCGACCGTATATGGTGAGGGCAGCTAGCTGCGCGCGCGTCGATTGCCACATTATTCGGAAAACCCGAGTTGCCCCCTCCCCCCGCGCCCCGCGGAGCGCCTGACCGCTCGTTCGCGCCCATTCTACGCAGCTACTTACGATGGCTTAATCTGTCGTTTGTTATGCATTCAATGCCAATAATATGCATTAATGACTAATTCTCTATTGCGATCAAAACAATTGTTTTTAATAAAAACATCCTACTTTGCAACTTGTATTCGATTCTACATTTGAAAGTATATAGGTACGATAAATGTTTTAGGTATATTTTTAAAAGCAAATAACAAAATACTAAATTCGAGGCTAATATATATTGCGAACAATACCCTCATTCCGCAGCCATTAACAGCTAAAACTGATAAGGGCCCTGATAGGGTACAGAGATGACCTTTATCGTGAATAGAAATGGATAACCGCAATGCTTCAGTGCGATACAGGGAAAATGTGCCGAAATAATCTAGTACTGATCTAGTTAAACAGACACGATGGCGCGTTTCGGGAGGCCGTCTGTAAATTTATGACAAAAATATTATGTACTACATCGTCGTATATTTTCCTAATAGTGTCTTTCGACAATTTAAAGTATTTTAACGTTCTATAAAATCACTAGCTGTGCCAGCGACTTCGTCCGCGTAGAATAGTTATTTTGGGAATCCAAAGTTAATCTTAAAAGATAGACATAAAGCGTCGCAGATTTTTTTTTGAAATTATTAAAAGAGCATTCATTCTTTAAAACATATTTTGGGTATCCAGAACTGTTTTAGCAGCGTACGGAAACCCAAAGTTTTGAATAATTTTTTCATATGTCTCGCTGTATCTTCGCTTGTATTAGTTTTACAGTCTGTATAGGATTTTTTAAAACCCGTAGTTTCTGAGATTAGCGCGTTCAAACAAACAAACTCTTCAGCTTTATATATTAGTAAAAATAAATATAATGTTCTATTAAAGAATTTTATAACAAAGTATTTATTTTAGACTTACACCAAATTTCGATGGCTAATAATCTCTAATACTATGCACATAATCAAATTAAACTGGTCTGATGACGTACGTATTTTCAAGGTGAAATTGGTGATAATTTGCCTATTATATATTTTCCGTAGTTACGTCTAATCTTGGCTAGAATATCTAGAATAAGGAATTTATATTTGTTTTAATGAAAAAAAATGTGAATACCACAGCCATATACCAGATCTCTGTGCCCATTTTGGATTTGGGCATTAGGAACCTGGACTAAAACCAAATTATGGATTTACACCTGCTAATCCATATGGACGGTGGTTTAATGACCTGGACGGAATTTCGAAATCTCCACCCATTTGATGTACAGGCTATCCAATAAAAAAATATATATACATTGATTTTGACAAAATACTACCCGTTACACTGTTGCACCAGCTAAGTAGATGTATGTAAAATCGTACCGGCAAATTCTATTTTTACTGAACAGACCAAGGTATGTGTGCTTTAAATAGCACTGGATCTAGGCCAACAACTCAAAATTTTAAACGAGATAATTTTGGAAAGTTCTCATTTAGTTGACAAGTCTGTTATTAAGTATTGTCTATAGTTTACGCGAGTGGTACACATTTAAATAAAACACTTAAACGGTTTAAAACGCGATATATTAGTTAAACTTTTTGAAAATGAATTTTAACTTCGGACCGACGTTTCGGGTGCTTTGCAGCAGCCGTGGTCACGGGGAGACGTGGTAACTAATATATCACGTTTTAAACCGTTTAAGTGTTTTATTTAAATAAGTCTGGTATTTTCTTATTAACTAGTATAGTTCACATTCATTGATTACTTTTATGACGGACTCATTGGTCTAATGGTAGCAATGTAAGGTTAATTACTAACTCAATTCCAGAGGATGACTTTCGATTTTTTTGAAATATGGAACTCTATCTATGTGTTTCAAAAGTTTACATTCCAAATTCAAAAATTCACCTTCCACTGATTGAACTGTTTATTCCCGTCTACCCCCTCCTGTCGTATTTTTATATCACGTCACAATTCACCCGAGGCACTAACTTATTAATTAATTACATATAAATCTGGTATTATGTCATCGCATTAGTATGTGTAACCTCAACTTGTCATAAGATATTTTAAAGGTTAAAGGTCGTCTTTTTTCCTAATGTACGATTTAATTTCCTCATCGCTGTTATGTGGGATCGATATTCTTTAAAGCGGTTCGTGGTGGATAATGCTTCCTTTCTAAATAGTATTTATGTAATTTAACTGAATTTTTACTCTGAAGCGAACATAGCCGCTTTGGTGGTTAAGTTAATCGCCTGATTATAATTGTTTTCAGCAAGAAAGAACGTGGAAAGAATGAAATTGTTCTGGTTAAGCAGTACCTTTTTAGTAGCAAAAATATTTCTCCTCCAAGCCCACGAAAAAAATAAACTGTATTTTTTTTCTATTTTATATCACTAACTCTATGTTTTTACTTAATTTCAGGTCAGACGTGTGTGCACTTGGCCGCTTCCAAAGGTTACTTAGAAGAATTAAGAATGTTGGTCGCGCACGGAGCTAATATTAACGCTAAGGTGAGTTTCTAGATAAAAAAAATATATGTTTGTTATAACTATATATAATACGGCAAACAAAGTTACCACACAAATAGAAACGATTAAAATTGATTCTAGTCTACAATATTATTAGGAAAACAATAATTTTTAAGAATTGTCAGTAGTTTACGCGAGTAGTACACATTTAAATAAAATACTTAACGGTTAACAGCGATTATTAATAACCTTATTTTTAATTAAATTTAACTACGGCCCGACGTCTCAGTTGCTTTGCAGAAGTCGTGGTCACGTTCGGCCGTAATTAAAAGAAATGTTAACTAATAAATTTCGTGTTTTATACTGTTTCAAGTGTTTTATTTTAATTAATAATTACTTAACCAAATTAAATGGTTAACAGTGTGTAGTTTACGCGAGTATTTAGAATCTTTGTTATGCTTAGAAAGAGTTGAACACGTAAGTTAGTTAACGATAAAATTAAAAGGAAAAAAACAATAATTATTTCATTGTCCCCATATATGATATTTGTATCTTATCTATCGTATAGGTCATATATTGCCACTATCTCAGCCACTGTCGGTCATGCATTTTGTACCTAATTAATAGTGACAGATATCAACAAAACAGATCGGACGATATTTGATTAAGCGAGTTATCAAATATATTTTATAAGAATTATGTCTTTATTGGTTAATGATGGATGAATGGTCTTCAATCTCTGATTGAATATTATTTAATATTCCGATATATCTCGATCTTTGGAACATCTGTTTGTGTCAGCCAAGTCACGAACCACTGTCCACACAGTGCAAAAGCAGTGGATTGTAATTCACAGTCTATGGATTTGTTCAAAGCCAAAATAAGCCAAGGATGTCCAAATTAGTACTATACTTTCGACATGTGTTTTTCAAGTTTTCCTCTTTTCGTGTATCACAAGGAAAATACGAGTTCTTAATAAATTTCCATTTTCAAGCCTTAGTAGAGCTTGATTGAGAAAAGGAGAGACTGAGGCGTACAATTTATATCTCGATACAACACAATCGCATGGACTGTAGTCTTGGGAAACCCACTCGCTATCACTGATAAATGATAAGGGGGTTTTTACAGTAACCATCTTAAAAACTACATATATAACTAAGATATTGATCGTTGGATAGCCTCTTTTATATAGAGGAAAGACAAGTATTATGTTCACTCGATGTTAGGTTTTCATCTGTGGTCGGTGGTTCGTGACCCGGACGGAGTTTCGACATTCCTACCATCCATTTGATATCCAGATTTCCAGACGAAATTCAACATGGTTCAGAGAAATTAATAATTGATTGGAAAAATTGTCCCGGTGGCAAAACAAATGTTATAATTTCCCCTGCCATCAAGCAGAGTATGCTTGTTTGTGCTCTGTTAAACGTTGTGTAAATAGGCCTTAATTGGGTCAGTGTGATTGAATTGAATTGCATTCAGTTTCATTGGGTCATTGGGCTAAACGTTAAATATTAACTAGAGACGTCTGTTTCTTATAATTGTTTAAAGATTCACAGTTGACGTTGATTACAAAATACTAATATTATTCCTTTTGTTACCAGGAGGGCTTAGCTGGTCGCACACCCCTGCACATCGCGGCCCAGCGAAATGATGAACCCTTAGTGATGTACTTGTTGAGAGACGGCAATGCAGACCGCGGCACGCGGGATTACGCGGGACGGACGGCGAGGCGATTTGCCAGTCGGTCTCGGGTTCTACATCTGTTCGGTGATGACTACTCGGACGATGACGAAGACGATTCTGAGTCAGAGGTAAGAGGAAAATTGTCGATTCTATAAAATTGTTGTTAGCCTTATAGCTATATAATTATACTGATATAGTCACATCGATATATGCTTTTTTGTATGATAGAGGATAGACAAATATGGGTTAGTTATTATTATTAATATAGTTAAATTGGGTTGAGTAGGTGAAATATCTCAGCTACACGTTAATGCGCAAGATGTGCTATTGACCTATTTTGGATGTTACGAAGTGTAGAGGCAGAGACGCTATAAAATTTCCCGGCCTTTACATGTGTAGACGGTGGTTCGTGACCGGGCGGGATTTCGATTTTTTACCGATAGGCTTTTGAATTAATTAGAAAAATGTTAGACCTCATAAATGTAGAGGTCTTCGAATCGAATTGTACTTACGTCCAGTTGATTATTAGCTATACATTGCTAAAATTACACCAACGAACTCATCAGAGTCTTACTGTTAGTTACTTTTAAATACAACTATACAAAAGTCTCTTACATTAGCAAAAGGTCTGAAACTTTAGCAAATTATATTATTTCTTGTGCAATAACATTGCTAGAAAAGGTCGTAATATAAAACCTTTGTCCAGAATATTTTGATCCCAGTTCACTTATTAATGGAATCATTTAATTTTCAGCACGAAAGTGACATGGAGAGGTTCGAGGAGATGAGAACAATGATGGCCGCCTGTACAACAACATGCGCGTAATACCACCAACAGACTAATAACGTGTTGCGTGAAATTCATAAACTGTAGCTTTAAAACTATTGTAATAATACAAATGCCCTCCCCCCACAGGCCACTAGGGCCTCTATAAGAAATATGTTACATTTAGTTGTTGGTATTCGTCTATAATTGGGGATTTTGTTACATCTAGTCTTAAACTAGAAATGTATTTGAAACGTGTGTCGTTTATATGCCTTATAAAACTCTAAAGATTAACTATTACATGTTTATGAATTACACTTAAAAAGGGGGGAAATAAAATGTCTAATATATTTGATTCCTACTTGACGACTGATTGAGGTTTCAACAACTAAGTTGTTAACATTCAATTAAAAACAATGTTTTGTTATACGAGGCCGCTTGAGCTAGAGTAGCCTAACTGCAATTTTTATGACTTATTTGTATAAAACTCTAAAAATGTTAATCTACAAGAGCAGTGATCAAAAATTGTTAACATAATTCTTACACAAATAATAGTGCAAATTAATTTTTATTAGGCCACTCTGGCTCTAGCAGCCTCTTATATAAACATTTCATATTTATTCGTGAAACTGTTCAGTTCAAAATAGATGTGCCTCAGATTCGGTTCAATGCCATAATGATAAGTATACTCGTTCAACCAAAACCGTTATCATTATATGACACTGGAGATGCGTGTAGTAATAAAAACTTATTTATTGAAATATGTAGCGGAACCCAAAACTGTATAAGGCTATCCGTATATTACGTCACATTAAGTGTTATAGACGTGGCTTTTGTGACGTCACAAAGTCTAAATGTTGAAACATTTGTGACGTCACTAGGGGGGGGGGTTCGACATATGAATGAGACCAATTGTCAATATTAAGGGAGTTTAAGAGCATAAAACGTGTGTGACCTAATTTAAGGATACCCAAAATACTAATAACCGATGACATGGCCTATTGTGGTCTTAATATATAAGTCTTCCTGTATTATGTAAGGACTGTTATTAAATATATCGTGCATACTTTACTCTTTTAATTCTTGTACTAAAGTCGGTAAATGTTGGATTTCGCTACAGCTGTATTTTGTACCTTCAAGTGTCAATAGTACAGGAAAATACTGTACTAGATTGGGTTTACCTGTGATTATTGTAATCCTTGGAAACCCAAGGATGATGCATTTGGCCAGATAAAGCTCACCGCACACTTGGGAACAAGCAGCGATAGGAGTTTTATTATTGATGACTAGAGACCGTTCTGGACAAAAACTTCAGTAACAGTTAAAATCCATAAAGATAATACCATTTATTTTGATTTGTTTGCATTAAACGATTTTTTAGCATTCCGATTAAGCGCATCGCTGACTAAACCCGGTTATTTCAATTTATTGTATCTTAATAATAACATATATTTATTAGTTTATATATATTGTAATGTAATTAACATTATTAAAATATATGTTAAATGTATATTTTTTTGTTTCCTTAACTAAGTTCCCTAAAAAGTGAGTTAAGTTTTTTTCAGCTATAATCAACTAGCTGTTATTTTACGCATCAACCGAATTGAAAAATTATCTTTTTCTTTTGTTTAGAGAATTTATCGAGGAAGGTTGTTATAGGCCTGTGACTAATAGAAGCGAAAAAACGATGGGAAATTTGGAAAAAAACGGAGAAAATTATTCACCTCTGGGTTACCACCGATGCATACGCTGCGAAAATGGTTTAAGATACCCAAAAAATGTACGAAAGAATCCTCTTCAAGTGATGTAAAGAAATGTCCGCGAGACTACTTGTCTATCTTTTAAGATTAACTTGGAAGGACGACGGGACACTTTCGACTTCGTGGGTAATAGCTTAAACAAAGAGAAACGAAGCGCTGACACAGCTAGTAAAACATAGTTAATCCAAATACATTTTTAATAAGATAAGACGCATTTTTAAGACTGTTAATAAATAATAATGCGCGATGATAATAAAAATATATTTTGACAACATTGTGTAAGTATATACATTTTCGTAATATAGTCTTTGTTACTAAACGAGTGATTGGATTAATGAACTAATGGGAAAACAACATTATTATCCCAGTATGACTCAAAGCGCATTCCTTATCACAAGAGGTTTCAGACATGTCTATGCCTAAACAATATTGAAGACAAATACACTTACAATAAGTTAAAAAAAATGTACAGCGTAAAATAAGGCACGAGGTAATAAACTGGGGTTCATTTAATAGAATATATAACATTTAATTAAGATGTGATGTCGACTTATTTATTTTCGAACTCTACATGGTCATTGCCGGGGTCCAGCATTTGATTTTTTTTATCCAAACAAGTGGACCCTAAGGATCGTATAGGACCAGACTTCTAAGCCGTACATATATAGTTATACGGGAAAACGTATATCAATTGTCCGTGATTAAAAGCATTTAAAAAGCAGATCCGTGGGATCTGCTTTTCCATTTGGTAAAGTCAAGGATTTGTTCAGTTTTCTATAAACAGCATAATATGGCAAATGACAAGTGGCATGGAAATTTAGCGGTGGGTTTTCTGAGCACATTGCACTATATTTGTTCACTAAAAGCGAAGTCCCCGTGTAGGGCATGGGGAGGACACATTTCTTTCTCGGACCTTTCACTGGAGTATTTCTTTATAGGTAATTATTTCATACACCCTGCTCGGTATTAACAAATTATTGTTTTCCCGGGATTTAAACACAGGACGCAAGCATTCATTTGGGCTATATAGGCGGTTTTTTGTTCATAATCGTTAAGGAAAGACATGAGTAAGACACGAACAGTACTTTGCGTAGAAGACCTATTATTTTCTCTGTTCATTTTTTTATAGAGGAAGATTGTGGCAGGTGAATACTTGAGCCTATAAATCTAAACAAGACGCGTTGTCGAGCTATTTCGATATTCGGAAATCCACAGACTGCAACCGAAACGCGAATAACTTCATAGACAAGATCTGTGGACGGATCAGAGTTGTAAACTATTATATCATGAAATAAGAAATTATATTATTTTCAATAGACAATATTTAAATAAAAACTTTAACTTGTTAGTTAAACTTAATTGAAAATGATTTTCAACTACGGCCCGACGTTTCGGATGCTTTGCAGCAGCCGGGGGGGCGGGGGACCCCCCCCCCCCCCAAAAACTCCCCTTTTCTTTTTTTTTTTTTTTTTAAACCGTTAGACTGTTTTATTTAAATGCGTACTGCTCGCGTAAACTACAGACAGCGTATTGGACGAAAATGTTCTGTTTGTGTATTTTTTATACGCAGTATTTGGTTAAACTTATTTGAAAATTATTAACTACGTCAAACCGGACTATTTTACTAAAATGATACTACTTACCTTCTAAAATGACATTGAAAAATTTATAGCACGGACCGAACAAAAATTACCGATCGGATTCAGTTGTTTTACCGTGTATAGCTTAAACATCGATTTTCTCAATCCAGTTATACATGCATTTCATATAATAATAATGTTTATTATCCAAATATACTTTCATTCAATTCTCATAATATCACATTGTCATACTATATCATTTTTTTTTCATACAATATATACAAATATTCAACGTATAAAAGCGTGTGCTTTGGAGCTTTTCGGCTGTCGTAATTGAGATTTTGTTCTCAACCATCACGATTTAAGGGAGGAAAATTAGAGTGTGGAGGTCCTGGCGCCCCTAATCTTTGATTTCAGATTTCTCGGTTTTAATTTTATAATAATATCTTTGTTCTATGTGTGTATCTAACGAAAACTATTTTTTTTACAATAAATTATTTATTATAAAACTTAATTTATTTGGAAACCATTCTGGGGCCAGGGCGCTTACACTTTGATCAGGAGATGTGGTGGGGTGGAGGTGTGTGGCGGTGGCCCTGAATAGCTGTACTACTCGAAACTCCGAGAAGCTTTTCGAAATGGCCGCGAAAGCCTTATACAATTTATTTTCTATACGAACTATTGAACGGACGAATCAACACTATCAAATCTCAGTATAGTATGTCGGTCTATTTATTTGCAAAAGATCGAACACGTTCGGAAACACGTATGTCGTGTTGAGCCCGATAAGACCATACGTAAAGTACTTATAACAACATTCGACGAATATTTTATTTTTATTATCGAGGCTATTCTCAGAATTGCGTAGTTCGTTTTTATCTTTACCGAGCAGGGCGCATATAACGGCGTACGAGAATGATTTCGCAAACGCTCTAGTGGCTAGCACTCCGCAAAAACCGAGTGTTGTTCTTAGAAGGAGGCATCCGAACATCTCTATAGAGGGCCATATGATACGGTACGGCGGAGCCAGGTCACCTTCCGGTGGGGTCATGTTGCCGAGCTGAAAGTTGATCCATGAGCCGAGGAGAATGCCCGCGCACACACTCACGATCATAGTCGTGTCACCTCTGAAAAGAAAGTACGGAAAGAAGAATTTAATATAGGCTCTTTAGACAATGAGGCAAATCGAAAATAAATAACTACAATTTAATATAAAGGAAACCCTGTTAAAAGCATTATTTAGAAAAAAATTTCATCTTATATACTTTGACTTGACTTGAAAGGCTCTTATTTTTAAATAATAATATAATAAAAATTAGAATTAATGACATTCAAATTTATCTTCTACTTGCTACTGCGTAGAACTCAACTGGCTACATGCTCAGGTATGCTAGGTGTAACGAAGTTAACTTCTGTCCCTCGAAATACGTCAAATTAATAACTTATTTCAAAAAATACTTTAACGGATTAAAACGCTTTTAGTCTCCCCATGAACATGGCTGCTGCAAATCATCCGAAACGTCGGACCGAAGTTGAAAATAGCGTTCAAATAAGTTTAACGGTTTAAAAGACGTATAACTAATATATAAATATATAATTCACTTTAACTTATTAGTCTGCGTTTTAAACCGTTAAAGTGTTTTATTTAAATGTGTACTACTCGCGTAAACTACAGACAGTATTTTATAAGTTATTTTAAATTAAGATATCTTTTTATTTCTTTATTTTAGAAGAGGTTTTAAAAACATATTTACCGAGTAGGTGTCCACTTATCAGACTGCGGATGGTAGACAATAACCAGAATAGACACTGCGAGTATCAGTAATGGTGAATAATGCTCTGTTAGTAGAACCCAATCGAGACGATCTACTATCGGTATTAACACTACCATAAGTAATATAGACAGCAGTAACCCAGCTGCTATATCCTGAAACAACAATACCACCATATTATACCAAAAATTTCTGACCCACAAACACCATTTTTAATTTACCACACAAATATTTTCTACAGAAATTCAAGAACAAAATAATTTTTTAGGCATTGTGACGAAAGGGGTTTGAAACGGACAGGGAAAATTTTTTTTTTTTTCAAATTTTTTTTTTCCCCCCCAAAAAAACCCAACACCAATTATCTAGTATAAACATTTGATACATCTATACTAATATATAAAGCTGAAGAGTGTTTTTGAACGCGCTAAGAGTTTGTTTTTAACGCGCAAGCTCAAAAACTACGAGTTCGAATTGAAAAATGATTTCTAAAATATTTTGTATTGGTTAGAGCATTTATCGATTATCGATGTGACGAATTACATGAGCGAAGATATGGGTTTCCGAAGCATACGCTATAAAAACCGTTCAAGATTCCCAACATTATGTATGAAAAAAAGATTCCTTAGATGCTAAAAATATCTTTTAAGATTAACTTGCAAGAACGACGGGAAGGTACGCGATCGACGTGGGAAACAACTTAAGTTTGTAAATATGAAGGGGATTGCCAAAACGAATTCGGCTACCCAAAATAGCGATTCTCGCGGACGAAGTCGCTGACCAAGAGATATATATAAAACTACTTGTATTACTATAAAATTATTAATTATTTTATATATCGATTCTACTTTTCGTCGCACATATTTTAAATATTTCTCTATCATGTCTATAAGATAATCATCAAGTTTCATATGATTATCGTGGTTTCAAAGTTTATTTCTATATTTAAAGAGCAAGTTATTATCACAATTCAGAAGATAAAAATATTACAACAATTACAATGTCAAAATAGCCATATTTTAACTTGTTACTATGGAGTACTATACTATGTATGTGTTACTAAAAAAAAGTTATGTCTACTAAAAGTCCACCAGGCCTTACCAAAACACTGTGCATGCCCAGATAGACTCGGCTGACACAAATTAAACTGCACCATGAGACAGCAATAATAACACCCCAATAAACGGGGTACTGATATCTGTCAATTGTGTACAGCAGCACGGAGAAGGGAATAGAGACTCCCACCATCGCATGAGTTGAAGGCATTCCATATTCTATCGCCCATTTTTCTTGTAATTTCTTCACTGGATAGCCAGGCCTCGGCCATCGAATTATGTCTTTGAAACCTTGGCCTGGAATTCAATTAAAATACATTGTAACATAACCTTAAAGTAAATGATGGACATTGAAACAGGGTTATACGTAAAAAAAAACTATTAGGTGTTGGTAACTAAAAATTATTATTTCTTGTGTGCTAGCTTGTTTGAATCTTTCCCTTAGAATTTAGATTCGTCGGAAAACATTACGATTCGGGCGGGACTTGAGCCGCCATCGTCAGCGTTTCGTCCTGTTGCTACTTGCTATAACCAAGCTACCGAGTCCTACACGTCATCGTCGAATTTTTTCAAGCTATAGATACATGCAACTCTCCCGCAATTAGGCACAATCCGTTACGGTTAGAGCAACAGCACAGAACGCTGATTCATATACAAATCATGTGAAAAATATGAAAGTTTTCAAACAACGAAAGCTATTTTCTTTGTTGCAGGTTTGAGTGGTAAACTAATACATTTTGCGTTTGAAACCGTTAACAGTACTTCCATACAACTTAATACTAATCACCAAGTCAAATCTATCTTCTTACGGTTTATTTTGGTTTTGCTAGCTCTTCTTGGTCTATGTTAAAACTTACAAAGAGCCAGTGCGCACGCACTCAGTACATTTATTATTATCAGTTTTACCGTTTGAATTGATTTTATACACCATACAGTGTTACTACAGGAAAATCTGATTTTTAACATGAGGAAACAAACATTTTACTACATCTCACAACCCATGATGTCATAATGGCTTAGTGCTTATCACATTTCTGATTTAGATAAAATTCCACAATAATTGTAAAACCTATTATATATTTATGTTTCAAGGTTCATTGATATAATAATAATCTACAAATAAATACTAATAATGAAAAGATTCACTTAAGACTTATACAAGTACAATAGTGTATGACTATTAATTTTCAATTACTAAAAGGGAAAATTATCGAAGAAAACCATTTTCCCTATAAAAAGCATGAATCAGACACATGTATATGTGTCCGAAGTATCTGAAAATATTTCTTCTATCAAACCTGATTAATTTTAATTAACACATAAGTTACTTTGTCAGATCTGCCACCTAAGCAATCAGAGCTTATTGAGGTCTTATTTGAGTTTGAATTCAGAATAATGTGGTTTCACCCTTAGCGGTAACCATCAAAAGCAGATGTTTTTTATTACTTATAAGAAAATAAATATACATACCAATATACATAACTACAGTCCATACAAGGACCACTCTTCTCCCAACTGCCCCATCAACATTCCAAAACCAGAATGGTATAAATGTTGCATAAAATATTTCATCTCCAAGTGCTGTACCCAATACAAATAAGTAATACCAGAATCTATTTCCTATCATAAGCTCGAGTTCATCAGAATTACTCTCCACAGACGTCTCGGTGTCACAAGATGTCTGGGAACTGCCCGAAATGTCACTAGGTATTCTTTTATGTTGCTTGATATCCAATTCTTCATACTGTTCAAGTCTATCAGAATGCACAACACTAGTTTCATCAGTATGTTGGATTCTTTTATATACAACGCCAAAGAAGTTTTGAACTTTAACCACCAACCATGGGTCCTTTAAATATTCAATCATATTCTCCCACATTTTTGTGATGGCACTATTTCTATTATATTTAAAGCACTTGGAATCCGTAGGTTTAATTAGATGTTAATTCTCATTTAGCACTAAATAACTATTTATTTACTAGTAATCACGATATGTAAATATGATTGTCTATTATTTGCCTAACAATCAAAAGAAGCCAAAAATCACTCGAGGTTACATATAGTACACAAAAATATTTGTAGTAATATTAATTGTGCTATGTATTATGTATAACATAAAAATTAAACTTTGAAAGTAAATAAATCACTTGAGTGATTGCTTTAAATAGTGCTGCGAGTGTAATAGTATTGTGCCGTCTTTGTAAAATATTTATAACTTAATAGAAAGTATAATAGATGTTTCAACTTATGTCTTATATTAAATTATGACATTTGTATGACATATGACTTGAATTTGACACTGTCATATAACTAATGCCAATCTGTTCTGTCAAGTTGACATATGTCAATGAGATCGCTAAATACAAATCAGTGTCAAATTCAATTAAAAACTCAAAAAGTGTAAACTGGGAACATATATTATAAAGTTGCAATAAATTTATTTATTTTTGAAGCTGACTTTGCACCAAATTTAAATTTAAGATCAAAATTTTCTCGCGATACTTAGGTGCTAAGACTCGCTAAGTCTAGTTTTCAGGTAATATAGGTAAGTTCTAAAGGTCTTAAGTTAAGTTAATATTGTAAACAAATAATTTTCATGTCGCACTTTCTATTTTTCAGTCTGCAATACATCGACATTACCTTTGATGCAATACGGATTTTCTCGCCGACAATATATCGATATTACTGAAGTTTTATGTAAGTTAGATAGCTAGAGTCAAATAAATTTTATTTCATATATAAAAATACAACAGTTCCTGCAGAATTAGTAGGTATATTAAAATTGGCTTAATTGATTATTTCCTTTTTTATTGGACCACACAGTAAAGTTAAATCAAGACAGCTAGAAGTTTTGGAGCTGAAGAGTTCAGTTCATTATTTATATTTGAAACTAATATAGTGTCTGTTGTTGTGCTGTCTATGATAAGATGTATTATTAACTCTAGCACTAATAAGTTTTCCTAAAGAGTACTTTTTCTTGGAAATATGTGAATTATCTGTATATGGAAATTTCTTTTGGAACTTATTTTTTGTTTATATTGTATCAAATCTCATTTCATATAAATATGTGGATAAATGGAGCATACATTTATGTTTGTTTCTTTAATCTACTTTATTGATGATCAGACTTCTGTGTCTGTTTCACTAAAATGCCAGGGCCTCTTTTTTATAATCTTGGAGTATTTAAGGTTCTCATTATATTCATTTATTTTTTCATGAATGTACAAAACAAGTTTTTCATGCCTAATAAACTGAATAAAGACAAATATGTATATATTACTATAAGTAGTACCATATTTCCTCCATCCAGTAAATTCTTTGCTTAATTACTGTTATATTTAACGAAAATACTGACTCTAGAGTAAACAGATAAATTTTCAATCAACCACAATTCACAATGAAAGTGGATATGATATCTTGCGGTCAGTAGATAACATGTACAAGTACACACAGACATGTACACTCTGCCCTCTTATACACATTTGATATGACTTATATCAATTGTAATTATTTTATGTATGTCTGTAAAAGTTTTGTTGCTATTGTAATTGTAATTGAGATCAAAATTATGTGTTATTTTGCAATTCTCTTATGGTTAATGAATTTTAAGAAGACATAAGGTTATTACAATACTCCTGGTTTTGTAATGAGAGTTGCAGCATTTTACAAGTTTTATAGACACAGTTGTAGATAAGACTGTCTAAGAGTCAGTCTCCTCGCGCGCGTCGCATAATCATCATGTTGGGAAATATGTGACGAACGCAAAGCATTACTAACAGTAATAACAAAATGAATATATTTATTCTTAAACTACAACTTTCTCTGTTCAATATTGATATACAGTACCAAAGATACGTATCAGGCCCACCTAGTGTTTTAAGTTTTGTTGGTCCCTACCTAAAAGAAATTTGGTATGTTTTTTTTTATTACAATTTAAATAAAGAGAATATTTGACAGACATGCCCTTACGTGTTTTCGTGAAAATATATCAAAAATTAAAATACATTTTAGTCTAGAAAAAATAGGTACAAAAAACATTACTACCGAATTTGTTCGAATTTTTATTTAATTGATATGTGATATGGTAAGGATAGGTTTATAACTTATACAACGGATTGGAAAATGTGTCAATAACCCAATTTTTCATTAATTAAATTCAAAGTCAAAAAACATTTATTCACTAGGTACACTTATGAACGTCCAATTAAAGAATCAACTTTAAATTTACTACCATTACTCAAATCAAGGGCGTAAAACGAACGAGAAGAACAGGCAATCAAACTCGCCATCACTCCTTTTATCGCCAAGTTTCATTTTACATTATTCATGTACTTTTAGTAGACTACATATTTTATCTTGTTAGAGCGGCTTTCTCCGAACCCCAAGCATTTTTATCATTTAAATATTGATTAACGTCATAATAACCCTTTCTAAGCAGTTTTTGTTTTACATACGATTTTAACTTATTTATTGAATTTTACTTATTAATAACTTAAAAATATTTAACACTTAAGTTATTACTAGTACCTACTGCCTCTGTTGCTAAATGGTTAAGAGTATTGACTGGCATTGCTTTAAACGCGAGAGCGTTCGAAACCCGGGGGAATTATTAGATTTTACTGTAAAACAAAACCGAACAGTAAAACAAACCCAGAAATGCCCTGTAAGGGTAAAAGGGTGAGATCTCACCTTAAGCTTTCGTTACTTAACATTATAATTAATTTACAACGCTACAATTTAAAACTCGAAATATTAAAAAAAATACATATATTTTGCTTCGGTTTGGGAACGTAAACGCGATAACTGGATGTGACCTTTATTTTAAGTTATCGCTGTTGTAAGACGAAATTCTTCGGCATGTATTTTTAATGAATGGACACCTGAAAACGACTTAATTATTCAAAGGTTGGCGATAGCAGGAAATGGCTTGCGAGGAGGGAGCCAGCGCCCTCAAAGTATACTGGGATCATTTCTTCAAAGCAGAGACCGGAACTTATGAGGTATCTTTCCTTTATCGTTGTTTCATAAATTACAAATGAGACATGATATTACGTTAAAGTTAAATATTAACTGAGCTATATTTATGTCATATATCCCAAATATACTCATTTGCACATTGTACTAAGAAAATCGTAGACAATACATTCGGTTGGTTTGTGGGTCATTTTCACCCTAATTCATTTTAATTGCATCTCTTAATTTTTAATTGCAGATCCGTTAAAGGCGGTTATTACATTAATATAAATTTATTTTATTGGAATTTACTGTATATGTTATATTTTTTTATTCTAATTTTATATAATAACTTATCTATACTTTACCTTTAAATGAAAGAAATCTTTAATTTATTAATGTTTCTTTTTTTAGAAATCGACATGGCTCGACCTATTTTTAGCCGAGTTTATCGTTCGTCTCAATGAAGGATGCAATCCAAAGGATCTAATCAAGTTTTGGTATGATAGCTGTAATACTCGTTATTATAACATTATGATAAAAAATAAAAATAAAATATACTTTATTCTCTGTAAAATTATAAAAATTATTTAGATTCGTCAAAAAAATATTAAATAATATTTTTGTCTGTCCTTTCGTCGTGATTGTAAGTGTAGTATGCTTCAATATTATTTATAGAGCAGAAAAAACACAGGATACACTTCGTAGTTACATAGGATTCACTTGATGGTAACCTACTCAAGCCATATAACATCTAAGCAAGATGTGCTGTCGGGCTATATTAGCTTTAGATATTCGAAATGATGCTACTGAAAATGCCCCAGTCTCAAATGCGCTGTCGGTATATTGTCTACTTTGACGCCGAGACTAATTTATAATATATATATATAATACTTCACTATAGTGCCAATCTCTTACCCTAAGCTAAATCTAGAACTTTTTTCAAAACACCGATTGTGTTTTTTTTTAATAATGTACAGGTAAGGGTTCAACATGAGTGAAAAGTAAAATTTAGATTACATTAATATTTAGTCCAAAAATTTAAATAACAAGTGCTCAAATACGGCACATTAGCTAAAGAACACACAAGGTCTGGGATTCGACTCCCGCCAGTGACATCGAATTATTTAAATATGTTGAAGAATTGATGTACATTGTCCTAATAACATAATTTTTCCAGTCCAGTAAGTGGTGTAGTTTCTCTGGTGGGGTGCGAGCTACTCTGTGGTATCCACCGTGTGACGTCTTCTATCAACACCCACTACTCAGTTCCTCTAACAACATCACTAGATGTCGCGCTATCGTCTGAACAACCTTACACCAATGATGTAGCAGACACCACCAGTACTGGTAAGCAATGACTCTGTACCTAGTGAAAGTTAGCCCAGCTTTTTAATCTTACACCCAAACTTTTGTGAGGGCATCGTGGGTCCAGGTGCAGACACAAATTAAGCTATTAGTTCAAAGGCCAAAAGCCCTTAAATCTATGTATACCCGTAGCAAAAACAATGAGAGACAATTCTTGAATGAATAGTTCAATACTGATACTTTTTGACAAGCTTTGACAAATTCAGACAGTACAAATCGTATTTACATGTCTTATGTGTGAAAGAGCGTTACACATCAAATAAACCAATCTTTGTAGACCACTAGCTGTGTCAGCGATTTCATCCGGGTAGAATATTATGTGATTTTGAGCATAACAATTTATTAATGCCATATCTCCTTCACGTCTTTTTAAACTTATAGCAGTTACCCACGGCGTCGTTCGCGTTTCGTCGTTCTTGCAAGTTAAATCTTGAAAATAACATATAGCGTCGCGGAAATTATATGTTTTTTTATATCATTTAAAAAGGAATCATTATTACATACATATATTTTGGGTATCTTGTACCGTTTCGACAGTCAGCTCGGTAACCCATAACGATTAATAATTTCCCCATGTCTTTTACATTTACCGCTGTATCTTCCCTTGTATTAGTCACAGGCCCACCTCGATAAATTCTCTAACCCAACACAACAATAATTTTTCAATTCGAAACCGTAGTTCCAGAACTGATGACGCGCTGGTTCAAACAGGAACAAACTTTTCAACTTTATATATTAGTATAGATTCCTCGGGCCATAAATAGTCAAAAATCATTTCAATCCGAAAAAAAACAACTAACAAACTCTTCTCTTAATGACATAAATTTAGATGCGTGTTTGATATATCTTAACATGGAATTATACGGCCGGATTATAATATGACAAAGTATTATATTTGTTTAAAGATTAACCAAATAAAAACATACAATATAAAGATTTAATTAATCTATTATTAATCTCTACAACGTTACTCCGAAATTACATAACTAATGACATTTCAGACGAGTCAAACAAGGAAGTGGCGCTGAAATCGGCAAGTCTGTTCACCCGCACCAACACTCTTACGTCCGCTGAAATTTTACGTCAGTACTTGCTGGGAGGACTTGCTTGGCGCTGTCTGCTTCTGCTTAAAGCTTTAGGAGTAGAGGTATATTTGCTTAACTGGTAGACCATTTGAAAATCATATTTCTAAGAAAATTCCTTATACATTTCTGGGTACGTTTCACTTGTCAATTTTATTCACAGACAAGATATTGATCGTTAGTCCTACACCGTATGGTGTAGGACTACCCTTACACTAAGATGGTGTACATTGAAATTTTAATCTAGAGATCACAGTCGTTATAAAAAGGAAATAAAAGTCGACAGATTTATTTTCCTTTCTTATGATAGAGGACGACATAAGCCTGAGATTAACTTGATGAAGGTGAAATACCCCAGATATATACTACATCTAAACTAGTGGCGTGGATATTCGGAAATCCACAGACTTAACCCTGAAATCGATTAAACTTCGTCGTTATCATCTGTGTTCGTGACCCGGACAGGTCGATATTCCAACCACCATTGACCAATCCAGATTTTCAGTTCATAAAAATTATAAATTGCTTAAAAACATATTGGACCCGTCAGGTACAGAACCCGCGACCCGAGCTTTGCTACCATTAAACCAACGAGTCCGTCAAACTATATAGACTAGTTTAGAAAAGCAAGAGTAGTAAATGTGCCGCGTTTATTGTTAGACCCTAATTTACGTTGTGCGCGTGCGCCGAAAAGTAACTTACGGCAACAGTCGCACTCACCTATATCTGTCATTTATGTCATTTATTTTACAATGCACAATCTAGTTAATGGATCCAATATTTTAAAAAAAACCTTTAACGGTTTAAAAACGGGTTTTTTTTTTTAACTTTTTTGAAAATTTTTTTTTTCTCCCGCCCCCCGTTTCGGTTGCTTTCCCGGCGGCGGGGGTGGGGGGGGGATAATGGGGGGGGGTTTCCCCCCCCCCCTAAAAAAAATTTCCCCCCCCCCCCCCCCCCCCCCTTCTGGGGGTTTTTTTTTTTCGGCCCCGCGGCGTTCCCCTTTTTTTTTTCCCCGGGGGTTTTTTTTGTTGGGGGGGTTTTTTTTTTTTGCGCCCCCTTTTTTTTTTTTTGGCCCCCCGGGTGTTTTTTTTTTTTCCCCCCCCCCCCCCTTTTTTTTTTTTTTTTTTTTTTTTTTTTCCCCCCCCCCCCCCCCCCTTTTTTTTCCCCCCCCCCCCTCGGGGGGGTTTGGGGGGTTTTTTCTCGGGGGTGGGGGTGGGGCCCCCTTTTCGGGGGGGGGTCCCCCCCGTGGGGGGGGGGGTTTTTTTTTTTTTCCCCCCCCCCCCTTTTTTTTTTTTTTTTTGTTGTTTTTTTCCTTTTGTTCCCGCCCCCGGGGCCCCCCCCCCCCCCCCCCCCCCCCCCCCCCCCCCCCCCCCCTTTGGGTGGGGGCTTTTTTTCCTTTGGGGGTTTTTTTTTTTTTTCCCCTCCCCCCCCCCCCCCCCCCCCCCCCCCCCCCCCCCCCCCCCCCCCCCCCCCCCCGCGCGTTTTTTTTCCCCCCCCCCCCCCCCCCCCCCCCCCCCCCCCCCCCCCCCCCCCCCCCCCCCCCCCCCCCCCCCCCCCCCCCCCCCCCCCCCCCCCCCCCCCCCCCCCCCCCCCCCCCCCCCCCCCCCCCCCCCCCCCCCCCCCCCCCCCCCCCCCCCCCCCCCCCCCCCCCCCCCCCCCCCCCCCCCCCCCCCCCCCCCCCCCCCCCCCCCCCCCCCCCCCCCCCCCCCCCCCCCCCCCCCCCCCCCCCCCCCCCCCCCCCCCCCCCCCCCCCCCCCCCCCCCCCCCCCCCCCCCCCCCCCCCCCCCCCCCCCCCCCCCCCCCCCCCCCCCCCCCCCCCCCCCCCCCCCCCCCCCCCCCCCCCCCCCCCCCCCCCCCCCCCCCCCCCCCCCCCCCTTCCCCCCCCCTCCCCTTTTTTCCTCTTTCTTTTTTTCTCTTTTTTTTTTTTGGATCCAATATTATCTCAGTAACAAGATATAAATTGTAAAACATTTATGTGCAACGACCCTGATAACCTACGTCAACATACGCATCTATGCGCGAGAATCTTAGCGATGTAGAAATGTTTTAAATGTATCCAAAGCCAAAATAGGACGACAGCGCATCTTGTGTAGACGCTTATAGGCTGGTGTATTTTACCTACCATCAAGTGCACTTCGTGCTTGTCTGACCGCCTCTATCTTTAAAAAAAAGGTCTTAGGCCATATTTTAACCATATTTTCCACTGCTGGGCTTATGTTTCCTCTCAAAGAGTTTAGAACTTAGACCACGAGTCTAATGCGTTACCCATAATATTAATAATTAATAATAAAAATTTATAAACGATTTCTTGATAACTATTCTAGAGCCCTTCAGTTCGATATGCGCAGCCGCAACCAATATATTAATTTAATTTTAAATAGACAATATTTACTCAATAATCATTAAAATATTTTTTTATTCAATTTTTCCTTAAAAAAATATTGTTTTAAATTTTATTACAATTTATATGTGTTTGAACTTTAGAACATTGAAGTTAATAATCATTTCTGATAAAAGGAGGTTTCATCCCTTCCCTATCCCTATTCTGTAAGTGTTCTCGGAGGCACAGATAATAAAAGATACATTTAACAAAAATTACAGAATAAATATTATGTATTTGAAACAAATGCTAAACCATTATTCTTAATGGTTCGGCATTTGTTTTGTTCCCTTTTTTTGGAATCGATTCCGAAATACCCAAGTCCCGCTAACGATTGACCCAGAAGTGGCTATATTTAGCCAGAACCTGTTTAAAACTGTTGTTTGTTAATTTTAAATTTGGATTTAGCTGCATGAAAGCGGATGTAATCGATAGGATTTGACAGGTTCGTTCATTCAATGGGAGTTTTGTATGGCTAATCACCAACGGGTTACATTTTTGTAGGTCTAACAAGGTATATTTTTTTTCAATATCAACTAACGTCTAATATCCATTGTCTCGAAAAACCTGGAAATAAATAAATAAAAACCATTTTTAACGGTTTAAAACGCGAAAAATTATTCATTTGTTTATTATATATATAGTCCCCTCCGTGCACGGCTACTGCAAGGCATCCGAAACGTCAGGCCGTAGTTAAATTGTAAAAAAATAAGTTAAGTAATATATTTCGCCTCGCCTTGCCTCACCTCGCCTCGCTTCACCTTTTAAGCCGATAAACGTGTTTTATTTAAATGTATACTACTCTCGTCAACTACAGTAAAATGATTTAAATATTTTTTTATTTTTTTTATATTTTAATTAAATATTTTTTGTATAAATAATATTTTTAACTTCAGCCCGAATTTCGTTTGTTTATTCTATTACAGCCAGCCGTGGTCACGGGGAGACGAAACGTCGGGCCGAAGTTAAAAATCATTTTCAAATAAGTTTAACTAATATATCGCGTTTTAAACGAATTTAAAGTGTTTTATTTAAATGAATTGATTCTCATAAATATAGATATTCCGTCCGTGTCTTTCATCGTCCAAGATTGTTTCTTGGCTTTACCACAAAGTGTATATCCACGTTCCGGTTATAATGTGTGGATCTTAATTACTCCAAGTCAAAATAGCATTTTGCGGTTTAATTACAAGTTATAGATAGCTCTGGGTAATTAAGCATACATCAAGAAAACTCTATGCCAGTCCGGCCTCCTATATCATAAATATAATTTCAGAATTTATAGCTGTATGGCCATAAAAGCTTACTTACCAGTACTTTTTGCAATACAATGCATATAATGATGGTCGATTACGGTGGTAATATCTTTAAGTTTATTAGGAGGTAAACGCACTCTAATTACCTTTCCAGTTTCGTAGTAATAATGAAGTTACGTTGTAAAATAAGGTTTACGATAGTAATTGATATTGGTGTAAACTTTCGTGGCTGCCCGTAAAATAAAAATTATTGGCGTTCTTATGGAAGTGGACCCTCTTTGTATTTGTTTAGTCGTTTGTAGTATGTGCTGTTCTAGCGGCGAGAAATAAAATTGCTAGTACAAATTTGTGATTGAATTTCAGTTCCTAAGTATAGCCGACGAAACCTTTAAAACTAACCTTTTTTTTTATTAAATGCCAAAGCGACGAAATTAAAACCCTCCTTCAAAAATTACAATTAGAAAATATTTATTTTATGCATTTCCTATAATATCCAAAGCGAAAATGGGTCACAGCGCGTTTTGTGATATGTTATATGGCTAAGGTATTTAACATTCCATCAAGTGAACCCCATGCTGCTGTTGTCCTCTTCTACTTAAAAAATTTTTTTTTTTTTTTTTATGAAAATTTTCATATGACGCGACGTTTTGGATGCTTTGCAGCAGCCATGGTCAGGGAAAGACAAGTTTAAGTAAAATATATCTCGTTTTAAACCGTTGAAGTGTTTTATTGAAATGGGTAGGTACTACTCGCGTAAACTAACAGATAGTATTCAAAGTACATGTTAAAAACTTTAATTTAATTATAACACACCACTATTTATTTATTACCAGGGCTTGTCGTGTTGTCGTCAACTGAGCTCCGTATTAATCTGGCTGTTCGGTGAGCTAAGTGCTGCTGGTCGTGTACCCAGGAATAACCAAGATGTTAAACGGGAATCCCGAATCGCTATACATCAACTTTTTTCTAATAGGTAAGCAACACATTCTTTGGTTGAACTATCCGCTTTAATACTCTACTACTCTTATTAAGGTGAAGTAGAGGAAGACGTAATTTTTAACATATATATTAGGTTATAAATGGTTAGTTAACGATATACAATTGTATACGAATGTTCTAATTTGAGATAAAAATATCTAATCCGCATCGTAGATTCGGAACTTGTTCTACCTGTTTTGCTGCATGCCTTGACATTATATTGCGCATGATACAATTTCTCTTTAGATTAACAACGCTTATTTCTTTACAGAATATGGTCGAAGCAGAAGCCAAGCCCGGGACAACCTTCATCTGCGGCATCGGCGAAAGGCTCGATATCGGCGAGGTAAATTTAGCCTTTTATAATAGCGTTAGTGATTTATCGTGCTGCGCAATTGATAATGAGATTTATTTACAGGTCAAGGTGCAGCGGTCTGATGAGATTAGATTCCGATTCTAGATCGATAGCCAACTCGAAAAAGTCCGCGAAGGGTTCTGAACTGTCGTCTGATTCAGCGGATACGAACGATGATCTACAAGCGCTTAACCGATCGTTGACAATAAAGGTCTGCGCTCCGCAAGACGACTTCCATTATTCTGTACGCTCTTCCAGTGATTTTGCAAATGAAACACATCATTCCGATTCATATTACTCACACCGCAAAGCAAAACCGAAAGCCGACGATTATATGAGAGACAAACATAAGGAAATCATTAATTCCGAAATCAGCACATTCGAATTCACCCTAATCATAATAGATTTGCTACAAGAATTGTGTAAGGCCGAGAGCAGCTTGACTGGGTCGGAAGGTTCGCAAATATCAATGCAGTGTATCAATTTTTCGTTGAAAAACCTCTGCTCGTTACAATTCGGTTCTTTGTCAGCGCAATCTAACGCATACGATCCTCTCGAATTGTCAAGTATCAAAGTCGCTTTAACAGAGCTCCTTATTGTTTCCTTGGACCAGGTTCTGGTTCATTCGGATCTGTGTGCAAAATTAATTCATATAGGGATACTCCCTATGCTGTTACGTATTCTTGAAGATGTCGTGTGTAAATCCTGTGCCAAATATAATACTAAAGCCGAAAGACGTGCCAAAGATGTTGACAAAACTTACATAGAAGAAGATAATCTATTAAAATTTATATTTGGAATTGCTTATTCTATTACCGCCTTTTTCTACTGCTTGCTGATGCAGTGTCGGTCTGTGGAGAAGCTGAGAGAGTTCACGGATCAGTTTAGGTTGTTCGGAGAATGTTTTAAAGGTGGTCTGCTAAAAGAATGTATAGAATTGATGATTAGAATACCTGGAGTGGATAGCAACGAAACCGTAATATTGATTAAGAAACTTATAGAGTCTATAGGAAAGTTAGTGAGTGGCATGAAAAGGGTTAGGAGCGAGGTAATACATTCAGCGGCGTGTCCCCGCACACGTCATAAACCTTGCCGAGTGAGAGTCACCGCTGGAATGCATCACCATCATGATATACTTGGTGAAGCTGGTACAGGTCTGCCCCTACCGTCCGCCTGTTGCGTCTCCGTACTTTACGCAACCCTAACTTCCCTCCTCCCCGACGAGGAAATATCCGCTTATAAAGTTCTTAGAAATAAAATTTTACACGTCATGCTTAAGTGCGGGGTATGTTGTTGTTTTTCGCCGAGTTTCCTCATGGAAAACATCGTGAGGCTAATGTTGACGCATAATAGTGTCGCAGCGTTGTGCCTTCGATTACTCGAGCATACGGTGTATGGAGATTTAGGTGCGAGCGTCCTAGTTCCAAAAGTCACGGATCAATTGCCGTGCTCTATATGTGAACAGAGTGACGATAACAGGGACCTGGGTCGAAAGTACTGCGCACACGGCGTCAGTCCCATGGAGAGAAAAAGTGTCTGGTCCTTCCTCATCCATTATAACTCCCTGTTACAATTGGACAACCATAATAGCGTTTTGCACGCGACCGTCAGCCATCTCTTAAAAGTCACGCCAAAATGCCGAATGGAAATGAAGTACGAGCTGTTGTTCAGTGTGATCTATCCGAACTTCATTGTTTCCAAACACAGATACACCATACGCCTGGAAGAGTCCGCTTATTTTATAACAGTATCGTCTCTGAACATTTTTGCTAGCCTCTTAAATACGGTTTCGTTCGCGGAGCAATTTATCCAAAAAGGAGGCTTAAGTTACGTGCTAGAATTGATATCTCTTCCAGAGTTCTCAAGTCAGTGTTGCGCTATTCTAGAAATAGCGATAATAGTAGAGATATATAAACTGATGAAAGAGAATGCAGAGTTGACATATTTTCGCGAAATGAACACCCTAGCATCAGTTCAAATGCTGTTCAAGTCGTTGTCGGAAGTTACAGATAAGTGCTATGACGTGTTCAAAACGCGGACTCCTTTGGAAAAGTTTGAAGAATTGTGCGACATTAGTAAGGAGAAGGAAGCATTGATGTTAACTTGTCGGGATACTAGAAAGACATCCGCACCAATCGCAATAAAATCAATGTTCACAGATGTTAAGGCTGAAGAAGTAGATTTTACGGAAATATTAAAGAACGTGTGGACTTTCTGGAACTCGTGCGCCGGTTTGTGCTTGCACAGCCCGATGTTCCGTGAGTTTACAGCTAGTGAACCGGTATTCGCAGAGAGCTATATCCTGCTTAAATTGCTGCTGTATACGCTTTGCAACCAGCAGTATGAACCTGCGGAGACGAGGCTGCTCATCAAGATCATGGAGTCTGTACTCACTGTACAATTTGCTGTCTCGGGTGAGTCAATTTCAGTTGTTGTATCCTAAAGATCAGTGTATTGTTGGATAATAATAATTTATTCGACAGACCATTGATCTAGTTTTTTATCTAATGAGAGTGTGGTTAGTGACAATTGGTGTAATTATTAATGTTAGATCAACAATAATAAATTCATAAATTGAGAAAATTCCATGATCGCTCGATAGCAAAAGGAAAGAGCATGTACATTGTATAGAATCCCGGCTGTTTTATATAATTGTTTCAATGTAACTCGTTTTTTAAAAGAAGAAATATAGTTTATAAACACTTTAACGCATTAAGTACTCAACCTCAAAACCATTTATTTATGAGAACATGTTACATACAATTTAGCCTCATTGATGTTGTAAACAAATAAATACATATGATATCTGGTGAAATGTCCACCCAAGCTGGGGCGAGTTGCTGTAACATAAATCTTCTTACTCTTTAAATATTTCTTATAGCAAGACAACGTTTGCTAAACGTCAACTAATAACAAAAGAAACGTTAGAACAATAGGTTAACACTGCCGATGTAGGTAATTACTATGTATCCCCTCTCCCACCACAAATCGTAAGCAAAGCAAAAAACATCTAACGCTACTATAGGGCTTACGTAATATTTAAGCCCGTAATCTTAGAACAAATACTTTTCACGTTATGATACTTTTCTCTAAGAAAAACCTAAAGCACTATACAGACACTCGTTAAAATGTCTCATTAAATTTCCATAAAACATCGTTAATTTTTTAAATATTTTCGAAATTTGAATAGTTGCTCTTTATGCATAAAATATTTTGAGATCGCAGTTTATCTAGTCTTTATTACTTGACTCTAATTTGGTTTTCAAATTTCTGATCGTAAAAGAAATAAGGATAATCAATATTTCTGTATACCTTTAACGATTGAGACATGGTTCTCAATAAAATAAATTAACATAAATGTTGTTATTTAAATGGCTAATTTGTACTTGTGTCTGAGATAATTCCAGATTAGATACCTCTGTAGACTTAAAATTCACTAAGACTGAACTTTACAAAGTTGCAACAGGTCTTTATACTCAAATACCTTCTATAATTAATAATCTATTATTCCTCTCTCTTCCTCTAGGAAGACAGACAAACATGAGATTCACTTCATGGTAGGTGAAATATCCCAGCCACATAACATCTCAAACAATACGCTGTCATTTATTTTAGAGAGAGATTACACTTCAGGGCTTTTTCATCTGTGGACGGTGGTTCGTAAACCGGACGTACGCTTCTAGAGGAAGTCCAACATGTTTCAGAAAAAGTATAGAATAATAGAGAAATTTAAATAAAATACTGTAATGGTTATTTTTACTTCGACCCGACATTTCGGATGCTTTTAAAAATTAAAAAGTTAAAAATAAGTTTAACTAATATATCGCGTGTTTATTTAAATGTGTACTACTCGCGTAAACTATAGACAATATTTAATAGAGAAATGTTAGACCCGGTGGGAATCGTACACACAATTCGTTGATTATTAGCCATTACATACATTGCTACCAAAATCCATATGTCCTCAACTCTTACTTTTGCCAGTGTGTTGGTTTTTTTTAGTAAACATTTTTTAATAAAAAACATTACTTTAATTAACATTTCTTTTAATAACAAAAAAATATTTGTTTACACGGCTAGTCGATAATAAGTAGTTATTTTTAATTTGATTTTACCGTTTTAAAAACAATTGTTTGGTGTCAATTGCATCCGATTTGAAGAAAACAAAACCTTGATCTAGATTTATCATTATTATATGAAATATAAAAAAAAACTTATAAACTAAATAAATATTTTTTTATAAAACGTGTAGATAAACAAACATAATAATGTTGTTTTTTAATAGTAGATGTTGTAAGGAGGTCCTCGCATTGCATGATTTAGAATATAATAACGATTCAAGGTTGTGTGTGTTACTGTCTTATTAAAATGCACAACTAGACCTACCCTATATTAAAATAACAGCCTCGTAAGAGTGTAAGAGAATATCTTAAATGAAAAATGATATATAAATTATGTACCTAGTACATTTTTTACTACTGAGACTTACGCGTCTGCTTTTCACTTGACACAAAACGTAGCAGGTTTAAATTGTTAAAAAAAATCATTAAATATAGATAACATAGTCCCCAGTTTAAGTGAATAGTTCACATTTAAAGAAAACACTTTAAAACACGCTATATATTTGTTAAGGCACGACGCCGAAGTTTCGGATGCTTTCTAGCAACCGCTACGGGGGGACTCAACTCAAAAGTCGTTTGAAATATTATATATAGAATTGCTAATGCATTATATCCTGCTCTCGTTTCAAAGCAAATTACCATCATAATACATAATATTATAGTCGATTTAAATTTTAAATTTATAAATGAGTTTGTACCTTCATCTTTACGTACTGTCAAAATGGTAGCATCTTATAGGATGGTCTTTTGTATCTTATATGGACGAACAGCATTTATCAGAATTTATAAAAATGATTTACAAACTCGATCCCGATGCAAATTGAACCCACGACCTGTGGAATAATTCTTATTATATCTCTGAAACAATGTTCAAAATACCACACTACATAGGTAAGTGTATTTTTTTAGTACCGAAGGAAAGCGGAAGTTCTATGTAACTCTCTAGTCTCGGATTCGATCCCGGCCGAATCCATGTTTGTTATGTACATCTTAAATCTGTCTATAGTTTACGCGAGTAGTTTACATTTAAATAAAACCTTTAGTCTCCCCGGGCCCAGGGTTGTTGGAAAGCTTCCGAAAGTTTGGGGCGAATTTAAAAATTTTTTAAATTCTTAATGTTTTAAATAATAAATAATATTTTATACAGATGCCACATCTGGTCGGTCAAAGGAGACGAGCTGCTCTGTTGTTCGTAGTGCCTTAAGCGAGCACGCGAGCATCTCGGGCGAGTGGCGAGAAGCAGCAAGCGGGCTGCAGGGGCTCTGCGACGCCCTTATTGGTGTCGCTGTTGCTAGGCCAAGCGGACGTCATCAACACAACTTTATTCCCGCTAAGGTCTGTATGATTGTTTTATGATAGAAGGACAAATAAGGAAGATTTTTCTGATGGAAGTACCCTACCCTTCATCAATCTTCGTATTTGGCTTTGGATGCTAATTAAACACGCGATTAAACTCGACGGCTTTAAATTCTGTCTGTCTTATATTACTGTCTGTGCTTTAGTTAAATTTGAATAAAACACTTGACGTTTAAAATGATATTTTAGTTTAACTACACACCGCTCAACTTGACGGCTTTTCAACTTGGACGGTGGTCTGTGACCGATGGATACAAATTCCTACACCATTTGATATTCCGATTGATGTCGAACTGTTTCAGAAAAATATAAATGATTAGGAAAACGTTGGATTCAGAGGATGTCGAACCCAGACCGTGATAGCAATTAACAATGTCGTCTTTCTATGTCATAAATTTGTTTTTTTTCTTTTCTACGTCTATGCGGATTTAGGCTTAGTAAAAATATATTTTTTCCGATATTAGAATCCACGACTCTCTCTAACAACACATTTTTACTTCGTGGCCACGGAGAGCCTAATTAGTTTAAATTGTTGTATCATAAACATTAATTCATCAAGTAAAAGACAGACCGGCTCTTGATCTCGTCCTGGAAGTTGAGAATTATCTTGAACGGAATCTTTACCTTAATAAAGGAACATTCATTTAAGTGTAATGACCGCCTCCGTGGCATAATGGTTAGACCAACAGTACATAATATTGAACGCGAGACGTCATGAGTTTGAATGCTGAGAAAAAGTTATATTTACAGTTAGAAGTCTGATCAAGTACTTTATTTTAATAAATCGTTCAATGAAACGGATACGTTATTGTGTCTGCCCCACTCGTTGTTATGTATTTCTCTTACATTGTATAACTTGCTATATCAGTGTAGGCCACTCTGTCTCTAGCAGCCTAAACCAAAATACATGATTTCCAATAAGGAGGAAAATAAAAATGCGCAGTTAACTTAGGCAAAATGTATTTGTACTATTATTTGCGTAAGGATTATGTTAACAATTTTCGGTCACTCTGCTCTTGTAGATTAACATTTTTAGACTATAAAAATATAAATAACTCAAGTCATAAACTTGCAGTGGCTACTTTGCCTCTATCGGCCTCATATTGTAAGGCACATTCTATCGTAATGTATAGTTTCCAGTGATTAAAAAGCAATTAATGACACGTGCGGGATTCGAACCCACGTACCCCTCTGTAACTACGGATTGCGCTTCCATGGCATTATTTTTTATCTTAAATAAATTTTGAAGTCACATAAATTCTCGTGACAAATTTATAATGCAATTCAAGAATTGAAGTTTATTCGAACAGCTATTAAAATGCCTGTTGAGCTATCGGTACAAGATTTTTATATTCGTTCCCTAAATAATTACTCGGCTTATTTGGATCAGATAACATATCTCTGGGATCTACAACGGATATTTTATAACTTTGGAGCCATAAGATTTTCCCGGACTGTAAAAAAAACATTACTCTTTTATTATCACTATATTTTTGGTTAACTATAAAAACCGCATTTGATAAAGATGTAATCTGATAGTATGTTCGATGTTATCGCATCGAATCAGTTCATGTCCCAGTGCTGGGCCGGTACATAATCTTCTATAAAAGCTTAAAACCTATGAGCTATGATATACGGGACCGACGGCTTAACGTGCTCTCAAACACCTCCCACTTCCGAACTCCGACCACAAACTCATTTTATTCCAAACATGCACATATCTATCGAAGAAGCCTTTAGAATATAAAATATCATGCTGCGACTAATAGGGGCGAATAAACGGTGGGAAATATAAAACGGAACATAGATTTTGCGTGCGCTGCGAAATAGATAAAAAAGGTACCCAAAAAATCTGTACGAAAGTATGATACAGGTTTATTTAGATCATTAAAAAAATGTCCGCGACGTTATATATATGTCTATCTTTTAAGAATCATTTGTAAGAACGAAAGAAGTCGTTGGTGAGAGCTAGAATTTATAGAGATAAGGAAATGGTTTGAAAAAAAAACAAATTTTAACGCAAAAATTCTTTTTTCTCTTTATGCAGCTCGACATGTCTTGCTTTTTTTGTAAAGTTTACTGTGTTTTTATTTATACAACAGCCACTTTTTTTGTTTATTTTCACTTGGGTGTAGCAACGCTGTCCACACTCTAAGGACTTACTGAAAATCAGTCTCAGGTCATCAAAGGGCCTGATATAAACTGAGTAAGATCCTATTCTACTAGCAGCACACAACATTATCTTATCCTGTTAATATCAAGTTATACTGTTAAGATTAAATATATGTTTTCTTTTTTTGTGTTTTAGTAATAAGCGTAACATATGTTTTTGTGTGCCTTAGTAGTGAAAAAATTTCTTTCTTTCTTTCTCAAAATGTATGTCCGCGTAAAATAGCTATACGTCTTCAACGCCGTCATACACTACCAAGAGTAGAGGTGATGCGCCGGTTTTCAATTCTCCCCAGGGAGTAAAAATAGTTACTATTTACTGTAAAGCATATTTAACTAACAGAACTAAAACCAGATATAAGTATACGTGGTGGTAGATTTTGTAAAGGGTGGCACATGTCCCCAGGATTCAAACCTACCACCGTGATGCAGACGATATATTTTCAAATACTAGTATTTTATTACTGCTATCATTTATAATAATTTACGCATATTCATTGAAGATTAAACATTAATAACTTGAACAAAACTGTAATCGTTGTGTAACACCACATAAGGTCTCACAGAATAAGTGTACTGTGCCCGACATCAGAGAATATAAATTTGGAATTTTCTTGAAAGTTATAAAGGCGGCAAATGTATTGAAGTGATAACTTTTCGGTTGGTTACTGCAAATGTGGTCTTGACGCGGGGGCACAATATACTTCGCATTAAAACCGTGAAGTGTTTTATTTTAATGTGTTATATGAAAATAAGCCGTCACGTAACGCCTTACGGCACCATTGTGTTTTATGCGGCAGTAGTAGGTTTCAGTAAGAATTTTTTTTACTAAAGAAAACAATTTCCAACTTAAATTCAACTATATTTATAAAAAACCGATGTAAGATTGAAAAAAAATTACGCAACGGACAGGACTTGAATCGGCTACCACAGCGTTCCAACGCCAATATAAAAATGTTTTTGTATAATACTATAATGCGTAACACGTGAAAAATATTACAGTTTTTAACTATATAGGACCGCCTTATGTCTATAGACCAATTCTTATAGTATAAGAAAAATATATTTGATAAACGTGTTAGGTAACATGGAGGCAAACAAATAAAGTATACAAAAAACACGATCACATGCGGCCGTCCCGTATAACAGCGAATTAGCTATGAAAATGTAGAGCTATGTGTGTAGTGCTAGCCTTAAGCGAGTTACCGGTTGTGTTGTGCGCCACCGACCACGTCCGACGGTCGGTTAGTGTTCATCAATCAGTCTTGCTAGACGAAGTGATCGCACCGACGTCTTTACGATATCGTATATACGATCATCTGTGGTTATTGTGTCTTGTGCTGTGTTTTGTTTTGAATGTTTGTGTATCATCTGTGAGTATTTAGGAATTGTATAGGCGCAATTGTTCTCTTGTGAAAGTATTCAAACTAGTTAGCTTACTTAAATATGAACATTTATCTTTTAAATTTCGTAGGATTAAATTTAAAAATGTAATTATTTTGGTTATAACACCTCATCTAAACGCTACTTGTAACGGCTTAAAACGCCAATGATATTAATTTATATATTCGCGACGTTTCAGGTGCTTTGCAGCAAATAATCACATCTGCTCCAAAGCACCGTCGGGTCGTAGTGAGGAACAAAACCCTGATGTGTTTTGTATAAAAACGTACCTACTACAGGTTAAAACGCAAGTCTTATTTATTCGCGACATTTAAGATGTTTTGTAGCGATCACTTACTGTAACAGCACACCTTGTAAGTACCGTCGGGTCATAGTTTAGAATTAAACCGTTCAGTATTATATAAATACACATACAGCTTAAAATGCAACTGATATTATCTTTTTTATTCGCGACGTTTCAGATGCTTTGCAGCAAGTGATAGTTGCGTACATTACTAGCTACTAGTACTACAGACGTTACTTAGCCGAAAACACTCAAGAATCTATATTAATCAATAAAAAAACAATACAATCTGATCCTCTATCTCATATCATTACAAAATGTTTCGTTTCGCGTTCGTTCTAATTATGAATGTTAAATGATTACTAATGAACACTCATTGGCCAATTCATTAAGCACGCGTCATTAGAAACGATATATGTACCTTAAACCTTACGTAAAGGTTTTGTCTGTCGATCCCTACGTAGTATAATATAGGTAATTAATTACATACTAAACATTCTGTTATATAATGACATGTATGTATGTATACGAACGTGTTTTTGGACTGGACTGTCTAACGTGTGTCCTCTAGTGGGGACAGGGGACAGACAGTCTGTCTATTGTGTTTGGTTAAATTAATAAGTAAATAAATAATTCCGTTTTCCCCTCATCAAAACTGTTAATTTTCTCTTGATTCAAACCTGGGATACGGATTTGTAGGGAAGCTCTGTTGGAGATATAAGTAAAATTTTATGGTTACCCGTCTGAGCCAACCTGTCGCGTTAACTGAAGACTGAAGTGTTACACTATATTATATTTTGTTTTGAAAATTAATATTTTTCACATGATAGCACTATATAAATTAAAATCGATAATACTTACATTGAAAACATTTACGACTTGGGCAGGACTTGAACCGACATTCATAGCGTTCCATGCGGTTGCTCTAACCAATAATCTATTTTTAATTCATATTTATGTCTTGTTACCGAGATGGGCGTACGACATATAATTTTCTACCATATTTAATTACGACCTTCCACAAGGATTCCTGTTTGTAATATATCAAGTTATACCGCGGTTCCGCTTTAGCAAGTGTTGAGGCATTGCAATGGTGCATATATTCACTCCGCGTATTTGTACGCTTCAATGAATAACACTGCGTGTCGAGTAGATAGCATGTGTCAACTAATTAGCAAAAAGGACTATTGTGTTTTTGTGGCTGAACACTTCATAAGTTTCTCTAAGCGAAGCAAAGTGGGATACAATAGTTAAATGTATTGTATACAGTTGAATGGTCAGGTTAAAACAACAATAACGTAAAAAAATATCACAGAAGTCTAATTTTTAAATAATCGAATAAAATTGACTCAAAAAAAAATCGACGCAAAAGTGTGTTTATCTAGTTGTGATGTTACGCGATATATTTTATTAAACATTATAAAATTATTTTTAACTACGGCCCGACGTTTCGGATGCTTTGCAGCAGCCGTGGTCACGTGGAAACGATGGGGATGTCTCTGACGTCAGAGTAAAAAACTGCTACGCTAGCGCCGCGCCATCTTTGACGTCAGAGTCATTTTTAAATAAGTTTAACTAATATCTCGCGTTTTAAACTACAGTTAAAGTGTTTTATTTAAATAAACCGTTATTACTTTAACTAAATACAATATATAAATAATCAAAAATAAAATAGTACTTACTAAAACAAAAAATAATCAAAAATCAGCTAGCTTGGGAAAAAGTGTCCACTCAGCTACGTTGATATACTGTGACCCCTTCAGAGGCCGAGCTAACGCAAGCGAAATAATTTCAGAAGCTTCAGATTCAATAAATCCAAGAGAGTTTAAAAGAAAAGTCCAAGTTAATGAAGGTGAGAACGCTTGACATCTAAATAAACTTGCGATAGACAACAGTGTACCGAGTCTAGTGCATTAATTACTTAAGGCGCACTTAAGCCAATTACAAATGTGAGACGGCTAGTCACTCTGTCCTTAATTTTAAATCCAATCAGGCCTCAAGCTGAAGCTATAATTCGGATGTACGCTAAGACATGTAACCAGTAACACTAAGGGCGTTTATGCACTAAGCGGTTTACCGCATTACGACCAGCCGTAGGACGTGTTTGCAACAGCGGCGAAGACGGCTGCCCGGATTGCGGTAAACTGGTAAGACTGGATAAAAATGGGGTTTGAAGATCCGTTTGCCTAAAGTCCTCCAAAAATGCTCCCCGGCCCCTTACATTCTATCGCCGCCTAGTATGTATAAAACTGATCGGTCAGGCAGCGTTCGTGCTGGGATTCAAACAAACGTATTCCTAGGGATCCATCGAAAGCACTGTAGCGGGCTGGCGGTGTCTTTAGTGGTTCTGGTCGACTGTTGCTTTCGAGGAGGGGAGAATTATATATAAAAAACAAAGAAGGTCGTACGGTGTTTACAATAAGCTAACTTCTCATAAATATTTGTAACCGCGGCTGACCCGACCCGACCGACTGCATTACGGTAAATCGCTTGGTGCTAAGGGCCCTAACTTACAACTACCATTGACGTAACGTAATAATTTTTATGAATAGTTTAGTGAGTCTAATTATGCGACAACAGAAGATTTTTATTAAAGTTAAAAATATATTAGTTAAATTATTTAAAATATTTAATTAGTAAAAAATAAATATTAAATATAGACAGTATTTAAGCCAGATTTTGTTGTTGAATTTTATGCCTTACTATGCATTGTCTCCGTGGTTCAGTTCGCTTGTGGTGGTGTCGTCGGATACATTATATTTTCAGTCGGTCTAGACAAAGATCTGATCTGATTTACAATAATTAAAATCGATAAGAGAATAGTAGACCTACATGTGCGTGCCCCACGAAGGATAACGGGACTTTACAGCATGTATGTATGTACTTAGAGCTGATTATATTGAACGGCGTGTATTGTCGCAATAATGGCCTGCCTATCATGGGCTTTATAGGGGCATTAACATTATAATAAGGCGGAATTTAAACTTGAAAATGTAACCATTAAAAATATAAATAAACATATAACATTAATTCCATGCTTGGTATCAAATATATTTTAATAAGTACAATATATAAAATAGAAGTCATACTAGATAATTTAAAAAGCACTTAGTTATTACGTCATCGCGTAATGAATTATAAACTTTCCTACCTGATATTGTCTATGTTTTTAATTTGTTATTGAAACTAGAAGGCAGCGTAGGAGGACAAGGCTTCGAGGAACTTGCCTAGACCGGTCGAGATCTCTCCGTTACATCAGTGGACTTGGTTTTATTTTCTCGGCGAATGTTTTGGGTCAACAGCTATTATTCGTTTCTTTATAATATATCCGGTTCTATTAGACGCGTTAGATTGTAATAAACTAGTGTTAAATTAAAATATTTTATTGCATCGAAGCCATTCGTAGACACGTTCGTAACAACGACCTTTTATTTACGAAGCAATTCGTAAACAAACATATATTTAACTATTTACTAAAACATTATAGGAGGCGCTGTCAATCTGTTTTAACTGTGGACATTCAGAATTTTACATTGCTACTATTAAACCAAATCAAATAAACGAAACGTGTTCTTTTGTTTTTGAACTAAGAATGTTCATTATTTTTGGCCTTCACTTGACTAATTAGTCTGAACAAAAAGTTTTTTTTGCATACTTACTGAATAGGCATGTTAAAAATCATAGCTGATTTTAAGCCGATTATCGTAAGACCTCTCGATCATTGGATAATTCGCACGAAGCGAACGTCGACGAGACTAGCGAACAATATATAAAACGGTGAGTCAAATAACATTAAGAACCGAGTGAGCGATGAGGTCGCGCGAGTTGTCGCTTCGCTTGTCGCGTCGCCATATTGCTCTATGCTACGTAATGTTTTAGACGAATAATAAATTATTCTATTTAATAAAAAACTAACTTAACACTAAATATATTGTGAGCGCGAGGCCATTTCAAGGTTTATTACGTTCTGTATCAATCTGCTGTTATTGTTTAATTAACGGTTAAAAACGTTAATTGTATTAGTTATCTTTTCTACAATATATTTAATTACAGCTCGACGTTACCACGTGAGCAAGGCTGCTGTAACTCGACACGCGTTTTGAACCGTTAAAAGTGATTTATTTAAATATCTCCGTCTTCGTCTGTCGTCAATAATATAAAGTATACAACAAAATCCAAATTAATAACTTTTTTGCAAGTAAAGTATACAATATTGAATTTGTGTACACCAGTTACACCAGTTAAGCTTGCGACCTAAGATTACATAAGAAATTCATACAAGACAATTGGTGTTAGATTTTACAAGTAGTGTTAAACACTGTTTAATTAATTATTATATATTTATCCGACCATTGACCCATTCTTAAACCATCACATGTATATGTTAGTCACTAAAATTTAGTAAAAAACTGACCATGTTGTTCTTTTTAATCTAAATTTTTCAAATGTGTTTAATAATTTCTCGTCTTATTTATTAACCTCCTGTATAGTAAGGTATAAAGATTCTTGGATAATATTAGCTTATATTGTGCAATCTTTATAATTAATTTATGACACACTCTTAACTTACCCACACAAATATGAATTTACATAACTATGTTATGCATAACTTCCTCGTTGGTCTCTTGCTCAGTGCACTCGAATGCAGACTACGAGCCAGGGTTCGAATCCTTAAAATGAAAATAGGACATTGATCGGAAAAATGGAAATTTTTAGTACCACCTCGAAAGTTTAAAAGTAGAAGGCCATTCTCCACAAGGTTACCACCACTGATTCAGTGACGGTAGTCGTTGAAAACCGCCTACCCACAATGAAGCTATGTGATGGTTCTAACCTATTAAAACCCTCTCAAATGTAAAAGAAGTGTTTTTTTTCCAGTACTGAGACTTACGTTTTACCCGTTCGGTGTCCACTGCTGGACTTAGGCCACCCCCAAATACTTCCAGTACAACTAGTCGTTTCCTGCTTGAGTCCAGGACTTCCAGGAACCCATCTTGACCAGGTCGTCGGTTCATTTAGTTGGAGACCATCCAGTAGACTGATAACCCAGCCTTCCATCATTGTTCCTAAAAGAAAATAATTATAATGTACGAAATAAATTATATCACTCTTCGAGCACTATCGGAAACCAGTCTTCTCTGAACACTCTGCTGGTGTTTTAAAAGTTTCAAGAACCTTCATTATTTTATTATAAAAAAATGTGATTGATGTGTTGTGTTGTGCGAAACATTATATTAAAATCATTATGTGATCTCACATGTATTTCCTCGTTAGTTCCCACTCAAGTAACGTGTGAAATAGTCACGTTAGACTGCGGTCTGGTCTAGCCACAGTTCTCGCGTTTCGTTACCTGACACCAGGGGGCGCGCACACCCCATACAGTGCCTCTGAGAAACCTAATTTAATTTATGATTGTTTCTTTTATTATAAAATAAAATAAATCACAGATAAAGAGATAACACTTGTTCTATTCGGTTTGCCAATTACTGTTAAAATAAGTATTAGTTAGTAATTATACAGACAGGTTTTAATATAAGGGTAGTTCCTTACTAATATTATAAATGCGAAAGTAACTCTGTCTGTCTGTCTGTTACTCTTTCACGCGAAACCTACTGAACAGATTTGAATGAAATTTGATAACAGGTCTAAACGAGAAAGACATAGGCTACTTTTTATTGTGAAAAGGAAGTTGTGAGGGGTTAAAGGGGGGGGGATGAAAGTTTGTATGGAGGTTTTTGAAGCTAGAAAATAAACTTTCTTCTTTGGCTTTTTGGCAATAGGAGGAGTGGGAGTGATTTGAGGTGAGAGTGTTGCGGCAAAATAGCACTTACAACATAGATTGGCTGCGATAAATGCGCAATTACATAAATAATAAACAGCCTAAATAATTAAATATTCTACCCCAAGTCACTATTCCACGCGAACGAAGTCGCGGGCACAGCTAGTTAATGATAATTATGAAGATGGAATTTAGATAAAACACTTACAATGCTTTGTAAACGCGAACTGTATTAGTTAATTTATTCACGATACATTTTAACTACGGCTCGACTTTTCGGATGCCTTGCAGCAGTGGTGTCCCCCGTAACCGTTAAACTTCACATTATTGAATACCATGTAATAGTTATTTAGTAGAATGCCTTTGTCAAGGCGTTTGTTGCGTGTGACACGTGACCCCATCGCGTGACGTGCAAGCTAGATCAAAGAGAATGTGTATTGTATGTATGTACTTCTGTATCTGCTTTTATACTTATGACAAATTTAATATATAAGGCTGAAAAGTTTGTTTGTATGTTTGAAAGCGGTAAACTCAGGAACTACGAGTTCGAATGAAAGGTTCTTTTAAGGAAGGACATAGGATATAATATGTTGCGACGTGACTAATACGAGCGAAGCTACAGCAAGAAATGTGAAAAAAAATTCAAAAATTATTCATCATTATGGGTTTCCGAGGTGTTCGCTGCAAAAAGAAAGAATGATTCCTCTTTACATGATCTAAAAATAGTCTCGCTATATGTCTATCTTCTAAGATTAACTTCTATCTACATATCTAATCTACAGACTCAACCGAAACGCAATTAAACAACGGCTTTTTCATTTTCGGACGGTGGGTTCGTAGCCTGGACGGAATTCTTATATACCTACCACTGGTGTAATATCCAGATTTTCAGACGAAGTCCAATATGTTTCAGAACAATTATAAATTTATTAGAAACTTTTTGGACTTGGTGGGGATCAAACCCATGCCCCGTTACTTATTAGCCACACATTGCAAGTATTAAATCAACCATCCCGTCAAAACAATATGTTACATAAAGAATGGTTAGAGCCAATACTTTTTATATACACGTGGTTAATATTGGATTTATATATAAGAAGCTTAATGTTCTAAGCAAACAGTTTATACCTAGAATACGTAAGTTAATTTATAGGGCCAGCGCACACTGAATGACAAAGTTAAAATTCAATTTCAATAAATACTGTCTGTAGTTTACGCGAGTAGTACACATTTAAATAAAACACTAACGGTTAATAACGCGATATATATTAGTTAAACTTATTTGTAACGTCGGACCGTAGTTTAAATAAAGTTCAAATAAGTTCAACGTATATATATTGCGTTTTGAACCGTTAAAGTGTTTTATTCAAATTCAATATTCTGTATTGTTTCAATATACATACATGGTGCTGACAAAGTGTCCCAAGTCCCCACCCTAGGGTAAGCCTGTGTCGTGGTTCTTTTCCAAGTTTTGTACAAATTCTTTTCTTTCTCTTATTGTGAACTTAAAGAATTACACATCTAACTTATGTATAATTTGTGATTTATACAAGTGTATACACAAAATAATATCTACTGAAATGCAGGCTAGAGTGAATGGATATGTCCAGTTAGTATATCAATGAAGTAAACGTTTTGTTCGTATGTCGACAGAAGTAAATAGTTATTTAATTTTGAATCTTATTTCAATGCTATAATAATGACAGTGAAGTATATTTAATTTTGATACTACATTGCCGAAGCAATGCAACGCGGAATGTTTGGCATGTCGCGGAACAGAGATAGGGTCAAACGATTGAAGTGTGGCAGCAAGACGCCACTTGTCACAGTGACGGTTACCTTCCAGCAGTGGACGCCCGCCCTTACCTTGTATCATATGCTGCGGTTTATGCTAAGCTAAAGATCACGTGGAGGTATTTGGAATTCCATATATAGCATTAAAAATTATCGACCAGTTCTAGATTATCTTATTAGTATTTGGACGTTGACCCGACTACTTTCTTTCAAATTAATTTTATTTAGTATTCTATGATATGCCCGCAACTTCGTCCGAGTAAAATAGATATTTTGGGCACTTGGTTTATGTTTGGAAATACGCTTTAAAAATTTTAGCAGTTAACCATGACGTCCGCGTCCCATCGTTTTTGTGAATCATTCTATCATACACATTTTTGGTTCCTTGAACCCATACAGATATTAAATTTTCCCTTTTCTGCGTGTAAAGTGTAAACAAACAAACTCTTCAGCATTATAATATTAGTAAAGATGGTTAATTTGTCTACGTTGGGCGACACCATAATTTTGTTCTATGCCACTTCCAATGGGCTGTTCCGTGAGGCATCCCATGGTTTGGTTCATGGCGGGCAAGTGCCTTTACGTTTTAGTGAAAGAAGGTATTAATTTGTTTATTTATTTCAAAGAGGATTACCAACTAAATACATAAGAAAAGCGTAATCTAAAAAACAAGTAAATATAAAATTAATGTAGGCAAAATAACTGTTTATAGTGAAAATAAATACTTTCATTCTCTCGACTGTGCAGCACGATAACAATTTCTCTATTCTCAGAACTATTAAATTATTATTGGTCTGATAACTCGTGAACTTAGATGAAAACTATTTATCAATGCATTTGATTGGATCCGCTCCTAGGCAGATGTGCATAATTTCGACACTTTTCAATCTATTTGTCAGGTATGCAAATTTTTAAATACATCTCGTATAAATATATAATAATGCAAGGTTTCTACGAAAATAAATTCTACACGTGCCAAGTCACATCGAGATTTATGTTTTTTTTACTACGCTCTACAAAAAATGACAGTTTTTTACTTTATTTAACGGTCAATTTGAATTAATTTTATACATTGCGTTGTTACTATTCCATGGTTCAATATTTCAACGCGTTCTCTAGAATTAAATGCGAGAGTTCTAACAGGGTTTATAAGTCTGAATAAAACACCTTAACGGTTTAAAACGCGATTTATATTATTTCAACTTATTTACAAATTATTTTAACTACGGTGCGACGTTTTAAATGCTTTGCAGCAGCCGTAATCACGGGGAGGCTTGTAACTAAAATATTTCGCGTTTTAATAAGTGTTTTATTTAATTGTCTACTACTCGTGTAAATTGCAGACAGTATTTTACATAAGTCTCATCAACTATTACACTAGAAATAGGCATTCTGTAGGTTATTTAAGAAGATTTGCTTTTTTTCCAGATACCATCTCTATCCTATGGTTCCAGCGGTAGTTCCGCAGAGTGTTCTTCGAGCGAGGAAAGTGTCTGTGCCCCCTACGTGGAGCCGAGTGAGCAGAGCGAATCTTTTGATAGATCAGACGAAGGATATGAGGTCAGGAGTCACTTTTTTATGTCAGAAGAGAACTGTAACAGGGACTCAGATCATGTGTCATATAACATCCAAACATGAAGTGTTATCGACTTATTTTAGGTTTAGACATTTGGAATCTACAAACAACATTTTAGATATTTTTTCCACTGATTTAATATCTAGACGAAGTCTTATATGTTTCAGAGGAATTAAAAATATATTTGGCCCGTAGGTACTCGAACCCACGAACCGTTGATAATTATTTTTAGCAGTACATTGCTACCATTAGACAAACCAGTATGTCTCAGGCTTTTAAATAAAACACTTTAACGGTTTAAAACGCGATGTATTAGTTAAACTTATTTGGAAATGATTTTTAACTTCGGCCCGACGTTTCGGATGCTTTGCAGCAGCCGTGGGGGACCACCTCCCCGTGGCCACGTTAAAAATCATTTCAATAAGTTTAACTAATATATCGCGTTTTTAACCCTTAAAGTGTTTTATTTAAATGTGTACTACTCGCGTAAACTATAGACAGTATGTCTCAGGCTCTAAAATATCTGTGTACGAAATTTTATTTAAATCCTTTCAGTACTTTCGGCGTTATAGCCGGACAGAAGACAGACACAGTTTCGCATTTATAATATAAGTATAGATTTGACATTTGACTATGATAGAAGTAATTATTATAATTATTTGTTGTTGAGCTAGTGGTAGTCTAATAACCATTAGTGGATTCGATTCCCAACCAACATTTTTGTATATAATTTAAACCACGGATATTAAACGGATGGTAGTAATATCGGAATCCTAAATCAAAAAGAATTTACGAAAAGATGGGAAATTGAAGTTTAAAAGTCACGTTACGGTTTTAGCATTGAACTATCAAGGCTAAAATAGATTGACAACACATCTTGATTGGACGCTATATGGCATTTCCTGTTATGAAGAACTCGTTTGTCCTATCCCGTAAACAAAAGCATTTATATTTATTATGACATAAGTTTAAGATATTAGATCAATTCCTTTCCTTTTTAGCGAAACAGTAAACCTCACGTCTAAGTGTCCCTTATCTTATCACTTAAAAGCTGTAAGTGCATAACAGTTTTTGCCTAAATTAGCATAACTCGAATGAAATGAGGCCATTGTAATTGTGGTCTTATAGAAAGTGGTGTGTTTACTTATTGTGGAATATGTATCGATTTTTTAATAGATTATTTTGCCATTGTAAGGTAACCGTTTTTGTTGATCATTAAACTCTTTGAAAATCCTATGTAAGCGGGCCTCTGTCATCGTTTTATCAAATCTATGCAAATCATTAGTTTTAATATAATAATTAGTGATGCAACGGATAGTTGTTTGGCCGGATACCGAATACCGGATATTCGGCCTTACGACTGGCCGAATATCCGGTATCCGGCCGCCGAATATTCGGCCAGCCAAACGATATCTATGTATATTTTAATTTGGCGACGCGCGTCGTGCAAGTTTCAACCTGTTACGTATTGTTCTCTCTTTTTATTTATATGGTAACTCTTATTTTATTTGATTAAAAATTAACATACGATACGCTACCATTGGTTGAATGGATTTTGATAAGTTTAAATTGTACGTTAAAACTAATAAACGAATGAAAACTTTATTATTCTTTACATGTTATAGCACATGAAGGCAATATATAATTTAAAAATCGAAAAGAAATTGAAAAATTTTTTGACTCGGGCAGGAAATGAACCATCAGCGTTCCGTGATGTTCGACGATTTCTTAAGCTGCAAATCGTAAGACGTTGAACCTTAATACACATGTGTTAAGGTTGAAATTACATTACGCGAGAGGGACTCGGTAGCTCAATTGGTAGAGCAACAGCTCGGAACGCTGACGATGCCGGTTCAAGTCTTGCCCGAGTCGAAAAAATTTTTCAATTTATTTTCGATTTTTTAACTAATAAACGAATATTGGTAATTTATCAATTATCAATTTTTGTATTATGCATACTAACATTTTTCAAAGTTAAATAGCAAACAGAATCACTATTCGGTATCCGGCCGAATAGTGCGCAACTATCCGGTATTCGGCCGGATAGTAAAATAATGGCCGGATAGGCCGGATACCGAATAGTAACCGGATATCCGTTGCATCTCTAATAATAATAATAAAGCTAAAGAGTTTGTTTATTTAACGGCGTTAATCTCAGGAACTACTGGTTCAAACTGAAAATTTATTTTTATGTTGGTTGGAGCATTTAACGAAAGCTTTCGACTGTGACCAATAGGAGCGAAGAAAGAGAGGGAAGTATGGAAATGACGGGGAAAATTGTTCATCTTTTAAACTTTCCGTTACGTGACTGCGAAAAGGATTCAAGATACCCAAAATATATGTATAAAATTATTCTTCTTCAAATAAGTACAACAATGCCCTGGCACAGTATATGTATGTATATCTTTTAAAATTAACTGACAAGAACCGTTTTTTGGCAATCAAATTTTGGTCGAAATACTTCGTAGGTATAGTAAAAGAATCTTTGCCAGATCAGCTAAAAAAATAGAAAAGCTAATTATTAATATTATCACGCCTTTTCGTTTATGTCGTGGACACTTCAAATTTGCGGAATTTAGAATGAGAAAGACCTTAAATTATTTTGGGGTCTCTGCTACTACCACCACGTAATTGGATTTCAGTATGTGAAACAACAATTAGGGCTGTTACCCACGACGTCGGTCGCGTCCCGTCGTTCTTGCAAGTTAATATTAAAAGATCGACGTATAGTGTCGCGGACATTCTACTTTCTACGCAACGGAAACTCACAAAGATGATTACTTTTCCCCGTTTTTTTCACATCGCCCGCTGTTCCTTAGCTCCTATTAGTCGCAGCGCGATTTATAGCCTGTAACCTTCGTCGATAAATACTCTAACTGACCCAAAAATCATTTTTCAATTAGAACCAGTATTTGCTGAGATTCGCGCGTTCAAACAAACAAACTCTTCAGCTTTATCTATTAGTATAGTTTACAATTCGCTTCGTGTAATTGTTTATGTAATAATAAATACAACAAGATATTTTCTTTCACAGGCAGATGTAGAACTGAGCATACCGGAGGTGACAAATATGTTTAAAACCAGAAAACTCTCCGATTCTTCTATATTTAGCTATGTATCAGGTAAATATTGTGCTCGTGGTATATTTATATATATGATATACACACTTATGACATAAGCTTAAGTGTATTTATTGACTAGCTTAATTGAAGAACTATGTCAGTGTCTACTATATACTATTCACTAAGCCAGCAGTCTTAATTTCAAAGATTTATTGTTTTTTATATGACTCAAATATGTACTAAACTCGGTAGCTCAATTGATTAGAACAACAGCATGGAACGCTGTGGATGCCGGTTCGAGTACTGCCCGAGTTTGATCGATTTTTAATTCAAATACTTACTTTTATTTCAGGAGATAACTGTATAGAGGCAATCAGTAAGGAATGTCCGGAATATAACAGAAATGGGGAGTTAACACATCCGGAGCTATGTATAATAGTGGTGGATATACTCGCCCAGCTGATTGATAAGTTAGTATAATATTTTTCACGTGTTATTACGATGCATACGATGATCTGTAATTGCATTTGCAATGATTTTTAAGCTGCAAAGCTTTGGCATAGAACCTCACTATCAATGGGAGATGCATGTGCCAGGATGGACATGACGTTAGGACATGGTAGCTCAATTGGTAAACCGTTTGAGCTTTCGTTGAGCTACCATGTCGCATTTTTTTACTTTGATATTAGAATAAACTCCATCTTCAGTCCCCCCGTGACCACGTCTGTCACGTACTCAAAACAAAAGTTTTAATAATTGAACTAATAAATTTCGCGTGTTAAACCGTTAGAAGTGTTTAATTTAAATATGTACTACTCGCGTAAACTATAGACAGTATGTAAAGAACATGAAAAATTTTGAAACTCTTAAATTATTAAGTCCAGTATCTTACTTTGATAACGTGTTCATCAATTAACAAATTCATCAATGCAATTATTTAAAAAACATTTTTTGTTTATAGATTATTAGAGGAAGAAGATGGCAAGGAGAAGGAAGGGAAAGAGGTTCGGGGTGTGATGGTGACGGGTGGTGAGGAAATTGAACGTGTGTGCGCCAGCGTTGCACGTGCATGCGTAGCACGGCTGGGCAGCGGACTGGCGCCCCCGCGGCTTCTGCACAGACTCCTCGCTCAGCATGCACCGGCGGCTACCTTACTTGCTAAGAGCTCGCACACACATGCAGGTATTAATGATTGGGTACTTATAACTTGAGCTCCCGTGTCCTACACGTCCTCGCCACATTACATCAACAAAAATACATTTTTACAGGCAATGTAATTTGAACCTTAACACCTACGCATTGAGGTTAAATCTTTCTTTATGTTCAGTCTTACGCTTTGCAGATTCAGTAATCGTTAAAGAAATTTGACGTTGACTGTTACGACAAGGACTTTAAGGGGATGTATAATTTAATTCCCTTTGGAAAGTGAAATCTCGCATCCTATATAAGAACGTGGGGGAAAGAGCTATTTCTGGAAAAAATCTGGACCCAGTAGGGATCAAACCGACTACCCATTGATTATTAGCTATACCCTACGAGCATGTCATAACCTGACTTCCTTTCCGAACAGTTTTGCTGGGGTATTTGGTCTTCTATCGAGTTTATCTCATCGCCTGTCTGTCAAAAAAAAATTGCTTGCTGCTCAATCATACTCGACGCGCTTATGTTTATGTAAGTTAATTGTTTAATTTCCTTGTAGAACTTCAACGGAGTATAATCGAGTTGATAGTTAAACTCGGATCTCAGAGCATGGAAGCTTGTGAGTTAGCGAGTATTTTCCGACTCGCTAGTGCTTCGAATGCGCCCCTCAGCTCGCTGTGTCGGGCCCTAGCACGCCTAGTTGCACGTAACGAGCCCCAACCAGACTGTGAAGTACAGATCACCGCTACAGTTCATCATACAGGTAGATCAATTATCTATATTATATAAGTGAAGAGTTTTTTGGTGCGCTTTTGGGGTTGCAGTTGTTGAGGAAATCTTTAGACTACCGCGACCAATAGGAGCGAAGAAAGAGGAAAATGTGGAAAGACAAGTTTTCACATTTTAGTTGTGCAAACAATATAGATGTTATTTGAAAACATATTTTTCACATGTTATTTGCACATGAAGGCACTATATAATTTAAAAATTGAATTTAATTTAAAAAAAAAAAAAGAAAAATCCTCGGTAGCTCAATTGGCAAAGCAACAGCACGGAACGCTGACTACGCCGGTTCAAATCCTGCCCCAAGTCGAAATTTTTTTTTCAATTTAATTTCGATTTTTAAATATAGATGGTAGTTACTCAATTCCACGGCTACAGTATTCAATGCTGTTGCTTCAATTGAGGTGCCATATGACAGAAGGCTATGGTAGTAAAATGTTTTTTTCAAAGCTATAAATTTTATAAATATTAATACATTTAAATAAAACAGTTCAAGCGGTTTAAAACGCGATATGTATTAGTATAACGGGGAATTATATATTGGATATTTTTGTTTAATTGAATATGGTGACCACGCCTGCTGTCATCCGAAATGTCATGGTAATTAATATAACTTAAAGGTCCCTAACTAAACCGTTAGAAATGTTTCATTTAAATGAGTTCTACTTGCGTATACCACAATACTTGATACATTTTGATTTCAGGCGAAGAGCCCGTATACGAAGAAGTGGTCGGTGCCGTGAACCAGCAAGCGGAGACGAGCGCGCGACGTATAAGATATAAACATTTGCGAGCAGGTACCGTTAATTTTATGACACTATAGCATTAAATAGTAAGCCTAGAGTTTTTAACAAGAAAATTAACGTATTTAGTTTCTATTGTAATTTTTTTTTATTGACTTAAAACGCGAATTTTATCATTTTTACTCAAGACTTGACGTTTCTTATAATTATGAAAGTATTACATTTTTCGTACGTTGAAACGTGTAATTTCATATTGAATGGTTCCTTAAGCTGCAAAGTATAAGGAATTGAGCCCAAGGTTAAGGTTCAAATTGGACACGGTAGCTCAATTAGAGATGCAGGACGGAACGCTTAAGTCCATTTCGTGTCGTCGAATTTTTCAAATTGAAACTGATTTTTAATTTATATAATACCTTCGTGTACAATAACAGACTATATTAAATCAACACGTTAATAGGAATAATTTCGCCGTGGAGCAATGGAGCGGTGAGGTGCAGTCTCGAAACCGCTGGTTGGGCGCCTTGGCTACAAGGTTTTGGACTAGTTATGTGGCTGGCACTCACTCCGCAAGGTAATTTCGACCATTTAATTAAAAACATACCTCCTCAAAAGGAAGGTTACACGTATATGTGGCATTTTTAAGAACGAAAATAAAGGGAAGAAGATTGATATTAATTACCATTAAAACTTGAAAACTCGTTAAAAATGGGAATGTTTTTCACACGGTTACCAGATAATTCGAAAGTTTGCCCTGTCTAAATAGTATTTTATGTTTTAAGAAGAGAAGAAGGAGTGGCACGAAGAAGGCGCTGCACACAAACGACAAGAGAGACTAAGCTCACAAGAACTTCATGTGTTCTCTGTCGGGCATGATTCACTTGTTTTCGAGCTGTGGGTCAATCCAAATACAGGTAAGAAACTTCGTAATCCTGAAAAGGGTATAACTAAGTTAGTTCTAAAACCAGGTTTAACACAAAATAATTATATACAGATTAAAAAACTATTTACGTTGGAGAACATCGACTTGCTGCTGCTCTAATCCATTGTCATACTATTATCATTGAATCAGCAGAACGGGCCGTTGTGTATGCCGGTTCAAGTCCCGCCCATATAATCGATCTTTTTAAATCTAGTTAGTTAGTAATAGCCCAAGTTGTGATAAATATTTTTGTTATAAACAGCATAAGCAGGAAAGTCAATGAAAATGCCCCCGCTACACCTCCGCTCGTGATTCTCGTGATAACGATTAACAAAAGCATATTCAAATGAAACACTTTAACGGTTTAAATCGCGATATATTACTTAGCTAACTTATATATCGCGTTTTAAACCGTTGTAGTGTTTTATTTAAATGTGTACTACTCGCGTAATCTATAGACAGTATTTAAAAGCATATTTCTATTCTAAAGACCTTTTTAGACAGTTGTTTTTTCGCCTTTTCTTTTTTTTGTTGAACCATTTGAGTTATAAGGTTTCATTTGTAGGCAGCCAATTAATAATAGAAAATAAATGATTACAGGGGAGCTGACTGTGAAACTGTCGCGTCCTGAAAGCGATGCCAACTGTATACTAAGTTCCGCCACGACCCGTACTACGCTACGCCCATCACGGTGGACCTGCCTCGCTCTCAACGTGGCCGAACGTCTACATCGGAGGCTCATATACATTCAAGTACATATTTATACAAAATACTTCTCGATAAAAAGCAAGTAGTTTGTAAGAAACTGACAGTTATATTTTAAAATGACCAGTGATGCAATGGTAAAACCTGTTCCCTTTCATTGCGTTGCGGTATGTCAGGATTTGAATCCTGAGTAGTCATTAGACAGCTTTGGTATGCTACTATACAGAAATTGTAAAAAGAACCAGGAAATTGTGTTGTATTGTAGGTGTGGTGATTATTAGAAAAAATCATTTTCCTATATAAAGAAGAATATAATTTACAGGTGACGCTGTATATAAATGGTAGAGAGTGCGAAGTTTTATCTCTTCCTTTGCAAGGTAAGATCTGTTGTATTCAATGTTGTAATTAATTTAGTTAAGAAAACTATAGTAGCGAAAGTTAACTTTGACATTAGTGACCCGACGGCTGCTGCAAAGCATCCGAAGCTAAAATGAATTGTAATTTAGTTAACCAGTATATTTCGCGCTTTAAACCTTTAAAAGTGTGATAGGAATTAACTTTGTGTATGTTGAATACAGTGTTAGTTAGTCTGACAGCTGTAAACCGTTATTGCAAATTTTCACTACCCAATGAAATGGTGATATGGTGGGTCGAAGTATCGTCGAAGTGCCATCACTGTAAAGGAAGGATTTTAGGCATGTGGCAGGGTTTTTTTCCGCTCAGTGTTTGTTTCGCAACTGTTGCTTTATTAGAAAATCTACCTTATATATGAGGCTTCTAGATGCAGAGTGACTTAACAAAAAATAACATGATTTTCAATAAGTTGGAAAATAAGAATGAAAAGAAATTTATCCTTATGTAAGAATTGTTAATTAACATTTTAAAACTAAAAACGACAATAAGTCGAGTCATAATTGCAGTTAGGCTACTCTGCCTCTAGCGGCCTCATATAGCATGAAGAGTGAGAATTACATGTGTTATCGATTATACTAGTGTTTTGTTCTATTGCTAGATATTTGAAATGAAGATAACACAAACTGAAGTTTGCCTAACAAGCGTTTTATTTACATGTATGCCCAGACAACGCTGAACTCTTATTTTTGCTTATAGGTATACTGGTCCGTAAAGTGACTCCGACGAACGTTATTTTGGGTGACGTGACAAACGCTACCAGCTCAAATCTATCCCGTGGTGCAGTAAGAGTATCCTCATTACGGGTATACCGAGCGCCCGTTCTTACAGCACCCATAGCATTGCATCTTGCTGCCCATGGACCGGATCTGCCCTGTCAGGTACACATTTTAATATATTACTCTCATTCCCCACTGCTGGGACTTGGGCCTCTATTGAAGCTGTAATCTTTAATAAAACACTAGCCATACCGTATCTTACATATAATATATCGCCGATGTATCTTTCTTCCTGCTAGAGAGCATTAGAGCTTTAGACTAGAAATAGTACACTTTCTTTAACAACTGGGAATCCCCGATCCCACTAGTTTTGAACCACTAGTAATAATTGAGGTGGACAGGCATATGGTTCAGTTGATGGTAGGTAAAATATCGCAGTCATCATCTAAACAAGTGTTGTCGATCTATTTTAGCTTTGGACATTCGGAAATCCACAGACTACATCCGAAACGGGTTTAAACTTCACGGCTATTATATGTATGGGTTGAATAGAATGGTTGTTGGTGACCCAGTCGGAATTTCGACATTCCTACCACCCATTTATAACCAGAACCAACATGTTTCAGAAAAATTATAAATTGATTAGAAATATCGTTGATCTACTGGGGTGTCGGACCTACGACTCGTTGATTATTAGCCATACATTGATACCAGTACGGGCCTGTCAAACACGCTCACTTGTTTCATTTCTTACTTTCAACAGATACGTTGCGATTCCGCAAATTATCCTGCTGTGATCACTTCGGAGCTGTTAGATATGAACATAGACTGGGATCAGGTAAATATTTATTTGTTTGTTGTTTATAATCCGAACACATTTTTGTGTCCGTTTCACTGATCCGTTCTTTAACAGGCAAGTAGTGGATCGGACTTCTGTGCCCTGCCCGACCGAATCAACTTTTTGTTTCCCTGGGGTTCGAACCCAGGCCCTCTTGCGCTTAACGCAATGCTAGGCATTTAACCATTTGGCTTCAGAGGCGGTGAATATTTATTTAGATTTTGGATTATACATTTGTAGCACGGCGATTCCTTTAAAATCTATCAATAAAATTCACTGAAAGACATGTAAATTTTAATCACCAAAGTGCTCACACAAAAATCTAACGTTACTAGTCATAATAATAATAACATAACACACGTTTGTGCAATAAGTTTTTAACTTAAAATTCTATTTAAGATTGCAAAAGAATTATGACTCGGGCGGTACTTAAACCAGCATCCACATTGTTCAGAGCCGGTGCTCTAACCAATTGAGCTACCATGTCCTAAATGCTGAATTTTTACTTGCACCTGTCGTGTAAATAACTTCAATCTTAAATAGATTTTTAATTTAAATAATACCACCATCGTTATTATCTTTTCATAACTATATTTATGTATACCAGGTCTACGAAATATCAAGTACAACCCTACGAGAGCTTAGCGATAATTTGTTGTTGCTCTTTTCTGCAAATACACCAGATGTTATGAACCTCTATCAGCCACCGGCGCCGACACCTACAGGTAAGCTTATTCACAATTCTTTAGTCATATTTATTTGTGGTTTATACGATCTTATACTATGAGTAGGCCGTTATAGAAGTATATAACTGTAAATGTTTTAAGTTAAGCTACCTGTTAAAAATGGTGGTAAAATCGCTTAGTAATAATTAAGCTAGTTTTCCAGAAATTATAAATGAATAAATGAAATAAAACAGTTTAACGGTTTAAAACGTGAGAAATATTAGTTTTACTTATTTGATTTTTTTTAACGATGGCCCGACTTTTCGAATGCTTTGCAGCAGCTAAGTTTAACTAATATATTTCGCGTTTTAAACCGTTAAAGTGTTTTATTTAAATGTGTACTGCTCGCGTAAACTACAAGCAGAGTTTTAATTGATGTTTTTTGTTTTTTAGTTTTCGGCGGCCGAAGTGTTGGTGGGCGATCGCTGTGTAGTAACGGTGTGCCTGAATCACTGAGATGCTCATGGGCAGTTAGACCCCGTGCAACTCTACATCGAAATATTCAGAATGCGCTCTGCTCACTTGGGGGGGCCTGAACTTGTACTGTTTTTGTACGCAAGGGTAAGCTGTCAAATGATTTCACCTATAAACGACACAAATTACTTTTAATACTATTTATAGTAGATATAATTTATATCCCAAGTACATCGTTACAATCCTACATCAAATCGTTAATTAACAAATTCAATTTTTACAGACTTAAACTTAAAAAATTAACTAGAGATTATATAAATGACTTTAACTTACTTAACTGGCTTACTTTAAGTCTCGCCAAAAATTTCTTTTGGCGGAACTTAAACCCCCCCCCCATTTTCCCCCCCTTTTTTTTTTCCCCCCGGGTTCGGGATTTCTTTTTGGGGGGGTTTTCTTTGGAAAAAAAGGGCGGTATCGTACTTTTAAAACGTTAATAGATTTTTAATTAGCATAAATTATATTAAAATAATTTTAATCACTTTAATTTCACATCTATTTTCTAATGCTATTTGTACTAATTGAGATCTCAATAAAGTATAAAATATATGTTGCACACGTTACTGAAAAAACATTACTTCATATGCTATTTTTACAGTTTCTTTCTGTATATTTAAATATATTGGACGAAGTCAATCTGATATTAAAAAAAATATCAAGTGACTACCTATATCTACCAGTATATCCAGATGCTTATTTGATTTGCAGGTGGTGGAAGCAGGTGGCACTGCTGAAGAGCAAGCCCGCGCGCTCAGCGTAGCCCTCGGTGCGTGCAGCGGCGATGCGCGACTGTACTCAGCGCTTCATGCGCGTGAAACACTTGACATGCTTTTGCCTGTGTTTGCCTGCTCGGATTGTCGTCTCGCTCCAAATACGATATCGGTATGGAATATGTATATGTAAATTAAACCTTTATTAATTTGTTTTTTTTTGGTTTTTTGTATGTCTATTTAATCAGAAGCCCAAGTCAAATATCCTATATAAAGCCAAAAAAGGTCGACATCACATTTTGTGTAGATGGCACGGTATTTCACCTTCTGTCAAGTGGATCCCATGATTGTCTGTCTTCCTCTGTCATCAAAAAATACAGTAATAATTCGTCATTCGACAAAAGCCTCCTTTGAAAGCTTCCACTGATATCTAGCCTTCGTTAAACCGTGAAAAGAATTTCAATATACACATTATAGCATTATATCAGTTTAGATTAAAAATGTGATATCGCAACTCAATTGATCGGTGCAAGCACGGAACGCTGTGGAATTCGTTCCAATGTCTGCCCGAGTCATTTAATTTTTTTCATCTAAGATTTTTATGTACATAACATTAATTACATACTATGAAAAAGATATTATAAATACCATTACATAAAACACTTAATGATTAAACGCCAAATATATTAGTTATGTACTTCCAAATATATTTCGTGTCTTAAACCGTTATTTTTTGGTGAGTACTACTCGCGTACAAACAATATTTTTTCTATTCATCAAATGTTCTTTTTTGGATTTTTTATTATTTTCTATGTGATCTTAACTAATTGTTGTATTTATTTACAGGTTATATTCAAAGAAGCCTGCGACAGGTCTGTTATAGACATTAATGGTGGAAAATTCCGCGTAGACGTGGGCACTCGCGCTGTTTTGCTGGAGCCACGGTTGCTGCTGCTTCTACTGCGAGCTCTCCCGATTACGTATAATTTTCATTTTGCCTCCCGATATATATATATGCACCGACCTCAAAAAATAGTACCAGTGTAAGGGCCTAGGCAATTTTCCAAATTCAACTGTGAAAAATAGATACCGACCCAATTTGACTCTGAAATAAGCTAGACAATCCAACGTTAACGCTCTCGTGACCACTGCTGCTAAAAAGCATTTTAGGATACTCCGATTATAGTTTAGTTAGTAAATAAACCAAAAATAAGTTTACTTGTTTATTTCACGTTATAAACCAACGTTAACTTGTTTTATTTAAATTCCTTCTACTCGTACTAAACTACAGACAATACTTCTTTATAACTTATAGGAGGTTCAATGGGAAGAAGTGGACCTAAGTGTAAAGGATGACGAGGGTGAAGAGAGGGATAGGACAGCCAAAGGAGAGATCTGCAGAGGAACAGTTTGGAGTCTCGCATTATCAGCGATGAGAGCTTTGCTGCGGGCGGAGCATCCACGCCGTGCTTTCAACGCGTACCAAGCAGCAAGAGTTCCGTTGCTTAGGCACCTTCTTCTAGCTTGTAAGGTGATTAATTTGCACCATATATTCCAATAGGATATATAAGACTTCCCTTCAAATATAAAAGACATTGTTTCTTATATTAATTGCCTTAAGCGGCTCTACTCATTTCTTTTTATGAAAAAGAAACATAGACAAGCATGAAGTGCATAAACAAGATAGGCTGGAATCGAACCCGCGACGAGTTGAACGAAAACGAAACTTGCTGATGCTGTCCGATTTGAATGCTAACTACCTTACGAAACTAACACGACATTAAATCAAATAGTGTATGCATTGGATAATGTTGCCGGTCTGGCTATTTTTATTGTGCATATGACACATACTTACATGTATACGTACCACTTTTCGGACCTGACCATTATTTTTTTCGGTTTCAGGAACGATTCCTGAATTCAGATTCGGAGCCTTTATCAGAACACGGAAGCAATACGCTCGTCCTCCTGGTCCGTGCTCTACTAGATGCCCCCCCCGCTGCTGGCAAACATTGCTTTGCTTGCAGATTTTTTGCTCCTTATGCACCAGGTAACCCCGTTAATTAAATGATGAACACTTTCACGCAAAATATTATTTATTCTTAAAGGCTTATTGAACTCAATTTTTATACATACAATACAATATAATTTTACACTTATATGAACTAGCATATGTTCTTAACTTACAGAAAACAGCAATGAACAATTTAATTGTACAGTCTTTTATATCAAGCAATGTTAGTGAATAGGATCAGATTATTGTTACATTTGACACTGTAGTTTTAAGTTTGGAAAGCGAATTGTCATAAGCCTTAGTAGTTTTAGCGGAAAAAAAATATATTTGACAGTTTAATAATACATACATATACTTAATATTATTGACATTTTTGGAATTTAAACATTGGTCCTTCGAGCCGGATGAAAGCCGGATGAATGTTTACCGTGGAATTGCGCAGGGTGGATGCACAAAATGGCATTAAACTTATAATTTTTTTTTAATCTCTTTAGGCTAGTGAGACATTCATTACCCACTCACGAGCGAACTTCTACTTTCTCATAACATCTGAGACGCCAGACAGCACTGAGTTTAACCTCCTACAACTTTTGAGCAAGCGACGCGGTAAACAGCAACTGCGTAAGTGGCGAAGCAAAGAAAACGTAGACAAATCCAGCTCTTCTAGCGTCTCAAATGAGGAGAAGGGTTCGAGGGAAGAACTTGCTAGGGATACAGACAGTGACCGAACAGATAATGCTAGTTTAGATTCGAAACAGATGAAATCGATCATTAACACCAGGATTAAGGAGGATCGGTAAGTTAATGTATAATACAAAATTGTAATTATATTATACTTGCAAAGCTTCTGGGTGTTTCGAGATGTTGGCCGGCATAGGTGAAAAATACTCCTTTAGTCATTTATCAAACTCATGAGTGAAGGAAGAAACTAACGAAAACGAAACAAAAGACAGTCAGTCATTAAAGGTTGTTAGTTACAACGGCCGAATAGCTAGTAAACGCAAATAATTTTCAAAAAAGCTGCGACAGTCTATAAAAATTTTAAATTGTCTCATTTCAGAAAAAGCATTAATTCTTCCACATCGGAATATTCGGATGCAGCAACTGCTGGTAACTAACACTTTCATACTCACACTTTCATGTATGACATTGAAGGGTTATAAATTCAATGCATAAATAGATAATCAATAGCAAAGTAATTTTATCTTAAACAATTGAGAAAAACAAGGTATGTCTTAAAATCAATTTTGTCCCGCCTACAAATTAAATAATGTCTATGGTTTATGCAAGTAGTACCAATTTAAATACTTTTAACCTAATCTGAAACGTCGGGCTGTTAGTACCGTTTTACGTTTTAATCGTTATAAGTGTTCTACCTAATTTTTCATTATTCCTTCCATAATTTTACTGTCGTAGAAAGAATAAAGTATAGTCATTAGGAACTTTACGAATAAATTTGATAATGCTATAGAGATAGGCGGTGGCAGCGAAGTGGACAGCAATGAAAGACCAGAAGGCGTAGAGACGGACCCGCTTAATGAATACGTGGTCATAGACAATGAGCAAGTTCCACAGACTAACGTAGACGTTTACGCGAACGGACTATACCAAGAGGTGAGATATTTCATCTTATCAATCTTACATCAATTAGCACTTGGCTAAATTTTAAATCAGTATTTTATTAACTACTTCAATTTAAAAAACATATAATGAATTTTGTAGCGACCCGTTCGCGCTGGCGCTGAACCTGGCTGGAGTGCGTGTACTGGGCTGCTGCTCTTACTCCGTGACACTGTCATGCACTTGCCACAGGATATGTTGCCGCAGGTAGATAATATACAAAGAAGCACACAGGCTAAATACCTTTATAGCTTAAATATTTCAAACCACTGTATGAGTAATCGGAACTCTGCACGTATTTTCCCGAACGGCCACTGGATTGCGCTAAATGTATATTTTCAAACAATATACCGTTCGATTTTTCCATCATTAATTTCGATACTACTGTAATGTTGTATTTTGTTACTATAGTATTCGTCTGCTTTAGTTAAACTCTATCATTATTAATTTGTTTATTGCTTATTTAAATAAGAATAATGATGATAATGATATTGATGGCTTTTTCAAATATTTCTATACTGCTTAGAAGTGGAATATTTCAATCCGACTCTACTCAGAAACTCACTTCATGTCTATCTTTTTTTTCTTTAACAAACGGCAACCTAACAAAGACAGATGAGATATTAGAATATTACCAACAGAAATTTACTCTGTTATCAGGCGATAGGTGGCGCTATTCAACCAGAGCAGATAGTGGTGCTGGCGAACCATCGCAGTGCTGGGGTTCGTGCCAGCGTAGTGCGAGTTGTTCGTGCTTTGCACGCCCGCGATCCTCGTGCTCTCCATGCTGCAATGCACGCACACTTCTACCTCCATCTTGCCAATCAGGTATGCCAATTATATTTAATACTATCAGTCAATAGTTTTCAGAGCTGGGACTCTGGTCTCATATGGTGGCGACAACCTGGCGTGACATGCGTGTTGATGATTTTACGTCTGGTTCAAGGACAATTTGTTTGCACCACGATATTTTTTTCACACGTAGCACGTGTCTGAATATTAGTGGAACGGACGGAAGTTCAGTGAACACAGCATATGCAATAGTGAATAGACTAAATTATTCCTTTCTTCTTCCTTTTCCTTGGCTCTTAAGAAATAATAGCGTAAATACCTTTTATATGAAAAGCAGTTTTGTGCAGTTTTTTTATTTTCTTAACTGTGTATTTTTTTACAGATCTCCATGTATGAAGGTTCATGGGAATTAGCAGAAGCATGTGTTGCCCTTGTAACTGGTCACGATCGACCTTTGGAAGATCAGTTAGACGTAAATATACTTATTACTATAATTATTACACTAGAACTATAAAGTAGGGCCATATAACCAAGACTTCGTTGTCCGTCCGTCTGTTTGCACCAGGGTATATCTCTGTTGACGCCTAAACATTAATAACTAAAGAATAATAATATCACTCTAAATGTTTACTGGCCTTCCATCTTACAAACTGAAGTATGTTTTCATATATTTTTTTGTAGTGAAGGACATCAACAATTAGTTAACAAGCAGGAAGTTCACTTAATAGTAGTTAAAATACCCCAGCCGTATAACATCGAAATAAGATGTGCTATTGACCTATTTTGGCTTTGGATATTCGGAAATCCACAGACTGATACCCAAACGCGATTAGAATTTCGATATTCCTGCAATTTAAATATCCAGATTTCCGGACAAAGTCAATATGTTACAGAAAAATTATACATTAATTGCAAGCATGTAGGACCCGGTGGGGATCGAATCCACGACCTGTTGATTATTAGCCACACATTACTACCTTAGAGAGGTTAAATTACAGTTACTATCATGCCGTATACAATGAAGGATAACGGTCTAGTCAATAAAACTGTAAAGTTTGTTTTCAGGAGGACGTATGGAGTGATGTAGAAGCGTTGCAAATATGTGTTCGCGCTGCGCCGTTGCTGGCTGTACTGCCTACGTGCCTCGCTGATGTACCGCTAGCACACAATATTATTTCGGTGCTTCGAAGGGTTATTGATAAGGTGCGTAAGCGTCAAAAATATAATACCATAATACTGTAAGGTCCGGTCAGGTCAAACTATAGATGTCGCTCTAGCGTTTTTAAATAAGCATGCGCCAAGTGTTTATTAACAGTATAATACATACTAGCTGACCTACTGGCGCACATAGTTTGGCCATATGAAGTATTTCGACAAAATTTGATTGCCATAAAAACGATTATTGTGTTAATCTAAAGATACAATGTCGTGGACATTTTTTTAGATTATTTTGAAGAAGAATAATTTTTTCCTACATATTTTTTCGGGTATCATGAACCGTTCTCGTACCGCACGCATCGGAAACCCACGTATATTCATAATTTCCCCCGTTATTTCCACATTTTCCTGTAGTTTTTCGCTCCTATTGCTATTGAAGGCTCTTAGCTTTAGATGAATTCAATTTCAAAACTTTTTATTGCCCTTGCGATGATCAATAAAAAGTGAAAGCCCGTTTTCCCCTCATGGGGCATGGGGCGAACACATTTCTCCGCGGTTTCACTGATCCGTTCTTTTAACGGGGGTTCTTTTAAGTAGTTGATCAGACTTCTGTGCCCTGCCCGACCGAAACAATTTTATGTTTCCCTGGGATTCGAACCCAGGCTCTCTGGCGCTTAACGCAATGCTAGGCAATACGTTTAACCATTTGGCTACAGAGGCGGTCTGATGAGGCGATGATCAATAATAAATAAATAATAAATAGATAAGAAATGACAATCGGTACCAGTCTCAGCTGTACTGCTGAATGCTTATCACATTTAGCAAAGCCGGTTTTCTGACTAGCCCGGGTATAATAGACGGAGACTGAAGTTTATAAGTTGAATTTATGTAAATTGGTATATTCGACACAAAACCAGTTCTTGAGATTAGACTTGATGTTCAACTTGTGAATTACTTTTCAGTCATCAGTGAAGTCCCTTCACGAAGTTGCACTGTGTGAAGTTGTAGTGCGGTGTATTAGTATGGTTGGGGGTGTTACAACCGTTGGAGAGGGGAAGGAGCTTTTATTGGATGATTTGCAAGACCTGCTTACCAGATTCGCTATCAAGGTGCTAGCCGGAAACCATAGTACACAGGTAGAGTATACTCTGTAGTTTACTCAAGTAGTGAAAAACTTTTAACGGTTTAAAATGCGAAATATCTTACCTAAGGGCAGCCGTTTTTTACTTCGACTCTAACTTCCGTCCCCCCCGTGACTGCTGCTGCTTAGTATACAAAATATCGGGCCGTAGTTAAAATCAATTCTAAATACGTAAAGTTAAATATTTCGCCTTTTAAACCGTTAAGTGTTGTTGTTTGAAAGTACGGAGGTAAATCATGAAATTTTCAAACACAAATTTCACAACAAAAACAAATTAATTCAGTATTAACTTTGTTTAGTGTTACGTTTGTCTAAAGTTTACCTGAGTGACTTTTAACGCGTTTTAAACCGTTAAAATATTGTATTTAAAGTAAATATGAATCTCCAATACATTTTTTTAATGTGTTGTAATTTATTAAGAGTAGAAAGTGGAAACCAAAATTAAGACTGGCTCCGACTTGAAAAAGATTACTTAAGACAACAAACTTAAGAAAAAAGTGTAATCTATCGAAAGAGTTAATTGATCTTTTCAGATGATAACTTATATTTTGTAATCAGTTGATAGTGGACATGCATCATCTTCTGACATACGTGGAACGTGGTGGCAGTCATGTGGCGGAGCGCTCAGATGATATTGAAGAGGGGGAGGTTGAAGATGAGGAAACCGCGCGCGCTGCACGCGCAGCGCAAGTGGCGTTGTACATCGCGCAACTTGACCACCTTGAGAGTAGGCTGCACCAATTCCACGTCAGTGCCACAGATAAAATCGCCGGTTACTTTTCCAACGGTCAGTGTCAATACTTAGTGTCTGTAGTACGCATTTAAATAATACACTTGAACAGTTTAAAACGCGAAATGTATTAGTTAACTTATTTACAATTAATAACTACGGCCTGACGTATTGGACGCTTAGCAGCAGTCGTTGAGGAGGGGGACTGAAAATGGAGGGTCTCTTATGTTAAAGTTAAAAAGTGTCTCCCCGTGACCACGACTACTGTAAAACATCCGAAACTTGGGTCCGTAGTAAAAATTCATTCGCTCTATTTCGATTTTTACACTACGTGCAGTTTACGCTAGTATACATTTAAATAAAGGTTTAAAATGTGAAATATTAAAATTAAAATATTTTAACTATGGAACGTGTCAGTTTTCAGTATTCGTGGTCACGAAAAGTCAATATTATAAGTTTAAAACCGTTTAAATGCTTTCATTGAAATTTCTTATAGTGTTTATGGTTACACATTATTGCAGTCTGTTGCACATTATATTATATAATATATTTAAAAAAATCTTCAGTGCTATCATCAGCAGTGGAGGGTCGAAGCGGAGCGAGGGGCGAGCGGGGTGAGGTAATGTCGCGCCACAGCAGCACAGTGTCGCGGGCTGTCGCCTTCCTGCTTTCGCGTTCTCCTAGACATAGTCTGCAGTACGAAGAACGGCTACTATTTCGTCTGCTTGATACGCTTCTTGCAGGTAACGTAACTTAGAAATATTGAATCGTTTGTTCTAAGAAAAAAAATTTCATTGTTCTAGCTGCAAAAATCATGAATTTCCAAACAATCCTTTTTGGCATTAAAAAAGTTTCGGCGTTGAAGCCGGACAGACAGACAGACAGATTTACTTTCACATTTATAATATTATTATAGATAGATATCTTATTTTTATTACCATTAATATGAACATCATTCCAGGTGTTAACGGCAACGGAGCGAGTCGCGGTCGCTGGCGTTGGGGTGGCGGTGCAGAGTGGACTGGGCTTTTGTGTGAAGTGTTCTGGTGGGCAGCGAGTCCAGCCCCAGGGGTCAGATCGCTTCAGCCGCGTCTCCTGCGCGCTTTGTACTGTTCTCCACCTGCCGCTCGCGATCTCCTAGCGCCCAAGGATCCTTCACACATGAGAAAGGTTAGTCTACGTGTGAAATTCAAAAAGACGATGGCAATTTATGGCTAGAACTAACGGGTCGTGGGTTCGATTTCCAATGCGTTTATAATATTTTGATCAATCGTTTATTATGATTTAACGTCCGCAAATCATATTGTAATGATGGGTGAGTAGTGTTGGGAATGCCCGAAGCAAAAAAAAATCGATATAGACTTCCATATGTTACAGGCTGTTTTTCTGGTGTCATAATAAAATTTAGATTACCTATAATCATATGTTTAAATAAAACACTTTAACGGTTTAAAAGCCGTGGTCACGGCTGCTGCAAAGCATCCGAAACGTCGGGCCGAAGTTAAAAATTTTATTTAAATGTGTACTACTCGCGTAAACTATAGACAGTATTTATAATCATATGTTTATGTAAAGTCTATATTGTATGCAAGTAGCAGATTTTATATATCGTGTTTTAATCGTTGAGTGTTGTAATAAAATTATATCATTTTCTAGCTGTCAGTATACCTTTTGACGATGATCCGTCACATTCACCTCGCGGCGGAGGGCGTGGAGACCGGGGAAAGCCTGGAACTAGCCATAACTGATTGGGCGCGTGACTGGGCCGTGGGCTCACAAGCCGACCTGCCCGAACGGCCCCTGCCTGCAGAGGCCGAACGACTGCTTAAAAACGACGAACTCCGCTGGTCAAAGACCTACTATCCACAAACGCAGGCGGCGCAAATAGCTAAGTATGTTTATACAATAAATACTGAGATGTGGGAGGACCTCCATCTTTAGTCAGCCACGAGGGAGACTAAAGATGGAGCGCGGCCCTTGTGTCAGCTGTCAGATCACGGGTGGTGCAAAACATCCAAAAGGTCGAGCTGTAGTTAATATAAATTTAACTGATATATTTACGTTTTAAACCCTTAAATGTTTTTTTTTTACTTTTTATACGTAGTTCCTAACAACTGCTACTGGTTTTTAAGGTGTTTTTTTTGGTTTACTTTTTATTTACTTCTAATCTTTCTTCTACAGAGCTGTGTTTAGCCGATCGGCTTTAGCGTTGCGGGTCTGCGAAACAGCTATGGCGGCGACGCGACGCGTAGTGGATGCGCAAAATGGTGAACGGAAAGCGTTTCTCGATCATTTGCGCGACACGCACGCACGACTTGCGCGCGCTCATACACGTTGGACACAGGCCATTGATACGCATGCGCATGAGAGAGGTACTTATTAAATTTACACCAATATACAGCTGATAAATTTGTTTATTTGCTGGACATACTTATCTTAGAAACTACTGATTTGATTTGTGGGTTCTTAGTCATAATTATAACTGAAGTTTGCTTATTGCATTCTTAACTGTTTAAAACAAGATCAATCGTTTTAGAACTTAGCTTTGGTCAAAATAAGTTTATTTAATCCTTTCACTGTTAGGCAATCCATTCGGTGTCTAGAAACGTTATAAGCTATTCATTTCAAAGTTACTTTGAAAAGTTGACTATTTATTTAGTATCGCAAAACGAATAAAAACAAATTCATTCAATCTTATTACACAGTTGTTCCTTTGTTTTTATTTTTTACATCTTGCACTTGATGGCATTATACAAATTAAAAATGTATTTGCTTTTTGCTTCTCAGATCGCTGTGGGTGCCGGTTCGATTCCGCCCACGTTTTTTTATTTATTTTATAGCTATTTATAATCATTTATATATAATCGTTCCTTTTTGAAATGTCTATCTCGTGTCGAATATATGTTGTGTAATTTTTGTAGATTAATCTAATGTTTTGTCCAGGTGTCTGGCACCGTGCTCGCGGGTACCCGATGTCCTGGCAGCTAGACAGCACGGAGGGTCCAGCACGCGTCCGTCTCCGTCTACGTCGAGCACACTTACGTTTGCCACCAGATAAGTTACAGGCAGCGCATAGGCATAAAACTGGTACGTTTATCATTTCTTCTAAAACTCTTTATCATATCGTTGTATTTGTCTATAAGAATACGAACTATATGGTTTAAAGATATTTCTTTAAATAAGGTTTAGGCTTTGTATAAGTTTTGTCAACTTAATTGATTATCAACAAAATGCGATGACGGAAGAATTATTGATTGACGAGCTCGATTGTGTAATGCCACGTATGGCTAATAATCAACGGGTCGTGGGTTGAACCCCATTCAGTCCAACATTTGTCTAATCAATTAGAAATATTTCTAAAACATGTTGGACTTCGTCTGGAAATTTGGATATTATATTGGTGGTAGGAATGTCGAAATTAGGACACAATCCACCGCCTACAGATGAAAACGCCGTCAACTTTAATAATCGCGTTTAACGAATATCTAAGGACAAAGGTCTACAGCGTATCTTGTATAGATCTTACATGGTTGTGGTTCACCTCTAGTGAACTTTGCTCTATTATAAAACCGCGTTAAAAAGTATTTCATTTATCATAGAGAACGCAAACCACCAAGCGCCACTCCGCAGCGTTTTGGCAAGCGGAAGCGGAGCGGTCCGCGGTGCACGTCTACAGAGGGGAGAAGTCGTCTTACATATGTCACGTGTTCTTCACGTAAGCGTAGCGGCAGAAACCGGCGGAGAACTACTCATCACTGACAGAGCTATACACTTCGTACCAGACGCATTACCTGATAGCGTAGACGCGGTCTGCGGTGAGGGCGTGGCTTGGCCCGCACCTAGCGTATACGCGGCGGCTACGCGTCGCTGGTGTTTACAGGAACGCGCTGTGGAAGTAAGATTCTTATTTTTATTTGGAAACGAAACAAACAGTCATATATAAAGCTTCACTTATTTATACATACGTGACGGAAATATACCACAATAAAAGAAATATGTAAGGAACACGAATTAAAAAAAGTGATAGCAATTTTTTTTAACTACGACTTAAATATTAAAGTAGATTTACAATTTTGTATTTTGTATAAGATTCCAATAGAAATTCTAATATCCACTGAATTCAATTTTTTATTTTAATTATCAAGATTCTTTATAACTTTATAACTTATATTTATAACTCACAATCCTCTCTAAATAATGAAGATAATAGATTTAGTGAATTGTTGTAAAATAGATTGTTCTCTCAATTAGGTACTAGTCAGAATGTCATCGGATTGGTTTTAATTTAAATTTACCTAAATTAAAAATCTATTTTAGATTGAAACTTTATATGACACGACGGGACTTAATCGGCATCCACAGCGTTGCGTGCTAGTCGAAACAATTTTTCAATCAACTAATTTTAATTTAAAAAATGACATCATGTTAAGAATGTTAAAGTTTTTATCATTAAATTTACTTTTTAACGTCACAATTAATTAAATCTACTTTTCTGTTTTCAGGTTTTCGTTCGTCCGTCCCGTGCACACCTTTTAGCATTCGAGACCCCGGCTGATCGCTCCGCCTTCCTCGCACATTTAACACGCACACATCCACACATAAAGTAAGCATTTGTTTTGCAACTGAATGAGATAACGTCTATCTGGCAGACTTTTAGGTCCCTACATCAATTTTAATGATTCCTCTTTAAATAATCTTAGAAAAGTACGCGACAGTAGGTGTTTATCTATAAGATTAACTTGCAAGAACGACATTAAGAGCGCAAGCAACGGAATTCCTTAAAGATGAATAATTTTCCCCGTTTTTTCCACATTTCTTCGCTCCTATTGGTCGCAGCGTGATGTTTTATAGCCTTCGTTAAGTGCTTGTTCTAACTGACAAAAATATTTATTCAAATCGAACCAGTAGTCCCTGAGATTAGCGCGTTCAAACATACAAACAAACTCTTCAATTTTATATATTACTATAGATATGCTATATCGTTTACAGAACAGAACCAGAGAGCCTAAACGAAGCTATGAACCAATGGAGAAACGGGCTTATTACAAACTGGGAGTACCTCATGATTTTGAACGGCCTAGCCGGCCGTTCCTACAACGACCTGATGCAGTACCCGGTAATGCCCTTCGTGTTAGCGGATTACACGTCGAAGATTCTCGATCTCTCCGATCCAGCATCATTCCGCGATCTCAGTAAACCTATGGCTGTCCAAAATAAGAACAGGGAACAACACTATATCAATACGTATAACGTGAGTCTTATTTGCTTATAATTATCTTCTTATATATTCTTTTTAATGTTAGAGGAGGATAGACAAGCACGGGGTTCGCAACACCTACACAAGATGCGCTGTTGATCTAGAAAATAAACGTATGGAATCTTATAGGCAATAGACATCAACCATCAACTATAGTTTACGCGAGTACTACACATTTGTATGTAACACTTTTAAGGGTTTTAAACGCTAAATATATAACTTACATTAATCCGACGTATGTCATTTTTGGAGATATACTGATGAGATAAGTTCTTTGAGGACCTAGCTAGTTTCAAATAGCGATTACGATGAAACAGATGGCGCTAGCGTAACAGTTATGTACATTAATTTTGACAATAGGAACACCGACCAACTTCAGTGCGTGATCATGGCAGCTGCAAAGCATTTGAAATGTCGAATCGTCGTACTAATAAATGTTATGTTTCGAACCGTTTTATTTTAAAAATCTACACGTTTAAGAGAATTGTCATGTTTATTATTATTATAGGTATATAGCTGGCGTTTGTCACCAATAGATTATGCTTATTTAAATAAATCACTTTAACGGTTTAAAACGCGATATATATTATTTAAACCTATCTGAAAATTATGCTCCGAAACGACGGGCCTTAGTTAAAAATAATTTTGAAATAGGATTAACTATATAGATATATATCGCGTTTTAAACCATTAAAGTGTTTTATTTTAATGTGTACCACTCTCGTAAACTACAGACAGTATTTAGATTATTTCCATCTTTTTTTTATTAAACAGTTATATATCTTTTTCCATACATAGGACCTTAAGGCAGCGCGACGAACCGGCTGCAGCCCGCTTCTGTCAAGACAACCCCACCACTACGCATCTCTGTATTCCAACTCTGGTGGTGTGCTTCACTATCTTGTGCGAGTACCACCTTTTACGGAACAGTTCCTCAATTATCAAGGTATCAAGTAATATAGAGCTTTATTATAGTATAAATTTATAAGTGCGAAATTAAACCAAATGTTTAATTTATCTAAAACGATTTTAATATTTAGAAACTTTAATATTTTTCACATGATTCACACAATTGCACATAATTATATTTAAGTTACACGTGTTTTATACAAATATTTCTTAACGGGAACAGACTGAAAAACAGCGCCCTAGCAATTAATACTAAGATTTTTCTGTGGCAATATTTTTTTTATTTTATTGATAAGCATTTTTAATAACTTTCACAGACAACAACTTTGACATGCCGGACCGGACATTCCACTCGCTCGCTACCACTTGGAGGCTCATCACAAATGACTCTCCCACCGACGTCAAAGAACTTATACCTGAGCTGTACTATCTGCCAGAGCTATTTTATAATAATGAAGGTGATTTCTTTTTTTAATTTCTCTCTTTTGTACCGTTATTTTTGAATAGACATGTATATTTTAATATTAATTTAATAATTTCGACGAGCTCTTAGGTGTAAAGGTAAAAATATAAGGTATTAAAATTACCCTTTTATTAAATTAACAGGTCGTGGGTTCGATCCCCAACGAATCCAACATTTATCTAATCAATTTATAGTTTTTCTGAAACATTAAGTACAGTACCAACCAATGTACAGGTTTGGAACTAGGCGTACGCCAATGCGGTCTTCGCGTTGACAGCGTAGAACTGCCGCGCTGGGCTGCAGACGCCCGCCTCTTCACACTCGCCCATCGGCAAGCACTCGAAGCGCCACACGTCGCAGAAGGTCTACCGCACTGGATAGACCTCGTGTTCGGGTACAAACAGACCGGTCAACACGCCGTAGATGCTATTAACGTTTTCCCGGCTTGTGTAAGTATGATTTTCTTTGGTGCATGTGTGTGTGTGTGTAAGAGAGAGAGACAGTGTGTATGGTGTTGTATTTTTATTTAAATCCGCATTTGGTTTTAGTTAGGTTTGAGAATAAAAAAGCAATTCAAGTAATTTTCATTAGTTTCTCGCACGTTGGTCTAGCGGTAGCAATGTATAGCTAACAAACTGAGGTTCGTGGGTTTAATACCCGCCGGGACAGACGTGTTCTCTAAGTATTTACAATTTTTCGGAAACATGTCAGGCTTCGAATCTTGTTAGAATCTCGAAATATGGATATGACATGGGTGACAGGAATATCCGTTGTCCGGGTTACAAACCACTCTTTTGATTACAATCTGTAAAAAAAACAATTTAGTCCGACGAATATTAATTCAATAATTACTATAGACAGGTGGTGATTGTTTCACATGCAATAAATATTTATCATTAATTGTTACATAGACTTACTACGGATTCGACCCCCGGGCGTTGGAAGATGAAGTGGACCGCACTGCAGCCGAGGCTATGGTGCGCACGTACGGTCAAGCACCACGGCAGTTATTACGAGCACCGCATCCCCACAGAGCTCCAGATCTATCACCACAAACGCAGGTTGGTCCCACGCTAAAATAGGTATCGCAAGCAACTCAGTCTCACAGACACACTCTCCAGGTCAAACTTGATATACAATATTTTCTTTATCCATATCTCAGTATAGTTATTAAGTTAATATAGTTCATCAACTATTAAATAAGTGGTTTAGTATAATTATTATTGTGTTATTATTGTTATATACACCATTATTTGAAAACTTTAATATTATGCATATGATGGTACTATATTAATTAAAAAAAGATTATAGATTGAAAAACATTACCGTCATCTTAATTTTAATTTATATATTACACGTGAAAAAATATTAAAGTTTACATCTTTTAAATAAAACACTTTAACGGTTTAAAACGCGATATATTAGTTAAACTTATTTGGAAATGATTTTTAACTTCGGCCCGACGTTTCGGATGCTTTGCAGCAGCCGTGGTCACGGGGAGACCACAAAAAACCGTTTTAAACCGTTAAAGTGTTTTATTTAAAAATGTACTACTCGCGTAAACTATAGACAGTATTTAAAGTTTACATCGTAAAACTCTTTAATTTTATTTTCAATTATTTTATTAAGCTGCATAACATAAGACCTTAATAAGTTTTAGGATTGACATTACATAGCGCGAGAGGTGCATGCATCAATCGGTTGAAAAAATCCGACGATGACACGGAAGCTCAATTAGTTAGGTTAGGTTAGCTGTGGATGCCGGTTCAAGTCATTTATACCCATTTTGTTTCAGAATACATCGTCAATATACGCGGGTGTCCGAGGCGTACGTTGGGGTCGCTACTGCGGTTCACCGGGCAGTCCGCCCGCTCGACAAGTTTTGCGTCGTACGTACGCATCTGCGCACGCGCTGCTTCCGTTACCACAGGCACGTGCTGCGGTCGTCTCGCTAGCGCGGACAGCTTTGATGCCTGTGCATGGTAAGATAACAAATATAAGGCATATGCAACAATTTTGATTCCTAACGTGTTTCTAGTTTTAACCAAGAAATAGGTATAAGATGTTAGGAATATTTTTAATATTTAAAAAAATTCACCTACTATTGTGGACGGGGGGTCACCCATACGGAATTTCGATATTCCTACTATGCATTTCGTATCCAGATTTTCAAACGAAGTAGCTACACTAAATAAACGAAGTAATGTAGACTATAAAATTTGATAAAGACAAAAAAAACAGTTGCGTTTACGGTTATTATTTTATAAACTCTACTTAACTTAGGTACTTTTGAGACGTGGTATTATATGAAAATCTACTTAAATTTCATAAATTCAATTTAGATGAGCCCTTGGCTAATGGGTCCGGAACTACAAGCAGTAAAAATAGTGGCTCAAGTGGACCCAATCTAGGACTGAATGTGGGGTTAGTCTCGTGGGGCCACGGAGATGGTGCTGTGAGACTGCGCCGGCGAAGAGATTTACCACCAGATGTATTGTTTCACACTCCACCCAATGAACAAGTATAAATAATTTTGTACTTACTTATTACTGAATAATTAAATATTAAATAGGATGTGTTATTAATAATATTTAAAAAACATCTCGTTAATATAAAACATATTTAAGGAAATGGTTCAATTGTCTTCAAGATATGAGTAGTACACATTTAAATAAAAAAAAACCTTTTTTGATTTAAAAACTCGATATAAAACGTGTCCTATGACGAATGCTGAATTCGCAGGTTCGACGTTAAAATAAATTACATATGTCGCATTTTAAACCGTTAAAAATGTTTTCTGTATAATTATTAATTCGTTCAATATTTTAAATTGGCTGATAAAAATTTTGTTTGACAGATAACTACAGTTTGCACATGGCAAGAGGGCAGATGGGGATGCGCTTTTGGTTTGAGCGGTGGGGGAGTGGTAGTCGCGCGCGCGGAGTGTCGCGGTGGTGTGCTACGGGTGCGTACGCGTCAATTGCACGCGCACGCAGCTCCTATAGCTCATATTGATGCTCAGTCCGCTGTTACTTTACTTGTAACTGCCAGCGAAGACGGTCTCATCGTACTTTGGGATCTTCACGAGTGAGTGACTTTTATTTTATTTACTTAGAAAAAACCTTTTTTTTTTAAAGGCGTTGGAAAATGATGAATTGATATGGTGTTTAGCTACCAGTCTATAGTTTTTATTTATATTATTTGGAATTGAAACAAACAATCATATACAAAACAATGGAATACTTAAAACCTTAAATTATTTTAAGGTTAAAGTTCACGTATGCATACTTGACAGAATATAACAAATGAAAAATATTACTAAAGAACAAGAACAAAAAAGGTCGAATAGGATCGATAATTTAGAAACTACGCTTTAAATATTAAATGAGATATACAAGTTTTGTGCTTTAAGATCTCAAAGAAAATATCGACTGATATCAGATTTTTATTATAAAAATCACAGCTTCTAATAATGAAACTCTTTTTTACATAGTTAATTATGGGATATTAAATGTATCTTATATGAATGAAATATACCATGAGGATTACCATTAAATAATCAAATCTTTAAATTTATTTCACTTCGTATCTATTGTTATAAAATTAATATTTATTCCACCAATATATAATGAATATAATATATTTTTTCTAGATTAACATACATCCGAACGCTGCCGAATCGCGAAATGTTGCGCGTACGTCTCGTTGCTATCAGCCCAACATTGAGCGATGTCGCCTCAGTACATGAACCGGCGCGCACGCATCCAAACTTAAATGACGTGAACTCCCGCACTGATGAACATGCCGACACGGAGGGGCTGGACTATGAACACGATGACACCTACAAGTTTAAGTCGCTTATACGAGTACACACAGTTAATGGAAGATTTGTTGGTACGTGGTTAAATAACTTATTAGTCATAAAAAAAATCTGTATTGTTTTCATGATATGTACCGACCAAAATGACCGATTTCGGCTTTATTTTCAATTTAGCTAAAATAATTGATCAATTTCTATCTACAAAGTTTTATATAGTCAACTCAACGATAATTTCGCAAAAACTTATCGACAACAGACGTGTTGCTAAATGGTTTAACATGCTGGCTAGCATTGCGGTAAGCGCGAGAGGTCCTCGGTTCGAATCCCGGCTAAACACATGATTTTGGTTGCGCAAAACACAGAAGTCTAATCAATTATTTGCCTATAAAGAAATTGATCACTGAAACGAACATGGCCCATGCCCTAGGGGGGGGATATGATATTTCCTATTTATTCTAGTACGTATATAAGACAAATAAAGTTTACATCGATTTACTTGATTTGCACTGATCGCCCTTAGACAAACAAATAATAAATTTGGAGGTACTTATTTTCATGAATACCCCCCTACGAGTATCATATGATCATTTTATGCACAGGCAGCGTAAAAGTAGCGGAAACAGTGAGGTGTGTGAGATATTCCGGATGCGCTGAAGGTACCAGCGTTAATTGCATCGCCGTTGGACTCGAATCGGGTGCTATCCGTCTCTATTCGTCGTGGGAACTGCGTCCACTCGCCCACCTGCCAACTCCGCAACCGTCCCCCCAGCCTCCACCTCACACTGATACTTTTGATAGAGATACACTTAGGTAAGTTTAGTTTAAGACCCCTCCCCTTTATAAGAAAAAATAAGAACTTCCCTCACCCCTCACCTGTTAAATATCAATTACGTTAGAGTACTAAAAATTAAAATAGAAATTTACTAAGCGACTCGAAACCCACTCGCCAATAATAATTTTAACATTAAACTCGATCTTACTAAAAACTATCAAAAATCCCTCCCATCCCAGAAAAATAAGATATTGCTGACCCCCCCCCCCCTTAAATACGTACTTTCACATTATTTGCAGATGATTGTGGGAAATATGCAATACTATTAATTATTATTTGAATTTACTGCAAGGAGAAAAGGGGGAAAATAAATAAATTAACCCAATTTCTCCACAACTGTATCTTTGCTCCTATTAGTAACGCGATGTTCTAGAGGCTCCCTCAATAAATAGTTTTTCCACCACAAACTCTTCATCTTTATCATATTAATGTAGATTTTTATTTCTTATTACAGCATAGCATTCAGTCACGACAACGAACTGCTGTTTGCTAGTTACGCAGATGGTGGTGTGGTCGCATGGGAGAGCATAGAACCGGCGGGAAAGCCTTCGCCCGTTCGCATATTACCCGCGCATGCGCTACTTTAAGAAGCCCACGATTATTTTAAATATTGCAGCGGTGTTTTAAAATGTAGTCTTTTCAAAGAAAGCTTATTGACGGTCACCTTGGTGGCTCTTTGGTTGGCTAATAATCATCGGCGTGGTTTCGATCCCCACCGGGTCTGACATTTTTCTGATGTCTGGAAATCTGAATATTAAATGGGTGGTAGGAATATACAAGTACCATCCGGGTCAGGAACCACCGCCCACAGATGAAAGTCATCAACTTTATCGCGTTTCGGTTTAAGTCTGTGGATTTCTGAATATCCAAAAGCCAAAATAGCTGTTGTATTTCGCCTGCCATCGGGTGAACCTGATGTTTGTTTGTCCTAATCTAGAAGGATTTGAATCTACTATTTTGCCCATTGCTGTGGATTATGTGAAAGAGACTCATTTAACAAATTTGGGTGAAAAAATCATGACGAAATGATTCCTAAATATAATTTCAGAATGGTACTTTCTCTAATAATAAAAATCAATTGATGTTATTACATGATACTAATGACATTGTTATCTGTGCCTTGTTGAGCCTCGCTAAAAATAAATGCTTAAGTGTATATTTTTGAAACCAAAGCAATAATTGTACATGGTTATGTATGTATAAAAAGAAAAACATATTTTTATTGCTAGGATGCTAATAACTAATTTAAGTGTTTTGTATACAGGATGTTAAGTTAGGTTTACTTGCGAATTTACTTGATTTAAAATAAAAAGTGATGTCTTATAATTGACTATAATAATAAAATTAAGTATACATAGAGTCTTCCTGAAATATTTTTGTCGCTATTTTGATTATCATTGTTCCATTGTAAATGATAATTTCAAGTATCGGAAAAGAACACATATCTTAGAAATATAAAGTGTTTTTTTAATAAGATGTTGAAAGCCAAACAGTTTATCTTTATGCAGGTAATATAATTACATATGCTCTCACACTCCAGTTTTAAGTAGAAAAGAACAACATGAATTTATTAGGATAATTTTAGAAGAGGCGGTAACATTTTTCACTTTTATTGTTTTGTAGGCGAGTAAACTACGCCGCCCATACATACTAATAAAATATATATAAAATGTATTAAAGAGATATTTCTTTTTTAATTATGATGAATAAAATACTTTCCATTATTCTTGTTTTTTATTTAATACGACATAAGAGAAAAAGACGCTGAAGTATATACAATTCCCAACATAACATAACATTGTTACTACATCAAACGTCATAGCGAGCACCACATAGTAACCGTCCATTTTACCACAGCGTTAGGGCAAACACAACCCATCGTTTTTTATGCTTTCTCACTACGAATTATATATTATTGGTATATAAATACTATTATATTATTATACTACGTGCCTGAAAATAAATTAATAACGAAGAATATTCTTTATATATTTTTCAATTGTAGACTGTCTGTGATTATACTCATATCTGTGCACATAGCGTCGAATTGTGTCATATGTCAGTTTTGACAGCAATCCTGGCGTTGGATCGTGGTGTAATTATTTATTAGTTTTATTAATTAGATACAAAGACTTACAATATACAAGCGATTTGCTTATAATCATCAAATAATAGCAAGACAGTATCTTCACTATGGGCTCTAAAAAACATAAGAAGGATTCCAAGAAAAAGAAGCACAGGAGTAGGTCTCGGTCGCCATTAGAAGGAGAAGAACGTGAACGTAAACATCATAGAAAACACAAGGACCGCAAAAAGGATCGCTCACCAGATGGTTAGTATCCCATTAATTCCTTTTTTCCTCCACGTTGTTCTTCAAGAATGATGTACTTGGGATGTATGACGCAACATTCAATATCAATATTGTGTACATATACTCATAATTTCATATATCCATAATTACGTTATTCTTGGAATCAGCGTTTCATACCGTTGACAAAATAATGTCGATTTTTGCTCATTTTCAGAGTGGTGGCATTCGAGATGAGAGTGCATCCCGAGTGCTTCTCCAGTGAGGTAGGTACAGTGGCTACATTGAATAAAAAAGTACAAGCATTTTGTATGTTTGTGATATAGTCAATAGTAGTTGTACACAAAGGTTTATTCTTTACAAGGTACAACCCAATTATTCGAATTAAAGAGGAACTTTTTAATAAGTGTGGGTGCAAAATTCTAATGAAAATAAACATGTAGAAAGCAACACTGCAGTTATGAAACAAAAAAATAAGCAATGATCTTAGTAAAACTCAAGAAAATGAATATAGAATTACACAAGCTATATGTGTTCACATTGATTTGTTCACAAAACAGGACATTATTAAATTCATTTTATGTGTAATTTTTGGCTTCCAGTGATCATTTAATTATCTACTAACAGAAATGTTTTGATTAAAAATACAATAGCATACAGTTTCAATTGATATTTAACAACAATCCTAATTATATAATGTTATAAATCTGAAAACCAGCACTGCTGAGTGTGACAAGCATTCAGCAGCACAACGGTACCAGTTGCCATCCTTCGCTTTTTTATTCTTTGTCTATTATTCATTTATGCCATTGAGTAGTTATAAGCTTACTGTCCATGTGTTAAAAGGGCAATAAAAGTTTTGAATTTGATATTATTTTCATCAAATTTGTATGAGAAAATAAGGTTTTTAGTTATATCTGGCATTTTAACAAAAAAAATTATGAGGAAATCAAGCATTTGAAAAATATACATTTATCAAGGTTCTGGATATCAGTGGTAGATTGGCAATATATGTGCGACATTTAAACCTTATCTCTGTGTTCTTATTAGATAAAAATACAATAAATGTTTGATTTTTTGTCATGGATAAGTACTGACAGAAATAAGTGTAGAGATAATAAAATCATGTGTATGTAGGTTTCTTTAAAAGAAGTTTGTGTTTGTTATAGTGGAAGAGGTGCCTGTGGACTCTCATCTACTCCCGAAGAATTTGCCGAGATCCCGCAGTCGCAGCAGTAGTCACAGTCGCCGTTCAAAAGATAAACATAGTGATGAGAAGCACAGGTATGACATTATACAATCACCATAATAAAAGGTGATGTGATGGGCATGTTGGTGTAATGGTAGTTATGTGCGGCTAATAATTGTTTTAAAGTTGCTGCATTTTATAAGTAATACTTAAACTAATAAATATTACTCACTTCTCAAAAATTTTCTAGAGACAAATTTGAATAGTTAACATTGAATTGTTTATTATAGTGACAAAAACCATGAAGCAGAACGGTTCCAATTCCCAGTTGAAGTATCTGCATCTGTACAGGAGAGTTTATCCATCGAGGAAACAAATAAGCTTCGAGCTAAATTGGGCCTTAAACCCTTGGAAGTCACCGAGAAGCCAGGTATGATATTTAATGATATTTCTGTAGAGCTTTAGAAGTTTTTAATGTACAATATTTAAAATTATTCCACATAATCTATGCTAATAATATAAATGTGAAAGTCTGCCTGTCTGTCTGTCTGTCCGGCTTCAACTCCGAAACTACTGAACTGATTTAAATGAAGTTTGGTACACAGATATTTTAGAGCTTGAGAAAGGACATAGGATACTTTTTTAATGCCAAATGGGGGTTGAAAAAGGGGATGAAAGTTGTATAGAAATTTGTGGTTTTTGAAGCTAGAACAATGAAACTTTCTTCTTTGGCTTTTTGGGAATAGGAGTGGGAGTTAGTGTAGGACTGAGAGTGGGACTTAGAATAGGAGTGATGTGAGGTGAGAGTGTTGCAGCAAAGTAGCACTTACAACATAGATTGGCTGCCCTAAATGTGCCCTTACATAAATTAATAAACATCTTAAATAATTAAAATTCTGTCACAGTCAAGGGCACAACTAGTGTTGTTATAAACATTTTAAATGTGTTAAGATTGTATAAGTATGGACATCAAAAAATTTCTATTAGAGATATGGAATCATGTAGATGCCGGTAAAATTTCTTCAATCTGCTTGTATATAGATTTTTATTTATTTTTCTTCTATATTTGAAATAAAAATAAAAGTAGTTCAATTTAAATCAGTAAATAACATTGCACGCTGTATAGTTTTTAATTAATCGATAAGTCTCTTTCTACTAGGGTTGTCTGGAAGAGATCGCTTATAGCGATAAGGCCGCCCGGTACACTCTATAGTTTTAAATTGCACAGTATCTGTATGTACTATTTGGTGTCCTTAGTGTGAAATAAAAAATAAAATCATGGATCTATATCCTCATATAATATTTTACCACCTTATTTTAAAAATAGGCTTTTGTCATTGGGCTTTGTAATTATTTCAGCCGATGACGGCAAGATCAAAGATGATCTCGGTGAGTTTTACCACAAGCCCGCACCCAACTTGTCCCAGCGGAAGAAGTCAGATAAAATACGCGAGAAACTTGAAGAACGGCGGGAGAAAAGAAAATTGGAAACAAAGTAAGATATCGTTTTTTTGGGGAAACGGGGGGAAATAGTCGTCAGATAATGTGGACTGATCACCCAGCCTTTTATCTGTGTCCCCAATAGAAAATAATAATAAGATATTTATTTTTACAAATAATAAGAAGGCAAACAAGATAAATTAAAAAATGCATAAATTGGAACTTGTGATTTAAATTATGCTATATTTAATGTCTCTCATAACGATGCACAAATATTCAAAATGTTTACAAGTTTGTGTATGCTTAATAGGGACTTGTTAATTGTTCATTAATTTCATATGGCAATATATTATTTTATTATACATATATTTATTTGTTTGAAACCGTTTCACGTAAACTACGCATTATATGACATGTTTTAACTTTTCAGGCTAAAAACTAATCTTATAGCTGAAGGATCAGATGAGGAAGACGCAGTAGCTTGGGTTAAAAAATCGCGACAGCTTGATAAACAGAAGAAAGAAGCTGAGAAACGGGTATATATTATTATATTTTTAAAATCACATCTCTATAATTAAAGCTATCTTATTTGTTTTGAAATCCTCTTAAACCCCTCCCCCCCCTGGGGGTTGGAAAGTGCTGTTTTAACGTTAAACATACTCTATTATAGTCACTTCATTTAATAACATATCTGTTACATTTTTTAACTAATTCCTTACCAGGCGGCGATGTTGGACGAGATGGACGCAGTATTTGGGGTCGGTGCTCTGGTGGCGGAAGAACAGCGTGAGGAGAGGCAACGCAGCTACACCGATCGCCATCTTCGTGGATTACGCGTTGCTCATGATGTCACCCAGGTACGTCTGCTAGAGCATGTGAGGTAGTTTAATATAGCGTAAGGTATTGTACGAGATAGCTATTTTCATTTCGTTCGGTTACAATTCGTCGGGTTACAATTGTGCATATAAACACATAGAAAGCATGATTAATTGCCATCGGAGACTACAAAACCATAGTTTGTAGGATTTAACACTTATTTCTCGTAGCAGTAGTAGTAGTAGTAAGTATTTCACAAATTTCTTGTGCATCGAGTTAATTTTAAAGGATATATCTTATATTTTTCTCGATAAATGGTTTAACCAATACAATTTTTTTATTATTCGCACCAGTAGTTTCTGAGATTAACGCGATTAAACAAACAAACTCTTTAGCTGTATAATATTCATGTGGACTATAATTACGGCTCATTTTCGATGCAATAATAGCCTTGGTTACGGGGGGATTGCGCGTAATAAATTAATAATCAGTTAACAAAGATATTTCTCGTTCTATACCTTTAATAGGGTTTTAACTTGCATTAACTTCAGATATTATAAATATTTCTTATAAAACATATTATATATGTATTAAATATGCCAATAAACACTCATAGATTAATTATTTACATTTCTTGTGGAATTATAGTTGCCAGATGAACGAGAGACAATATTGACACTCGCCGACAAGGATGTGCTGGCGGAGGATAAGGAGGATGTGCTTGTTAACGTCAATATGGTTGACGAGGAGAGATATAAAAAGGTTAGTTTCATATTATGTCCACTGTTTAAAAAATTTCTTCAATATAAAGTTAGTATAGTATTTATTAGCAGATCGCTGGGGATTCCGGTTCAAATCCCGCCTGCATTATAAAATTATATCAATCTAAATAAATTTGTAGTCCGTGTTAGTTATCTTGTTTCCCATTTGTACATATATTACGGAGAGTTCGATTTTTAGAATAGCTTCTACAGGTAGACTGGGCCTATCTTCCCCGGTTGGATTTTATCTTGCAAAAGATATACATTTTTGTAGTTAACAAAACAAAAAGAATATTTGTAACATAATGCTTGGTTTTGAAAACCATTTTCTGTTTCCTTAAGTTTTTAGTTAAACATTTAATAAATTATCTCTTTTTTTTGTAAAGAACATCGAGGAGCGCCGCAAAGCAGCAGCTGGTTATCAGGCGTATGATGAAGAGAGCGAGATAGCTGCATCCCTCGGCCTAGAGAAGCCGATGCTTTCCAAATACGACGAGACCATAGATCCTGAACACAAGAAGAAGACAGCGGGATTCTTACTCGGCGACGAAGCCGCCTTGGAGGCTAGTCGCTTCAAGGAAATGATGGTAAGCAGACAAACAAAAAAAAAATGCTTTATTATTTTGTAACGCATACCACAAGAAAATATATAAAAGAGGAAAAATCCTACGTTTTAACTTATAAATAAAAGGGAGGCTTATCGTTGAGCAGCGATCTCTTGCAAGCAACTTGAAGTACAGGATATGGTATTAAAAAAAAACTTTTTTTGCGGTGTAAGAAATAAATAATTGTGCCTACTTGCAAATCGCAATTAGTCACTATATTCCATCATTGTTTGTGTTCACAAACTCTAGGTTTCTGCAAATATAACTATATGACAAAATATTTCGTCTAAATTATTTACTGAAGAACCTCGCACAGCAATGCAATAAGCCAAAAAGCAAAAGCAAAGTATATACAACAAGTAGGAGAGAAACTAACTTAAAAACGTATAAAGCGATCACTTAAAGGAAATTTATTGTCACCACAAGAATATTGCAAATATAAGATTTAATTTGAATAAAATACATTTACATCTCATATATTGTTACAGAGACAAGAGCGACTCGCTGGTGGACCAGATAAGCGCTTGGAGTCCTTGCAGCTGCCTCAGCTGCGCATAGCTTCAGACTATATGGATGAGCACGAGATCAGTGCCAAGTTCAAGAAGATCAAGAAAAAGGTTCGGTTTATTTTGTGTGCGATACGATGGAAAAATGCCTTTTCTGTTTTTTAATATACATAGTTGGTTTCACAGGCTTATTGGAGTAATGGTAGCTATGTATAATTAAATCGACGTATCGTGGGTTCGATCTCCACCAGGTCTTATATATGTTTCTGAACCATGCTGGAAAACTTAATATTAAATGGGCGGTAGAAAAATCAAAATTCCGTTCGGGTCTCGCACCATCGTCCTCCGATGAAAAAGCCGTGAAGTTTAATCGCCATGTGGTTCCAGTCAATGGATTTCCGAATATCCAAAGTCGGAAGAGGTTGAGAGCGTATCTTTAGATTTTATTCGAGCTGAGGTGTTTCACATACTATCTAGTTAGCCCCATGTTTTGCTCGCTATTATAACAAATGATGCTGACAGTTCAAATTTTGTGTCCATTCTTTTCATTACTGATTTGAAATTGTTGTTTCCTACGTTATAAAACTAAGACATATAACTATCGGGCTATTTCTTCTTACGATAAATAATTTCACTTCAATACGATATTATAAGCCTATTAATTGTTTGACTTGATATAGGGTAAAATCCGGAAGAAGGCGAAGCAAGAGCCAATAGACGTGGATGACTATGACGCAGGCAATGCACCTCTAGAAACTGATGACACTGGTAAGCATATAGACAGACTTAATTCTTAACGTAGTATAATAAAACTTAATATTTCAAATGCGAGTATCAATTATTGTAATACAGATGGCGCTAGTGTCATTTATAGATATTTTTTACGTAAAACTGAAGATTGTATAAAGATTACTTCTAGATGGGTTATTTTAATGCTTGCTTGTATCAAAGAAGAAAGAATAAAGGTTTATACAGTCTAATGCCTTAGTTTGCATTTCTTCACTGTTTAGTCTTGTATATAAACTGTAAATTAATATACATATAATTTATACTCTAGATGTCAAAGTTGAGATGCTACAGCCAGTTGTTGACGATGAAGAAGTGGAGCCAGACGGGGAACTACAGAGTGCACTAGCAAGGGCTCGTAGACTTAGACTGGCTGACCAGCAAGCACCAGTTGTGCCCAAGGTACACTTGAAAGAAAATTATAATGGCATCACTTGCTTGGCACCAGAGACAACCTAATACAAATTAGTTTTACGGTTTGGTCAAGAAATAAAATGCGGGAATACTAAAAGATGTAGACAAAAAGTATTGTGCTAATCCTAAGATGACGTCCCACGGCTGAAATTATTTATTGTTTTGTGGAATTCGAGCCCCCAACCCCCTGCATAACGCATTGCTAGGCAACACCGACAATCACTCAACTACTGTCTGTAGTTCACGCTAGTAATACACATTTAAATAAAACACTTTAACCGTTTAAAACGCAATATATATTAGTTAAACCTATTTGAAAATTATTTTATCTACCCACGACCGGCCGACGTTTCGGATGCTTTGCAGCAGCCGTGGTCACGGGGAGAAGTTTAACTAATATAAATCGCGCAAGTGTTTTATTTAAACAATCATTCAGCTACGGAGGCCGTCCGAGCTTGAAAGCTTTTATCTTAGTGGGTTACAAACGTTTACAGGCTTTATATAATTTGCAGGTCGAAGAGATCCTTGAGAAAGTAAAGAAGGAAGAGGTGGAGTCAGATGATGAAATGGCTGGGAACTCAGGTGTTGGTGGCATGGTCCTGGACGCGACAGCCGAGTTCTGTCGGACCCTTGGGGACATACCCACATATGGTCTCGCTGGGAATAGGGACACAACGACTGAAATCATGGTTAGTTTTGAAAACTTTAATATTTTTCACATGTTATTTATTGCACATGATGGCACTATTTGAATTGCAAATCGATTATAAATTGGAAAAAAATAATTATGACACGGGAAGGACGTGAACCGGCATCTAGTGTTCCGTTCTGTTGGCTAAAAAAAAAGTTTTTTTTTTATGCCAACACACTAATACATACCAGCCCACGTAACTAATATCACGACAAAATGCACTGTCGACCTATTTTAGCTATAAATTCGAAATGAAACGCATTGAATCATCACGGCTATTCAATCTGTGAACGGTGGTTCGTGACTAGGACGGAATATAGATAATCCTACCACCCATTAAATATCCATTTAAATTCCAGTCCAACATGTTTCAGAAAAATTATGAATTGAATAAAAAAATGTTGAACCCGATTGGAATCGAACGCAGGACCCGATTATTATTGGCCATATAATAATACATAACGGAGTCGTTGTTTTTTAGAAAAACTTAAGTAAGTTACATAGTCAAATACGTGCAAAGTGTACATAATCAAATAAATAATTTGTAGGATTTCGAGCGTGAGGAGATGGAAGCGGAGCCGGAGACCGAAGTCGGATCTAGTGCTTGGAGTCGAGTTGATATCGGTAACGAGAAGCCGCCGGACCTCGTCGCTGGTAAGATAAAATACTTCTGATATATAGATAGGGTCATTATCTCTTTCTTATGATAAAGGAAGACATACAAGTAAAAGATTTTCCTGATGGAATTTGAAATAACCCAGCCGTATTACATTTGCTGCGCTGTCGACCTTATTATTATTATTATTTTCTTTCGGGGACACCTGTGGTAGGACGTTTGATCAGTCCACGTTAACAGCTGTCCATTTCACCCATTTCCCTCCTTTCAGAGGTTTTGGGTCATCCAACTCTCCCCGTGCCCCCTTCAAACCTTCCGGTTTGCTTGCGGAATCTTATTATTTTTTTCATTTGTAGTTCTTTGATGTCATCTACTGTAACTTCGTCCGAACCCATATATATTTGTCTCAGTCCCCGCTGGCCACCTATTTCGGTTGTGACATTCGCAACACTGACAGACTGAAACGGATACACAGATTTTTATGACGATCGTTCGTGGCCAGAACGAAATTTTAATTTTCTTCCAACGTCCAACGTGCCAACGTCCCACATGCTTCTTAAAAAAATATAAATTTATTAGAAACATTAGATCTGGTGGGGATCAAGCCGACGTTCCGTCGATTATTAGCATTACATTGCTACCATTAGACCAACGAGCTCGTTATAAATTTGATTAAACAAAAGAATCTACTCATAGTAGCTTTAGAGCAGTTTACATTAAATAACAGAGTTCTAAAAAAGAGATAGAAAGAAGATCTAAAGGTTTTATTTTATATTTTAGGTTCATCAGTGGGTCTGGAAGCCGAACCAGCCTTAGGTGCTGGGGTGGCCGGTGCGCTACAGTTGGCACTCAGTAAGGGATACCTAGAAAGAGCCGGAGCTGCGCCCGCGCCGCGCTCGCATCTCCATCATTTGCTCAACGCACATAACTACTCGATAGAAGACAAGACTTATGGGTAAGGCCTTATGTTATATTGGTATTTTATTTTATGTATATGTATAAATTATACAATTTCAATCGGTTAATAACAATAACGTTATGTAATTTAAATATTTCAATAACGCCGTCTGTTGTAGCTTCGATTCTTGCTTGTGTCACATACATGCCTGTATACTCCCAGTTATTGTTGGAATATATGTATTTATTGTGTATGTGGGACATACAAACAATACTTGAAACTAAACATAAGCCAATAAAGGATTATTAAATTTAAAAGAAATTATAAAGAACCCAAAAAAGGAGAAAAACGTAAGACTTTTTGACAACAAATTAAGAAAACCAAATTAAACGACAAAAGGGCCAATAATTCATAGAGGAATGACATTTTGTGTTATTTGGGTTTTACATATTAATAAATAATGTTATCAAATCTAATATAAAACAATTAAATTGATTCTTATTTTGATGCGTCTTTCAGTGAGGATGACAAATACGGACGGCGCGAGCGCGGGCACCACGGAGGCGGTGCGGTGAGCGAGTTCCGGGAGAAGAACAACTTCCGGCCCAACATCAAATTGGAGTACGTCGACGACGAGGGCCACGCCCTGTGCCCCAAGGAGGCGTTCCGCTACCTGTCGCACAAGTTCCACGGAAAAGGACCCGGGAAAAATAAGCAGGAAAAGCGAATCAAGAAAGCGGTTCAAGAGGGCGTAAGTTATATCTATGTATTAGAATTAGGTTAAGGCTCCCGGGAGGGACAGAAAATTTTGTTTAGATCGGGGTGGACATACAAGGTTTACTTGCCGATTGATATATCAGCAATGCAGGAAGTTCGCTCGTTAGTGGGTTCGATCCCCACTGGGGTCCAACATTTTCCTAATGCATTTATATTTTTTCTAAAACATGTTGGAATTGGATGAAAAAGTCGCGAATGTTTCATCGCGTTTCGGTTTCAGTCTGTTGAATTCCGAATATTCAAAGGCCAAATAGGTCGACAGCGTATCTTGTTTTGATGTTATATGGCTGGGGTATTTCATCTACTGTCGAGTGAATCCTATCCTTGTCTGTCCTCTGGCATAAAAAAAAAGTTTAAATTTTAGGTTTTTAGAAATGTTTCTTTTATTGTTTCTACGTTAATATATATATAGATAAATAGAGAGTAGATAGAAATCAACTCTAATTTTTTATTTCATAGATTTTCATCATCTTTTATATATTTCAGCTGATGAAGAAAATGAGTTCCACGGATACTCCGCTCGGCACACTCCATATGTTGCAGCAAAAACAGAAAGAGACGCACTCTCCCTACATAGTCCTCAGCGGGGCCAAGCGGGATAATAAAAATTAATTTAATCATTGCGACAATATGAAATATCATCGCCAGAATAATTTTAATGTCTACATAATTTTTATTCACTTCAATCAGTAATTTACCAATATAATAATGAAAGCATTCGTAACATTGCTTCTTTTAAACCAATAAAATAAATACGCAGAAAAGCAAAATTGTTTTATTGTCATTGCCCAATGGTTCATGATCCTTCGATAGCTTTTGTGGGCTGGTTTTATTTCTTTAAAATTACATTATATACAATTTTAGAATTCACTCACAGTGTGTTTAAAATAAACAGATAGCGACCAAGTTGAACTACACAAAACGACATTGATTAATACATCTTTGACAAGAGCGCCACCTAGTGGTCTTGATTGAGCGAACTGACGTGACATTCATTGGACAGTCATTTCAACCTGTGTGGGATACAGGTTGAAATGACTGAAAGTTGGGCGCAGGTTTTCCATTGCATTGAAGGTTTAAGATCCACCACTCTACTCCAGTGTAGGTTGATGTGCTTTAACGACGACCAACCTAGCATTTGAAGCCGAAACTGAAATATTAAGACAAAAACTTTGGTAGGTTTGAATAAACAAAATTCGACATAGTATTGAATTTTACAATATTGAAAGATGTGACATAATAGGTATATAGAACACGATGATGAAATATGAATGAGTAAAAAGGTTTCATATAACCACAGAAGCCTCGTCATCTACATTTTCTTTCATACATTTTATGTCTTATTGACAGCAGTTAGAACTAGTGCTTGACTAAGTTCATATTTTAAGTAATTTCTGTGTTATATATTGCAAAAAAATGGCAGAAAATATACAGTCTTCGCGAGTCAGTCCGCTCGATATTGTCACTTTTTTGCCATACGCCTGCAGCCTGCTTGAAGCCCCTTTTAGTGTTACGTTGAAAACCAGTATTATTGGTAATATTTTTTTGTTACAACTGATAGATTAAATATAACACTTTTAATGGTATAGGAATCCGTAATGTTATAGTTAACATGGTGGACACGGGCCGACGACTAACGATTGCTGCCAAATATAATAGCGAATAGTTAAAATAAATGTAAAACGGTTTAAAACGCAAAATTGGTGAAACTTTACCAATTTTGCGTTTTAAACCGTTAATTTTTTTAAAGTGTACTACTTGCGTAAATTGCAAATAGCTAATTAGATCTGAAAATTAGATTAAATAGGTAAAATTATTGATATCTATGAACTCGGTTTTTGGTCAATTTTTACATACTGTCTGAAACATAGTGTTCCTAGTTTAGCACTTAACTTACAGACAAAATAAACATAAATGGCTAGCGCGCTCGCCCAAACGTCTGGTTAGTATTGATAGCCTCGAGCCAAAATACATAACAGACAAATAAAAAAAAACAAACGTAGATAATATGATGTTTCAAAAATATATGTAATTCATATGACTTTTTCAGAAGACTACGTAAGCCAAAATGAAAAGGCAAAAAAAATCGAAGCGGGATAAGTCAGCCTCGCATACGTTTACACAGGGACCAGGCTCGGCCCCGAAGCAGTCAAAAGCCCCTCCCGTTGAGGAAATTGAAAACGAAGTGCCGATAGGCGCAATATTAAATCCGTTAGGACAACTACTAGAGCTGCAGTTCTTCCACACAACCGTCCCTGGCCTTCTCTTGCGTATATTAGCCCTTTGCATACCTTACCAACATCACTTGACCAGGATCACCATTCGGTGGGGCATCATAGACTGCTACACGATCCACGAGATCAATAGAATTTTGCCCCAGTCACAAATATCAGAACTTTACCTGGATGATTCCCCTTTACCCCACCGCTGTTATGCTCTGCTCCTCATATATCAAACTCGACTGAAATGTTTAAGTCTAGACCGCTGTCGCTTAGACGACGACGACTGTATTGAAATCGCATCAAAATTAGTTCACCCGTATCCAGCATCGAAAAATATCACCACACTATCAATGGCTTCAAACATGATATCTAACACTGGAGCCGGGTCCTTAGCTACAATGCTGCGTAGCAACCGTCAGCTGCGTCACCTAAATTTAACTGGAAACAGAATATCAAATAACGGCGCTGTAGCTATCCTAACAAGCTTAATGCACTTTCCACTGACGACCGATGAAATTGTCTCCAAACGCCTGCGCACAATACAATATATAAAGTTAAGGCAAGAAATTTATTCGAAGTGCTTTAACGAGGTACTAATATCATCAGCTGGGGTGGAAAATAGGTCTGATGACCGCAGGGCTTCTAGGAAGAAGCCCACGGCACGGCTTAAGTCTGTGCCGGCCACGTCGTTGATAAAAGCACTTTCGGAGGAAGACGCGATCGCCAAAGCAAAAATGATGACCACGGAATTGATCGGTACAAATAATGAGCCATTCAACCGTGATTATACTTTCGTAAGAGATGGACTGTTATATTCGAACGGCAATTTGACTTTATGCTATCTGAATTTGTCGTACAACAATTTGGGACATCCGAGCACGGTAAAGCTGGTAGAAGTGATGCAGTATCAAGAAGAGAGAAGAAGGTCAGAACTCGGTTTAGTGCGTGTGGTCCTAGACGGCAATCCTCTGCCAGAAAGCAGTTATGAGCTTCAGCAGATGCAGAGATTGTTTGATAGGACTGATATGACAAACGTTATCAAGACGGTGCGGAAAAGTGAAAAAATATCACAACGTATTGTGAGACGATAAATTACTCATTTCATTGAAGTACACACAAACTTAAGAAAAGTAATTTAGGAAAAAAGAGTTATGTGGGGGGGTAATGAAATTTACATAAAGTAGATACCAGAAATAATTTATCTCCACCCCTAGGGTCAAAGATTATCTTGATTTGTCAGGAAAATACAGTATCTATATGATAGGTTTATATTCGGAGGTTCATGTTGTAAAAATGTAGCTATAATTAAGGGGGATTCTATTCTGGATTAAAAAAAATGTGATTTCCATTTCTTCACCTAACAACAATACCGCGTCAACTTTCACCGTGTAAGTTTGCAGTTTCAGAAATTAAATATTAATTCCTAAATACTTTTACTTCAACAAACAATTGGTGTAAATACATTTATATATTGTCTTCACCATATATTTTAATACGATAAAATAAATGTTATATGACCTAATATCTAGATTTATTTATCACTAATCTAATATTTTTAACGTATCAAGAAGGTAAGATAAGGTTTTAAAAGCTGAACGTTAAACAATATTATGCCGCCGTCAAAAGTTTTCAAAATGTAATAACACCAGATGATTTCTATAGTACAAGGAAATAAACAATTAGAAATAAACTCTTCTCATTTTCAACTAACCAGTATCAACTTTACCTATCGGGAGCGAGAAGCACAATAAAACTTTTTGGTCTGACATCAGATATTTGATATCTGGGATTGACACAACTGCAGTTTTATAGGATCAAAGCCTACATTCTCATAATATAGAGCCAACATGACAACGGATAATCGCCCCTCACCACTAGATTTGGTCACCTTCTTGCCGTACGCTTGTAACCAGCTGGAAGCACCATTCAGCGTTATTGTATCAACCAGGGTTATAGGCGAGTACAATGGGAATACCCACTGTTTATTTTAAATAGTTGTCCCAGTGAACTTTGTACCGCCTAACAGTGCAATATTTTAATTGTTTTTTTTAATAACATCACAACTTTCGCGTTATATGGGAGAAGTGTCATTTTCGGAAGTGGAATTTTCCGGGGATGTTTTTTTTCTTCAATAATGAAATGTAATTATTTTTTAAAACTTGTTTAAAAAATAGCGTAATGCGATAAGCTGTTATCAAAATTTGCACTTACCAACACATTTAGCGATTACTTTTATATTATCAATACATATATATTAATTGAAAAATAAATTCCAGAGGAGTATGTCGCCCAAACCGAAAAAACAAAGAAAATGAAACGAGAGAAGTCCACTATGTCACAATATATGTCTCAAGCGCAAGTATCCAACGAGCCTGAAGCACCAGATACATCCGCTTTAAAAGTATGCTCCGACGACCAGACAAACGTGTTTGTAACAGCTGCGCTTGATACCGTGGGAAGACTTGTAGAGCTCGAATTTAAACACACCATAGTACCGGTATTCCTTCTCAAAATTTTAACCCTGTGCATACCTTTTCAACAGAACCTCAACAAATTAACGATACAATCGTGTCCTATAAGCGATAAGGCAATCTGCGAGATCTCAACCTTCTTGCCCCAGTCTCAAATCACAGAAATCTGCTTCGACGAGTCACCTCTACCAACTTGCAACTACGGCTTACTTCTTGAACGTCAAACTCAATTAAAAAGCCTAAGTCTTAACCGTTGCTGTATAGATGACTCTGATTGTAGTGATATTGTGGCAAAGTTGGCTTACCCAGCACCTAGTTGCCGCTCTCTCACAATACTATCTCTAGCATCAAACTTCATCACTGACAAAGGAGGACTAGATATATCGTCAATGCTTCGCACGAACCGTAGCCTGCGCTACCTAAACCTATCAGGAAACCATATAACAGACACGGGAGCTTTCTCCATCTTCTCTTGCCTGATGAAGTTTCCCTTGACGCCCGAAGAAATTAACACGAAACGCGTGCGAAACTTGCAATATTTGAAATCATATAGAGAGGTGTACGAAAAATGTTACAAAGATATAATAACATCGTTCAATGAAAAAGCGTTCGACGATCGCAGTGGGGGCCGAAAGAGAATTACTCAAAGACGATCAACGATCGCAGTGGCGGTCACACCGGGACATGGAGCTGTTGCGGATGCAGCTTTTAAAGCAGAAGCGATGACTATTGATATCATCGGTCGCAACGACGATCCATTCAGCAACAACGACACACATTACCTGAACGGATACCTTTATTGTAACGGTAATATGAGCCTAGCATATCTCGATATGTCCTTCAACAAAATGAGCCACCTCAGTATCGTCAAATTGGTTGAAGTGATGCGATACCAGGAAAGCTCTCTTCGTAAATCAGAGTACGGCTTGATTCGTGTCGTGATGGACGGAAACCTGCTGCCGGCCGCTAGTGTCCACCTCGACCAACTGCAAGAACTCATAGAGCGTGCCACATTTAGAAGGTTGGAGGGGCCTTTAAATAAGAGCGAAAAAAAAATTAATCGCAAACGATAATTCAGTCGAGAAATAGCTTTAATTCATTGAATTTTAATTAGACATTTAGTGTTGCGTTTACATAGGTTTATTAGAAATAGTTATGCATTTAGTTTGTATCTCGTTTTAGATTTATATGTTATTCTATAAGTACATATTGATAATACATTTAATATTTTAAGGTATATTTCAAATAAATGTATTGATATAGTATAAAAATTTCTTAAATAGAGAATTCACTTTCTCAAGGGTTTTGGGGTGGTGGTTCAAAGTGGGGGCGCCGCGCGGGCGCCCTCTTAAGGCGCGTGGCGCGCACCAGTTCTGGAGTTGGGGGGCGTTTTACCGGCTGAGTAGACGCCATGCGTAGATGGGAATACAGGGGGGATCTATCGAAAGCAAATTATTTATTAGAGATGAAAAAGAAAAAAATGACCTGGATGCCTAGTCTGCACTAAAACTCGACCTTGAGCGTACCAAGCTCGAATTTAAGTCCATACTTGATATATTCTATATAAGGAGGCAACTATAAAAATTAATATTGGAAAGTTCTGTCTTGTGTTGCTTTAAGCAGGAGAAGTCTTACACGACAAATGATTGGTTTTGGTCGGGCAGGGTATAAAATTCCGATTAAATATTTAGTTTCTAGTAAGTAAAAGTGGCAAATGAAATGGGATATCACTTGACTGCCTTGACAAAATAGCTTTAGTCGTGATAATAAAAAACTAAATTAATTGAATAAGAGGAACAATGAATGGAAAAACAAATAAAAATACCGTCTGCAGAGAGTCGTCCAGTTGTATGGGAGGTTGCCTCTCCGGCCGTGCGGGCAACGTAAAATAGTGGCCCAGCAGAGGAGGCGGAGGAGGTGCGCCAAACGTGCGCGTACGCAGCTCTAGCTCAGTGATATCGCGCAACTTGTCAATTTCCACTTGGCCGGGCACATAACGCGACACCCATCCGCCTCGCCAAACCTTGAACAAAATATTTTATATATAATATATTAACTGTGTTAGCGACTTCGTCCGCGAGAATCGTTATTTTAGGTTATATTATATTAACTTAAGCTGTTACCTGCGACGTCTGTCGCGCCCCTTCCCGTCGTTTTTGCAAGTTTTTTTTAAAAGATAGACATATAGTGTCGCTGACTTTTATAGGTCATTTAAAGAGAAATCATTCCTTCCAAATTATGTATATGTATATACATATACATATACATATTTTTGGGTATCTTGAATCGTTTTTGCAAAAGGTATGCTATATGTTATGATACTTTCAAAAGAAAACTTAAAGGTTAAAATGATGAACTAATGAACTAATGATGAACATGCCAATGAAGTTACCTTAAATGTAGTAAAACTAGCCACTTTGTAGACATCTGGTGGGAAACGAGTTGTATCCAACGACCACGGCACAAAACTACCCAGGGTCCCAACATACTCCCCTGACACACGCCATGCACGGACGCTGTAGTCCGACGACCCGCTGAAAAAATATATAGATAGTACCAACATATAGATTTACCTAAAAGGATTTCCGTAAGAAATTTGTTACTTCTTTTTTTAATACAATGGATAAAATCACCTGAAAAGCAACTCAAGATGATCGACATAGGCAAGACTTGTGACGCAACGTAAATGAGCCCTGTAGCTGTTCAGTAAGAGAGGCAGGGGCTGATCACGTACACAGCGCTTGGCTCGACCTTCGATACGATCCCGCCACAGAAATGGAAATTTCAAACGAAGCTTTGGCATACTTATGTGTACCTATTGGGATTGTCTTTGCTGGTAAAAGTGGTTAAGGAAGGATAACTTTAAGAAATTTCTAAGCATTGTATAAACATATTATACTTTTGTATAATGAGCTTCAAGGTTGCCTGGAAGATCGCTTTTTAGCGGTTAGGCCACCATTGCTATCTACACATTTCTTTGTATCTGAACTTATATTTGTAATAAAATGTTTTGTTTTTTTGTTTGAAGGTGGGAATAAAAAGAGAAAGTAATGTCATACCTTCTCATGTGTTAGATAGTTCGTCATAAGCCAAACTTTAATATATCCCACAGTGGTCCCTGTGAAGAGATAGTTATTTTCAACGTCCGTGGCGAACGCGGAGACATAGTCGCCAGCTGTATGAATGCCCTGGAAAGAACCCTGGATACCACCAGCCGGGTGGTCCGACCAGCACTGCACCTGTCCATTCTCCAGGGATACCATCAGAGATGCTGAAGATAACAATACATTTTATTATTATCATAATTTTCTAGTGGGGCTAAAGCATCATTGAATGAGTGTTGAAAAGATAATACGATCGAATCGAGGTTTAGTTCTGGAACAAACCAAGCCAGCTTCTCTACGATCTTTACAAATTACTTATAGCTGTTATCTACGATGTTTTACGCGTCCCATATTTCTTAAAAATAAGACTTAAGAGATTTAAAGATAAATTATTCTTATGTACACGATTTTGGGCCGCAGCAGCGCACGCAACTGATACCCTCAAAGATGAGTAATTTTCCCCGATTTTTCCACATTTCCCATTTTTTTACAGCCTATTCTTAAATTGAACCAGTAGTTCCAAAAAAAAAAAACAATAAACTTCAGCTTTATAATTAGTTACTCACCAACACGCATGTGTACAGGGCGTGTTTGCAAGAAGATCATGGCGTGTACGGCAAGCTGTCGCATGAGTTGAGCACGCGCAGGGAGACTCACAGTTGAGACGCGACGAGCTCGCGCTTTCTCCATCGCAGATGCCGCGTCGATCACAGACTCTCGGGCACCACCAGCACTTTTACACCAAAAGTTTTTAACTAATATCCTTCAGAAGGTCAATCGCTACCACTACAGCTTATTTGAAATTAAGAAAGCCCTACTTTTTAGAATGAAATAAGAAATATGCATTTCTTTTTTCATTCTAAATTATTCTATCATTTAGTCACATACAAACGTTTTCCTTCGTAAAAACAAGGTTATTTTGGGCGGCCGAAGGTTGCTTCTTCTTCTAATTCTCGTTCTTCTTTCTAATTCTTCGGTCAATAACAAATAAGTAGCAACTTACCTGGGACGACGCAGCATAGACGACCCACGATGCGAGGCTGGTCCTGTTGAAGTGTGTGGAGAAGCTGCTCGCTTGCTGTACTGCATTTTGATGCGCAACATAGGCTCAGTGCAAGAGAACCGTCTGAAGATGTCATTTACTTAGATTACCGAAAAAATTAAAAAGAAAAAAGTAAATTTTAATATTTGTAAAACACAATGGCTAACTATGCTTTGAAATATAGTCTCTTAAAGATCTGTCAATAGAGTGTACCACTGGACCAGAGTGTATACCCGTGAGATAAATATGAAAAAAAAAAAACAATTAAGAAGAAGAATGGAGAGATAAGGAAAAAAAAGAACGTATATAGATTCTCTGAGCTAAGTTTCTCAACCTGTAAGGCTGTCCAGTCTCCAACTTCCAGAAGATGAGTTCCGAATTATACGAAGAGGTAGCAAGTGTCACGGGGTGCCTTGCTGCAGCAGCTAACACGTCATCAGAGTGTCTGGTCTCCCATGATTTTCCAGTGCGCGTTGTTCCACCTTCCTCAAACTCTGTTACGTGTCTGTTCCAACCAACGGCTAGTATCCTACACAATGTATTACTTTTAAATATTCTTGGAAAATAAAGAAAATTTGTTGTAGTTAATATTCTGCTAGGACAATAGGACAATCAAGGACTCAGGCTAGTTCAGGACTCAAATCCCGGAAAATTCCCTGTGCCAGCCCCGAGCCATCGATCGTTATTATCACTAGAATATACATAGAAATAGTCGCTAAAGCCCACCAACCCGCTCTGGTATGTTTAAGCCCAAGGTTGGTTTCATCTATTGAATCATAACTCCTATAAGAGAGGTCTGTGCCCAGCAGGACATAGAACAATTACGAAAAGTGAGAGTAATACTAAATCATAGACAGAGATAGGAAGACAAAACACACCTTCCCTCCACCCAGAAGCAGTTGGTGACTTCACACATGTGTTCAATTGTCATCTCCTTGAGGCAAACGCCTGTGTTGAAGTTCCATACCTATTGAAGGTAGTGTAATATTATAATTCTCTCTAAGGACCTTTAATAGAAGAGGCAGGTTAACTAGAGTTTCCCCGTGACCACGGCTGCTGCAAAGCATCCGAAACATCGGGCCAAAGTTTAAAAATCATTTCCAAATACTAATATATCGCGTTTTAAACCGTTAAAGTGTTTTATTTAAACACCGTTGTGAGCAAAGTTTAATAAAACTAAAATTTCAGCACTCTATATTAAGTTTAAAATTGTGTGTGTGTTTTTTTTTTGATAAGTCACTGACACGGTAGCTCAATTGGTTATAGCAACAGGACAGGTTAGAGGAATGCTGTGGTTCACGGTTCAAGTCCCGGTCGTGTCGTAATTTTTTTTCTAATCTACAACCGATTTTTTTACCTATATAATGCCATCATATGCATATGAAAGGTTTTAAAACACTTTTAACTTTACAATTTATTTTAATTACGACCCTACGCTTCAAATTCCGAATATTATAAATTGTAAATAATTCCAGTAATCGCGATTTAAACTATTAAACGTGTTTTATTTATATGTGTACTAGTCGTATAACCTACCTCATATGTTAAAGAAAATTTATATTAAACTGTCCTCCGCCTAACATTTATTTGAAAATATGGCCTATATACTATTAATAATGGAATCACCTTGAGTGTCCCATTCCTTGCCCCAGTAAGCAATAACTGGTTCCCGGGGTCAAAGCAGGCTGCGGTGATCTCCACTGGAATCAATTCACCATGCAACAGTCTCGTGTGAGCATCGCGGATCAACACATTGCGTTTGCCTGAAAATGCAAGAAGAAAATATGTATAGAACATATATAGATAAAGATTACTTTAAGTATTTCAAAGGCGGTTCGTAGTTTAGGCGAGTAGTACACATTTAACGGTTTAAAACCTCGGGCCGTAGTTAAAATAATCTTAGCTTATGTATATCGCGTTCTTACTTGAAGTTAATAATATTTCGCGTGTTAAACCGTTTTAATTGTTTTGTTTACTATAGACTACAGACCGTTAGCTACAGACAATAATTAATTCATGTCTCTAGATCAATACTGTCAAACCAGTAATAAAACGAAAAAAAAAACAAAAGAGGAGAATAAATTGAATAGATAGTATAAATTTATTTATTTAAACAAACTATAAATATATTTAGTTAAACACGTTTTAACGAATATAAACGTAAACGTTTAAGCGTGTTTTATTTAATGTACAGCCACTCTAAACTAAACATAGAATATAATAGTAATTCATATAGTACATTTACATGCTTTTAGTTTCTTTACCGTAGAAGAAATTACGTAAAATTTTAGATGATAACATCTAAAAACTTGTACACGGCTAATATCAAAGAACAGAGTGAAACAGAAGAATGCGACAGAATGAAAAGAATCCTGGGAACATAACTTTTCAAACATACCTACTGAATACTATCGAGTAGTGTGCATTAAAAGCACCTTTAACGGTTTAAAAGGTGAACTGTATTAGTTAAACTTATTTTCGGGGAGACGCCCAGTGACCACGGCCGCTACAAAGCATCCGAAACGTCGGGCCGCAGTTACAATAGTTTATAAGTTAGTTTTACTAATACATTTCGAGTTTTAAACTGTTAAAAGTGTTTTATTAACCTATGTCTACCCACCTGTAACTGGATCCCAATTGATAATGATGCTATCCATGCCCGCAGTAATAATGACTTTGAAGAGTGGATTGTAGAGTATCTTGGCTATGGCTCGCGAGTGTGTGAAGCCGTCTGTATGATGGGGGTTGATCTGCTCGTCGAGAACAAGGATCGCTATCTTAATTGCTCCCAGGATCAACTCACGCGTCGCTTTATTGTAGACGCATGAAATCGGCGTACGCTCGCCAACTTGTGCCGGAATGTCGATGTACGTCTGGAAGAAGATATTCTGTAAAGTTTATCAGTTTAAAACGCGAAAAATATAACTTAATTTTTTTTCGGCTCGACTTTTCCGAGGCTTTGAAGCAACCATGGTAGTCCCTCATGATCAATGAATGTTTTAGTTTAAAAAACTCATTTATTTTAAGTTTTACACCATTAAAAGTTACCAAAAAAACTATTGTATTAGTATAATAGTAGTTTTTGTGAATAAAATTTTATTAAATATTATTTTATTAAATAAAACACTTTTACCGGTTTTGAACGCCAAATATATTAATTAAACGTTTTGGATGCTTTGCAGTAGCCGTGAATCATCTGAACCGTCGGGCTATAGTTAAAATATTTTTCAAATAAGTTTAACTAATATATTTCGCGTTTTAAACCGTTAAAGTGTTTTATTTAAATGTGTACTCCCTGTAAACTATAGACAATATTTAACCACGGACCTGGACGCAAGCCTGTCCTTGCACATCCCAAACTTTTATCACGCGGTCACGTGAGATGGAATAGACGACGGTTCCGCGGTTCTGTAACAACACGGCCACGATACCCGCATGGTGACCATGAAGAGCTGCACTAGCCTTGCTCGGGACGAATGGGTTCCAGACGCGCACCACGCAATCCGGACCACCCGTCACCAGAACATGGGCTTCTTCATCGAACACAAAACAATGGATGCCCTGGAACGAAAGTAAATCAGAACTTATATTTAAATATAGGAAATGCAACTGATCGTAGCGGCATAGAGCGGACAATTGTGTGTGCGTTTTTCTGTTCAATTTTATTTATAGGGTTCTTCTCTGTTATCAGACTTTAGTGTCATGCCCGACTGAAACTGATCATAAAGTTTCCCCGAAATTCAAATCTATTGTTTTAACGCAATGCATTTTACCATTGCGCCAAGGCGGCGGCGAAATAGTTGAGTTGAGTTTAGTATCATAATTTTGTAATTAGTTGAGGAGTATAGAATATCAGTTTGACTAGAGAGTAATAAGAAATAACCGTACAAAGTAGACATGTTTTATTCAAACTTCAAACTACTAACGATCCAAAATCAAAGTCTAAAATAATTAATTCACGTGGGTAACTAGGTACAGTAATGAACGTCACATTAGTTAAAACTAAAAATGCTAAATTTACATTTACTACGAGTTCCTAAATCAAAACTTGTGAGTAGTTGATATAAATGATATATTTCGCGTTTTAAACACTTAAATTTTTACGACTCGCGTAAACTACAGCAAATACTTGAAACATTATCATTAAAATAGATTTAAAAAACAAGAAAGTTATCAGCGAACGAATTCGAATTAAGAATCTTATTTCTGAAGTAGATAAAAAATGTTTTATTTAATCTGTACCATCCTCGTAAACTACAGATAACAAATACCTATATACTTTTTTATTAAAATAAAAGAATGACAGTGTTACCTTATCTAAGCGGAACATGTTGTGCGTCTTAGATCCCGCCAAATCGCACATCAGTAGGGAATCTGGGCAAGTGGCACATGAGACTATGCAGTGCAGAGATGCGTAGTACGACACCTGCCTGACCCATTCTGTATGGACGCGTTTCAACTCCGTCAATCTCATCTCCGCCAGCAGTTGTGGCTAGAAATACTAATTATTAAGTCTGTGGCAGGAAAGTCAAAACACGGCCACAGATAAGAATGACAGGCACGGATGAATTTCCGAATGCTCAAAGCTATTCTATGATTGAGGAGGACAGATTTGATGGTATGGATGGTTGATTAAAATACGCCAGCCACAGAACATCTAATCAGATGCTCCGTTGACCTATTTTGGCTTAGGATATTCGGAAATAACAGGCTGAAACCGAAACGCGATTAAACATGACGACTTTTTCATCTGCGGTGTTTCGTGGCCTGGACGAAAATTTTCGATATTCTAACCACCCATTTAATATCGGGATTTCCAGACGTCTAACAAGTTTTAGAAAATTAAAAATTGATTAGAAAAATGTTGGACTCGGTGGGGATCGAAGCCACGTCTCGTTGATATCAACAAGACGTGGCTATGACTATACTATAGACTATGTATATACATAGCTACCATTTAACCAACAGCCGTCTAACTCGAGCGCATAACTTGGCTATAGAACAAGGGCAGCAGTCCACATTTTGCATTCACTGCATTTGCAGTGAATTTTCTCTACCCTCTGTTTTTATAAATACTCAATTCGTTGATTTACATTTAATCGTCGTGAAAAATTATACTTGAAGACAAGAATTATCGTGTATTAAGGTTAATAAGTTTAAAACATGGGTTTTTATATTTAAAAGAAAGAAGAACTACGATAGGGAGAAGAACTCAAAAAAAAAAACAGAATATAATAAGGTCAAGTAAGAGCAACAGCAAGGAACGCCGTGGATGCTGGTCCTGCCCGTGTCGTAATTTGTTATTTATAAGAGGCTTACACGTCTCTGAAGATCGATATGCCTCAACTGTATAAGTGCTCGACCAGCTTGGTTTCGGAAAGGCCCTCGTTTTATTGGCGAGAACTGCAAGACTCGCACGTTTCCGCCCACATCTCCGCAGATCAAAGTGCACTTCTCATTCGGGTCTTTGTCGAAGTGGTAATACATGGTGCATATCTAAAATGGCAGGAAAGGCATTACAGCAAAAGCCTAATGATATATTTCTATAGTTGTTCAAATTCATTTAATAAAAATTTCAGGTTTTTTACAAATTAAAGTTTTTGGAGTAATTGTAGTTCAAAAGTAGCGTAATGGAAGCAAAAGTAAAAAGAGAAAAAAGAAGGAAAAGAAATTATACTGCTGCTTTTTAAAAATACAATACCAAAATCTATACTAATATTATAAAGCTGAAGAGTTTGTTTGATTGAACACGCTTATCTCAGTAAGTACTGGTTCGAATTTAAAGAACATTTTTGTGTTGGTTAGAGCATTTATCGAGGAAGGCTATAACACATCGCAATGTGACTAATAAGAGCGAAGAAACAGCGGGAAATGTGAAAAAAATGGGGAAAATTATTCAGCTCTGTGGGGTTTCGATGCGTACGCTGCGACAACGGTTCTAGACACCTTGCTTGCAAAAATAAATACTATGGTACCAAAATTTACTGTTCCACGCGAGCGTCGCTGGCAGAGGTAGTAATGTATAGATTTCCTTAGTTTGACTCTTAACGTAACATAAAGTGTTTATGTCAAAGTACCATGTATTCCCAGCTGGTGATAACGATCTTCAAAGTAAAGGTCTTAGCGGTGCAGTCGTAGAAGCGTAAGTCTCGTTCTGTGGAGCTGGTCACAATTATATTAACATCAGGCATGCAGACCATATCAGTCACCCACGTCGTGCGTACTTTCAGGTGAGCTACGAAAGAAAAGAAATCCTGGCTGTAGGGTCGGTTTTACAGTGGAGCATGCGTCTGACCGACGGCAAGTATTTACTGTTTTGCTAGGACTCGATCCCAGGACCCACGCGTTGTTCACGGAGCCAAAAACATGGTCGAAACGCGTTGCGAACATGTTTTCTAATGAATTTGTTAACTATTTTTGGTCTGTTCATTTTACAAGTTTGTTTCGTTAATTTATTCATAGAAATTAAGTGTTTGGTGTCGTCGTTGTTCACCCCATGGGGGACATGGAGCGAACATATTTCTGTGTGTGTTTCACTGATCCGTTCTTTTAACGGGCAAGTAGTTGATCAGAATTCTGTACCCTGCCCGACCGACACAATTTTAAAGCTTCCCAAGGATTCGAACCCAGGCCCTCTTGCGCTTTACGCAATGCTAGGCAATACATTTATCCATTTGGCTTCAGAAGCGGTCAATATACATTACAATTATAGAAAAATAAACTAACGACTTGAAGAGAAAGCTGTCCGTAAGAGCGTCATGTCGAGTGACCACCAATTAATCATACCATCACGACTGGCCGTTATATAATTTCCTGTCAAATTATCCGTACTGCGATCCTGTTCAGAAAAGTTATGGATAGATATTTAAACCGATAGTATCGTTCATTTATTATTACGAAACAGACCTTAGCGACATCTGGGCAAAAGCAAATTCGTGATATGGGATGTCTATGTTGGGACCGCATTATTGTGGGTAGTCCCATAATAGGTAGCTGCAACGACGCGCGTTGATTTTCCGGGTCATTCAAGAAATAGCCCAAAAGTAGATGGGATACAAGCTCGTCCCAATCTATTTCGCCTTCCCGTGACGTATTTATCTAAAGTTATCATTGGTTAATACAGAAATTCAAAGCGCATTCCCTAAAGTAACGGAAATCATACTTTCAAAAACAATATTTTAAATTCGTCATCATCGTACTCCACGTTAAGTAATGTTCGTAGTAAGTTTCTAAATTCATTGGGCAACATTTTGTTTCTATAAGCCTCTTGAAAAGCCTCTTTGATTTTAACCATGTCAGAAATAGAACATCTTTCGTGAAGGGGTGCATTTCTTAATTTTGTTCTTGTTAGGGGCGCTGTGCTTCCTTCAGACTTCGAAGATATTGACATGATAGATTTTACATCTACATCGTTTGCCATTACGTCCGTAATTACTTTTAACCAAGAAGAACGAGTATAAATAATCTTCTATAAATGTATATTAAATATTTAATTCATATAAGTTATACAATTTCACTCGACAGAAAAACTTTAAACTTCACATCAAAAATGTCTCTAACATCTGTGAACGTAGTATTTGTCTACATCGTTTACAGGGAAAAAATTTGTTTGTCATGATGACTATTATACTCTATGGAAAATGTCAGTGTCATTAAAGAGTTTTTCTTCTTCTTAGTCTGATATCTTTTCCATTCTGCATGAATCTGCTAATATCATTTGTCTATGGGAGGATTAACCATAAGTTTGAACATAATATTGTCACGGATTTGGTTATGCTACTTTTAGAAAATGTATACAAATAACGAAAATTCGTTATACAAAACAAAATCTAACACTTTTTGCTGTTTTGCCCTGTTCTTCCTTTTAATGTACTTTTGTAATTATGGAATGGAATTTTAAAACATATTTTTAGGAAATCTTAAAACAATAACTGGCAACACTGTATTGTTAAAAACAAATAACCTTATAGTTTTAACCAAGATTTTAAATATTTATTGAACTCCTTTACTTGGAGCTTTCAACTTAATTACACAATAATGTTTCTAACATTAAAACTATTAGGGAATCGTCACCCCTCTTTTATTGCACGCACCGTTTTTGTAAAAAACAACAATGTAGACGATGCTTGCAGATTACTTAATAGAATTCTGGGAAAAGAGGGAATTTTAGAACAATTCAGACTCACAAGATATTATGAAAAACCGTTTCAGGTATTTGCAATTAATTTTTAATAATTCTCGTTGTGTTATAAAAAAAGATGATATAGTTGTGTTATATTTTACAGACAAGACGGAGAGTGAATCACCAGAAATGCAAAGCAATATATAATGAAGATATGGACAGGAAAATCCAGTTTGTTCTTCGCAAGAATAGGCATGAACCATTCCCTGGATGTTATTAAATGTAGTATGTTGTAAAATATCTTAGTTTAAATTTTAGAATAAATATTTCTATGGTGTTACTTTTGTACTTTTGTTTTACACTTATAAAGTGAGATAATGTGAAAAATAATAAACCAAAAGATCTTTATTGAAAAGTATAATTTTTGTGAACAAATGTTATACAGCAATAAAAACATACAAATAGTTTTTTCTTACATATAGCACCTAGTAAAGTATTTACAAAAGTATTGTCATATCAAGTCATTGTTCATATGGAAGCTAAAATAGTGACTAGAACAAGGGTCTGTCCATAACAGAGCAGGTTCATTGAAGGAGGACGTGCGTGGGGTCACATATATGTAAGACAGGTGTCACGCCGTCGCACATAGTAATGGTACCTATAGCATCGGTGACATGTCTTTATTCCACATCTATAGCTCAGGCCTCCTTGAGGTTTGCCCTTACAGTATTTCAGTCCACAGGGATACCAGTTTACACAAACCTGTAAATAATATTTAAGATTTTTAATGAAACCTAGGGCTAATATAAGGTGTAATAAAATATCTAATTCAAATAAAATCTTACTGATAGGCAAATATTTAGTTTTAAAAATACTATCTTAACTGTTAAAGCAATATAACAATCATTTATAAAAGAAATAGTCAGCAAATAGTATGAATTAAATAAAAATTTTGCAATATTCCTCTAAGAGAATTAGAAATCATCATGTGTTTATATTAAGGTTTTTGTGAGAAATCACTTAGATGGTTCTCAGGGTTACCTTACTATTGGTAGATTGACTTAAAGACTAAGTAATAAAGTATATTATTAAAATAATATATATTAATTTTTTATAATTAGAACCTACCTCAAAATGGCATATACATTCATTAGCTGAATCAGTCTCGGCTACACAAGCTCTGACAGGTTGTGAACCATCAGAAGAGTCTGCTGCAAGTACATGTGGGGGAAATGGATTTATCTCTGATGCAATGGATGAATGTTCCATGCCTGTGTGGTAAATGATACTTATTTAATAAGTTATGTTAGTACATCCTTGGAAACAGAAAGGTGGAGGACAGTACAGCCTGAACATGTTCATAAATAAAATTAATCATTGGTCATATAAAGAAATGTGTTTTCTCTATGTCCCCCCGTTTGAAAACATAATTATATCTTTTATTTTTTGAAAATAATATGTACCAACATTAGTCATCGTCATGACATATCCTAATTATAATAAGCAGATGGTGCTTTACCAGGTCTAGGAGCCCATCTCGTCAGATCAGCAGCTCGTAAATATACTCTATCCTTTGCAGGTGCACAGTGTTTTGCAGCAGCAACTGACAATAAACGAGTAGCCCGACTTGCCCATGCTGTGGCTGTAGTTTGTCGCCATCCTTTGTCTTCTTCAGCTACGCGAACTGTTCCAGGATTTTTCTTAAAATTTTATTGTATGTTAAGTACCACTCTTACTGTGGTTAAGGCAAATTAGTGTTTTAGAGTGCAATATCTTTGGCTTTTTTTTATTTAGGATATCAACTACATAATGCTACTAGTATTTTTTAGGATAAGCAAAAGCAATCTTACTTGTCTCAATTTTGCCATTGCATCAGGTGCAATAAAATCAGCTTGAGCGGCATGGGTTATAAAACAGATAGTTTGGTAGCCTAATTGTCCGAGCTCTTCTTCTCCCGGTATTATCACCTTCATTGCTTCAACTTCCTACAACAAATTGTTTCTATTTTTAGGAAAGCTGTAGGCACATAAGTTTATTTATCTAGTACTGTAGTAGTTTTCTTTTTAATTTTCATACATTAGTAAAGTCAACCAGTTGTGACACATAGACACCATCTAATCGTAGAAATTCCAGAGTGACCGTATCCTCCGATACGCTGGCAGTTATATTCTCCTGCATAACATCTCCACCCTAAAGAATAGAAAAGAGAAGTTTAGAAATACAATTTCAGTACATCTGTACTATGTAAAAATATTAATTTGTTTCTTTACTTGCCTGATTCCTAACGTTAATTAGCAATTGTAAGTTAGAAGGCTGTACGCCTAGCGAAACTATTAAAATAAGTGTCACACAAAAATGCATTTTTGTTTGCTTAGCGTTTATTAAAAATGCTATAACGTAAACATCGTTTAATTAGAATTATCACGACTGGTATGCAAGTGTAACTGCATAATATGTTAGTAGACAGTTTAATATTTCTCCAAGTAAATTTTTTAAAGAAGTATAAAAAATAATCTCAGGACTTGGAATGTAGTCTTTATTCAGCTGTCATCACGCTGTCATTATCAGTCAATGCTTAACATATAATAACATATACAATAACCATAGAGTCCAATTGTTCACATCACTGATAAATAATATTGTAGCATCTCTAGAAAGTCTGTGGGCATTTCTATTAGCTTCGTTCTACGTATAACAATTACGAAAACATACGAAAAGAAGGTCGATGTTAACAAGTAGACAGCTGTCGTTTCATTTTCAGCTGATTTTTGTGTACGCTTTAAAATAGTCATCGGCCCTTAGGTTTCCTAAAAATAGATCACTCTAGAAAGTGAATCGCAACGGTGTTATAAGTAATTAAGACAATAATACTCCCGAAGGAGGTCGCGGATTGAACAATCGTAAAGTGTTCGCAAAGAACAAAGAGATATGGTCAATTGAACGCGGGCGAAGAGCAGCGGGCGTGACGTCACGCGCGGACGAGGCCGATGCTGCGAGGATCGTGACCGGAGGCGCGCGGCGAGCTCGCGCAGCCAGCCTGGCCTCCAGTGACTCGGGTGAAGAGGGCCTAAGGCCACCGCGCAAGCGGTCGCGGAGGCAGTCGCCGCGTCCGACCATGCACCAGCCGTGCACGAACGGGGCGCACCTGAATGGTGACGCCGTGCGCAATGGAGACCTGGCACCAGGATTGCGGATGCCCACCACCGACCAGGAGATTGTCCGCCTCATCGGGCAGCACCTGCTCTCTGTTGGACTTGAGTGAGTAATTGCATTTGTGCTTCACACTCCTTGCAATTTTCCTTTGTTATATTTTCAATAGTATCTTGAAGAGATTGAAAAAATAATTTTCTATATCATGATGTTAAAGATTAATTAAGATTTTGGTAAATCTATTATTTAGGTTCTGGGATGAATAAATCATAGGATTATATTGTTTATTTAAAACCTGTATGAATAATCATATTTACAAATGTACACAAAGGAAAATAGGCAACAATAATGTTTGTAATGTTGGTGTAGTTGTAATACATACATTTATTTGTTTTATATGTCTGTTTGTTTTTAAACATATAGATTAAAAATAATGTAAATTAGTAATCAGTGTCACATGTTATCACTAAATTTACGCATAATTTCCAGTCAAGGTGATTGTGGGCCTACCAAGTTATATCATGATTTAATTCTTGTTCTTCTGTCTATTATGGATTTATTATCTTTATTCACATATCGAGGTTTTAAAAATCATGTTATCACAATAATTATTACAATTGGAAACAACATTGTTTGAAAAGAAAATGTTGGAAAATGTATGTTCATTGCATGACTTGTAAATTTTAAATAAGTTATGTATAGCAATATTAAATAAAATTGTGTATAATTTAATTTAGATAAACAGATACATAGTCTCGTAGATATCTAGGACTTCTGTCCTCGATTCCCAAAGTTGTGCCTCAGAAATGTACTATTTGATAAACATTTTAACTATAATGCAACTTCTAAGACAACAGTAGTTTTTTTGTAATGACAATAAATTTGTTGTTTTAATTATGTTTGAATTAATAGGCGCAGTGCCGCCCTCCTCATGGAGGAATCAGGTCTGCATTTGGAGCACCCGGCAGCAGCCACTTTCCGGCAACATGTGCTGGCAGGGGACTGGGTAAAGGCCGATCACGATCTTCGCGCACTGCACGACTTGTTGCGTGACTCGCCGCATCGAGACCCTCATAATTTGTCTGTGAGTACCCATTTAGATATAAAAAATATGATAAAGCTGATGAGTTTGTTTGCTTGTTTTTTTATTTGAATGCGCTAATCTTAGGAACTACTGGTTTGAATTGAAAAATCATTTTTGCGTTGTGCTAGAGCATTTAATGAAGAAATTTTTATTTTTTGGGTAACAGCTATGATTTATAAAGATTTGCAAAAACAGAATTTTGATGTCCAAAATTACTATTTTACGCGTTCGAAGCCGCTCGCACAGCTAATTTAATAAAATTTTCATAGAATAATAGATGAGAATATGGTTCTATAACTTAGATTTAATAACTACTTACATTAATTAGGCAATACAAACCGAACTAATCTTTCTATTGCATAGGAAATGAAGTTTGTAGTGCTAGAGCAAAAGTACTTGGAGCACCTAGAAGCTGGTCGTGTTCTTGACGCCCTGCATGTGCTGCGTAACGAGCTGACACCACTGCAGCATGACACTCCTCGTGTGCATCGCCTTTCCGCGCTCATGATGTGCGCAGATGCAGAGGAGCTTCGAACTCGGGCTCAGTGGGCCGGCGGGGCAGCATCCCGAGCAGCAGTACTTGCCCGCGTTCAAGCAGTTTTACCACCAGCTCTGATGATGGCTCCAGGGAGGCTTAGGTCCCTCCTGGCGCAGGCGGCTGCATATCAGGCGCAACGGTGCCGCTTTCATGCTGCACAGAAGCCATCTCCAGAACAGAACAGTGAACAAATCCCATTTTCGCTCTTGGCTGATCATCAGTGTTCTGCTGACCAGTTTCCTATTCACTCACTACAGGTATACATTTTAACTAAGCGGGCAATGATATGCACTTTTGTCTTTGAATACATGCCAAAGTGATAAAAATTCATAAAATCAATGTAATTGGAAAACAGTCATTATTTGTACAACTTAAAACCCCTCTTATGTTAAGAGCATTTTTATTTTAATAGCTGCTAATTAAAACTTTATTTATTTAAAATGTAATTGATATGTCAATGGTTGGTTTGTAATTTTTTGGGTTTTGCATTTATATAGATTCAAAAGAAAAGATCTTTGTTTAGGTGTTGAATGAGCACTGTGATGAGGTGTGGTACTGCAAATGGTCTCCAGACGGTTCCAAGTTGGCATCAGGCTCCAAAGACCATACAGTTATGATATGGGATTTTGATCCAGTGGCCAAGAGACTCTCATTCAGGTAATCAGAAATTCTATGTTCGTTGTTGAATCATATGGATATGTAAGTAAATGCACAATAGTTTTGATGCTAAACATAGCACATTCAAAACAATCCAAAAATCCATTGAGCAACAAAATGTAAGCGTTTGAAAATTTTATTATGTTTTACATGTTATTGCACATGAACGGCACTATTTAATTTAAGGACCGAAAATAAATTGAAGAAATTTTCAATTTGAAATTACATTGCGCGAGAGGTGCATGCATCAATAAATTGAAAAATAGTTCGACTATGAGGTGTAGGACTCGGTAGCTCAATTGGTAGAGCAACAGCACGCAACGCTGACGATGCCGGTTCAAGTCCTGCCCGAGTCGAAAAATTGTTCAATTTATTTTCGATTTTTAAATTAAAATATAAGCAATTATAATTATTCTTACAGAAAGTCGCTTGAAGGCCATCTATATGGTGTATCATATTTGGCATGGAGTCCTGATGGTCGTTACCTGATCGCTGCTGGCCCAGAAGACTGTCCTGATCTATGGATATGGAACATGGAGGTACAAACCCTTTAACTGGTAGAATTTTGTGTCTCGGAAATTGTAGGTGACGTAACATCACATGGGTCTGTGTGTTTTTTTACGCCTATTAGGTATATGTTCGGTTTTACGGAGCGTCACTAAGTTTTATTGGTGCTACAAAGTTAAAAAATCATAAAAAAATTGTGTTACACGTATTGCTACCACCACATAATACGTCATAAAAATAGACATATAATATATCCGCACCATGCCCTGATAGGGAGTTAGGATTTCACTTCTACGTGCGAATCATTATAACGTGAATAAATTTCATAAACTACGAGGTCCACTTTTCAACACACCAATGGAATGAATCTAAGTATTTATTTTTTTGTATTAAGTCGATGCTATTGTGTCTAAGTAGTTCTTAATTACATTTAATTATCACAATGATTATGCCAGTCATTAATAACTTATGTTAATTTATCTCTTTATTACACAACACAATTATAACAAAATAAAAGTATATATGGAGTGTAACCAGCTGCTTTTCCCTACAAAAAAAACTACTCCATAGAAGTGTAGGTACAAGCAATCTGTAAACGGTTGGTTTTGGACGGAATTTCGATATTTATCCAGATTTCCAACATGTTTCAGAAAAATTATAAATTGATTATTTATTTATTACAGTGTATTATTTATACACATACTAACGATAAAAAAAAAACAACACGATACAAATAAAAGGCGGCCCTATTGCTAGGCAGCGATCTCTTCCAGGTAACATGATGTACAGGAGAAAAGAAATAAAAAAAAGGCTCATTAAGTGGGTAGGCGTAAGGAATAATAAACAAAAATCAAAAGTACTTCGTAAAAGTATACACAGCAAGTATGAGAGAATACTGTCTATAGTTTACGCGAGTAGTTCACATTTAAATAGAACACTTTATCGGTTTAAAACGCGATATATTAGTTAAAATTATCTGAAAATGATTTTTAACTTAGGCCCGACGTTTGGGATTCTTTGCAGCAGCCATGGTCACAGGGAGACGAAACGTCGGGCCGAAGTTAAAAATCATTTTCCAATAAGTTTAACTAATAAATCGTGTTTTAAACCGTTAAAGTGTTCAATTTAAATAAGTAAGAGAGAAACCAAACTTGATGACAAAATGTTAGACCCACGACTCGTTGTCAGCTTTACAATGCTTACACCGACGAGGCCGGTAAAGACATTGTGGAAAGAGACTTTTGGGTTTAGCCTGTCGGAAGGGGTTAGATTTACTAGAGATATATAAAACTACTAGCTGTGCCCGCGACTTTGTTCGCGTGGAATAGTGACTTGGGGTAGACTTTTAATTATTTAGGCTGTTTATTAATTTATGTAAGGGCGATCTATGCAGCCAATCTATGTTGTAAGTGCTACTTGCCGCAACACTCTCTGCTCACATCACTTCTACTCTAACTTCCACTCCCACTCCCACGCCTTCTCCCACTTCCACTCCCACTCCTATTCCCAAAAAGTCGAAGAAGAAAGTTTCACTGTTCTATCTTCGAAAACCACGATTTCCATACAACTTTTCATCCCCCCTTTTAACCCCTAGCAACCCCCTTTTCGCAATAAAAGTAGTAGCCTATGTTCTTTGTCAAAGTCTAGACTATATGTGTATCAAATTTCATTCAAATCCGTTCAGTAGTTTTGGCGTGAAAGAGTAACAGACAGACAGAGTTACTTTCGTATTTATAATATTAGTAAGGATGATTGATATACGTATGATTATTATCAGAGCTTATTTCTGTTTAGACTGAACAACTTCACTTGAAGATGACACACTCCCAAGAAGACTCGTTGACGGCAGTCGCTTGGCACGCGTCGTCCGACAAGTTCGTCTGCGGCGGCGCACGCGGACAGTTCTACCACTGTACTCTTGATGTAACGTACCTTTATATAAACTACCAAATTGTGTTTTGTCATTTTGCTGTTTATGGTGGGGCTGGTAATCAGACTCCCCACTTAGTTGAGGAAAGATAATCTCCTGACTGCTATGTGCTTTGTTACGACACGGACGTGTTGCTTTCAATTTAAAATCCATTTTTAATCTATATATTCATTCCATAATAACATGTAAAAAATATTAAATTTTCAAACGAGTTTTTTTTACTAGCTGAGCCCGAGTCTTCCTCTGCGTGGAGTAGTTATTTGGGGCATCATATTATATAGTTTTTCAAACAACCTCCCCAATATAATATATTATGCGGCCCGACGTTTCGGATGCTTTTCATTTGCAAATAAGTTTAACTAATATATCGTGTTTTAAACCGTTAAAGTGTTTTATTTAATTAGTTTAATATATTTACTTGTTTATTATTAGGGTTCGTTAATAAACAATTGGGATGGTGTTCGTGTCAACGCGCTTGCGTGTCGCGCGGACGGCGCAGTTCTGGCGGCGGATACTCATCACCGCGTGCGTCAGTACGACTTCACAGATCTCACCGACAGGAACCTGTGAGTACCACTCGTCGTTAACCGCCCATTGATTGTTCCCACTGTTGTTGGATGACATATGACATTGTTTTAGTACCATTATTGGTTCCTTGGCTGGGGTGAACAAAATGTCAGGTTTTATGGTAGCAACATGGAGTTTATTTGATGGTATGTGATACACCCTAGCCATATACCATCTCAACAAGGTGCGCTATTGACCTATTTTGGTTTTGTATATTCGGAAAGTGGAGCGTGATTAATCTTCACGGGTTTTTTCGTCTGTGGTGGTGGCTGACCCGGACAGAATTTCGATATTCCTACCACCCATTTAATATCCAGATTTCCAGGCGAAGTCCAATAGGTCTCTGAATTGGACCTGGTGGGGATCGAAACCATAAACCGTTGATTACTAGACGTACATGGCTACCATTAGACCAACGAGTGCGTCAAGTTTAGTTCTCTTCTATTATCCGTACATTAAATTTAATTTTATCATTTGCAGCATTCAAGAGGAGCACGCCGTAATGGCGATGTCCTTGAATGCAGCAGATACGCTGCTATTGCTCAACGTGGCTAACCAAGGCGTTCACCTGTGGGACGTTCGTGAGTAGAATAATAATATTATGCTAGAGTTGCCTTCTATGTGTCATAAAGTACGTTCTTTGACACGGGAACGCTGTGGATGCCGTGTCGGCTTTCTTCAATCTGGAATAGATTTTTAATTTACATTTGTTTACATTATTAGATTATTTAATACGAATCTATTTAATGTAATGCCCAGCTGTAAAGCTCAACAATTCATTAGACGCGGTATGTTCGAAGGCCGGGTATTCAATCCATACTTTATAATAGATGAGTTCACCCATTTCCCAAAACCCTGATGGTAGGGGATTTCGGGTTATCTATCTCTCACTATGCTCCATCGAATGTTCCCGTTAATGTACAAAAATTTATGTCCGTTCCATCTTCAGGTCCTTTGTCTCAACTTCTGCTATAGTGTCCAATTTCACGTTCGTAAGACCTGGTTTTGGATATAAAGAGCATTTACCCATTATATAGATACTTGGTTTGCTAGACTCATGGGACTTCTGATTAGTCCGAAGTTGAATGTTAAATATCTGTTGTGACGACAGTTTCTTGTTATAAATTCTAAAATGAACCAAATATTTCTTCCAAGTGTATCCAAAGTTGCAATGGTCTAGATGACCATTGAAGTTCGATCATCTTGCCTGTAGATACATTCGTTCACTGAACTTAAACTTCCTAGCGCCCAGCTTAAAGAGACATTATATTAGATTTCCATGAATCTATAATCTTGATATAAGTAACAGTTGCACAATGATATTCAATGATACCTAGATTTGTAGTCCATAGCTTTTAGTATATAGATAAAAATGTTTGTGTTTTACAGGTGCCCGCGCCTTAGTACGGAGGTTCCGTGGCCTGTCTCAAGGTCATTTTACGATTCATGCTTGCTTCGGAGGAGCACATCAGGACTTTATAGCGTCCGGCAGTGAAGACAACAAGGTATACTTTCCAAACTATTTGTGCATTTTAGTTATAGTCACCATGACTAATAACACAAATCTTTGACATAATATAAGCTTTTGAATATCACAAGTTTATTTATATAACAAATTCTTTATTCCTTAGTACCCATACCAAAGAAATATAAGTAAAGTTTAAATTAAAATAAAACACTTTAACGATGTAAAACGCGATATTTAGTAAACTTATTTGAAAATTATTTGTGACTACGGCCCGATGTTTCGGATAGCTTATGCAGCAGTCAAGTTCACGGGAAGAATCAGATATTCGGTCTTTTTGTAAAAAGTTTTCAAATATTAGGTATTTTTTGTCAGTGTCTACTTTGCCCGTTTTTTTGTTTACACAAATTTATGTTCGGTTCTGATGAAGGGTTAATAAAAACCATTTCTCACACTTACCTTATTAAAATAAATTTGGTTTTATTTAACGTTAAAGAGAATAAGTTAAAACAATGGCGAATTTTTAAGTTGCCTAATAGTAGCCGTGGGGCTTCCTCGTTTATATTGTAGGAAAAATAGACTATAGAAATATAATGTAAATTCATTTATTTCGTCCAGGTGTACATCTGGCAGTTAGAACGCGAGGAACCGATCGCGGTTCTGCCAGGCCACACCCGTTGCGTGAACGCCGTCGCTTGGAATCCCGTACACCACGATGTGCTGGTCTCCGCCTCGGATGACTATTCGCTGCGACTGTGGGGTCCGAGGGACCCGCGCGCGTGATTGTACCCGTCCCATTGACCCACTGCCAGCAACCACGGTTATGTCACAAGACACATTGCTGTATAGAATATTGAAATACTCTTCTCCCTAAATACCTCAAATCAACAGCAAATATAGTGAATGTCATATTGTTTCGGGCTGGTCCGCCGACGTGAGCGAGAAGAGGTTTCCATCGGGAGATGTTAGCTCCTCGGTTGCTCGAAAAGTTATCAAAACAAAGCTAACATCTCCTGACGATGCCGTCCGCTCGTGATGGCGAAACGCCGAGAACCTCTTCTCTCATGGCCATGAAAGCTAGCATAGCAGTTATAATTTCTCTCAAACGCTTTCTGCTAGCTACAAAGCTATGATAACTTCAAATTCAAAATCAGAAAATTTTAATTTAAAAACTATTGTGCTCCCTTATAAGCTTAAGAATTAAAATATAAAGCGACTTATTTCCATGGTTGTGAAGGTAAGTGGCAGGGTCAGTGATCCGTCGAAATAACTCAGTTGGTGCAATATACTTGGGTCGGCATATGATTGCGTTTACATATTGTACGCTTCGAGATAAATATCGTGAAAGTAAATCTGTTAAAGGTATAACAAAAAATGTCACAATTCAAGAAATACAATAATTGTTGAAAGTAACTTGTGTGTCGTAAATACAACGATAAATATTATGTATATTGCAATAGTTTTGCCGCTTATTATATAGCTTGCAGGTGTCAGTGTATCGGGCTAAAATTGAACATTTATTAACGAATTTCATTTCCAATATTGCCATAAAAATAAAATTTATTGCATTACATATTATTGTTGATTTAAATGAGTTAAGGCGGTAGTTTTAATGTTTACAAAAACAACATTCAAACTACCGCCACAATTTTCTCAAATTGTCTGTTTTGTTAAAGTTTCATTTATATTTTTGAACAATCTAGTCGAAATTTCACTTGATTTAAAGCAGGGAGAGTGCGCGATGCACGTGCCCGACAGCACCTTGTATTACAGCTTAAAACACTCCGATAAAACAGTTTTTAATAAGTCATTTATAAAGCCTACGGTTACAAAAGGTTGATTATGAATTATGATATTTTTTATTGTTTTATTTACAACGAAATGTATGTATTTAAATTTGCTGGCGATTTCATTGCTTTTAATATCTCGACCATTACATAAAATTTTTTGTTTGTCCAATAACAAAATGTATTAAAAAGAGGGTAGACATGGTCAACATGCACTTAGTTTTGCGTTCAATGCAAAGGGTAAGGGAACGCATTCACGCAGCAACCGAATCCACATTTCATTACGAAGACATTCTTAGTTTTGTCTGTACTTTACGCGGGAACTAGTGTTACGCAGTGAAAAATAAATTAACTGTTCACGTTTAAAACCGTTAAGTGCTTTTTCAAGTTGACATTTTATTTCTAGCAATCGTTGCTGCGTGTTGCGCAATGCGTAATTATAATTAGATTTAATTAATTTTAAAAGGGTGTGACGTTAAAATATAAATTAGACTTAATATTATAAAGACTGTAATTCGGCAAATGAATTTTAATTATGGGTCTGTTACCCTAATCTATATTACGAGTAGCGATAAATTATTGTGGATTAGATTGTATTTGATTAAAGGAACTAAAATAATTACGATATGTCATTATGTCATATGTAAAACTGCACAGATTATAATAGGAATCTATCTCTGTGGCGCGAATTTCTCGGTGAAAACCTTCTATGGTCGATGGTAACAAAATGCTAACATGCCTTATATCATTAAAATTAAGAATCCTTCCTTTATCCTTTGCTGTTATGTAATAATTATATACTTAAGACGTAATTATAGACAGAAGTAACATGTAGAAGGACACTATTTTTATACCGACCACGGAATCTCTGCAGAGATTGTTTTAGTTACTGAAACGGCGATACGCGAATTTGATTTCACCATTTTAATTCACGAACAGGGTTCAATCAAATCGTGTAGATTTTACTAGGGTCTTTGCTAATTACGATGGTGGTGCGGGGTTTTGTGTAATAACATTTAAAATTCACTATGCCCGCAAGGCAGTTTACCCCCTAAAATATAATAAAAAAAATCTATGAAATTCTTCATTGGTTGGTCTAAAGATATTAATGTATGTATCTATCATGACTTAGGCCGTCTAGCCAATTGCAAAGAAGCTGAATAGTCAGTTAAATGAGTCATACGTATCGAATGTCGAAGGAAAAAATAGGTCGACAACGCATTGTTCAGATGTTATATGGTTGGGGTATTTCATCTTTCATCGAGTGTACCCAAGGCTTGTCTAACCTCCTCATGTAAAAATACCCGCATCATCTCTTCGCTAGACTGAAGCTGCTAAAAAAACCATTCTATATGCAACAAAAGTCGCTTCTGATGAACATTTAAGAATAATGTCTCAGAACTTCAGCTAGGACATTTGTGTAGCTCAGTTGGCGTTTAAGCAAGCAATAATGTATGTGTGTAGAAGTACAAAGCATGATTGGTCTTAGTTGACATCGTTAACGATAACAATAATTATAACGGTGGTGTGTGGGCGATGACCCTCTTCAAATTGTTATAAATAATAAATATATCAGTAAATTTTTATTAACATAAACCTGTTTTATTATTCAACCCAAGTTTTTACAATTTAACATTAACACACATTCCAAATAAAACTCGAGACAATGATGTTGTGTAGAAAACTAGATTTGTTAAAAATTTATGTGAAGTATGTCAATGCCAAGATTCTGCAAACAAACCAGAAGGTTTGAAGGGGACACTGGAAGAGTTGGATGACCCAAATCTCTGCAAGGAGAAAATAGGTGAAATGGTCAGCGGACAACGTGGACTGATCACCTGTCCTGCCAAGGGTGTCCCCGATAAAAAATAATAATAATGTCAATTCCAATGTCCCATCTGGTATTTGAAATAAAGAAGTATGTTTTGTTTCACCCAGTGTTCAAATCCAAACCCAAGTGAATCAAACACTAATATTAGTTTAAACATTTTTTACAGGATAAATAAACATTATATAACAAAAAGAAGTATGTACTTATACCCTTAGGTTATAATAAACTTGGTAAATACCATATACATAACATTCACTTACATTTAACAGTATGGTTTGAATTTATTTAAATAAAACTTACAATTAAGTTTTATTTAAATAAATTGTTTTATTTAAATTATTGTCCTATCTCATATCTATCTATAAATTAGCAGTCCCTGACTTCTCAACCAGCTCCAATAGCGTATGAAGGGATGTATCAAACAGTTCACATCTTATGGGCATTTCCAAGGAGTAGAATGGATTCTTAAGTGCATAATCGGAATACAGCTCATATATTCTCTTCAAGACAACTTCAGTTCCTTGCATATTAGGGTCGGTTACTAGGATGAATTTTACACCTGAAAGTTGATAAAAGGATAGGTTAATAATATTCAGGAACATGATAAACACTGTCTGTAGTATATGCGAGTAGTACACATTTAAATAAAACATATTAACATTTCAGATGCTTTGCAGCAGCCGTGGTCACTGAGAGACAAGTAGTTAAAAATAGTTTGTAAACAAGTTTAACAAATACATTTTTGAATGTTAAAGTATTAACCCATGAGGAAAAAGGTTTAGTCACATTTACAAATGTGGCATAGAAAGGGCATATTTTGGTTTCATTTACAAAGATCAATTTTAGTTACAGGTAGGTTAGTAGGCTTTTAAAGCTCATTCAGTTGAAACAATTTAGTATGTATCCAGGTCAGGTAGGCAACAAGCTAAACTATAAAACTACTGAAGCCAAGAGATGTATATAGTATTGTAAAAGGATATTATTTTTACCTGTTAAAGTTTGAAAGCATGATAACTTAAATGTGTCAGCTGTGAGTGTCTCTATTCCAGAGCTTTTGGGTACTGGGCTGAGCTGACTAGCAAGTGCAAATAAGGGATAAAACATACTAGCTAACACTATCTTCTCATTGGTTGTTGCCCTCATACGCCCAAATTTTAGGCTTAATGGATAACTTTCCTGAAAAGAAGTATAGTTAAACTCTGGTGGCCATTTTGCAAAGGTAAAAGAATGTTTGAGCGACAAAATAGAGAAATAATTATGAATAACTTTAATTACTAGCTGTAAAAACCTTATAAAAATTAGTATAACAATTTAATTCACGTAGAGAACATTCACTAGAAATATATCAGTTACCTTAGCTTCAATAATATCAAATACATCTCTACCGTCTTCTGTTGTCCTCCCTGTCACAGGAGAACCATTCACAGTGAGAAGAACATGGCCAACTAAAAGTTTTAAATTAATTATTACATTTGAAATAATACTGAATGTTACTAATGTTTATCAATTACCATTAATACCGTCCCTCTGGCCAAAAACAACAACTACTTTTTTATTTTCGTACTGCAACTTTATGTCCAAAGGGAAACCAAAAGTTTTTTCAGTCTCTATGCGGGGAATGTTGTGATCGTAATTATATATAAGTCCACCCGATTTACTTACAATATAAACACCGTATATAACCATTTTACCCGGAGTTAAAGCAATTAAACTATTTTTCATCTAGGGTGAAAACATCGTTAGAGAGGTAACGTTTGGAAATTCATAAATAGTGATTTTATTAAATCAATTGCATTCTATTTTTTACTTTAAAAAAATATCGCCTAAAACAAATAAGAACTTGACAAATGACGTATACAACGTATACCGTATTTACTATTTAGTATATACCTACAACCACAGACTAAATACTGGTACAAACAGACTTACTAAAGATATATTTGTACTCTGTGGCTGTAACAGTAATACCACATAATTAGAATAATACAATAAAAATGCCGTAAAAAGCTTTTATCTACGCTTTTGTGGGATACGTTTAAGTAATAAGATAAATACTAGATACTGTCTATAGTTTACGCGAGTAGTACACATTTAAATAAAACACTTTAACAGTTTAAAAGGCGATATATTAGTTAAACTTATTTGAAAATGATTTTTAACTTCGGCCCGACGTTTCGGATGCCTTGCAGCAGCCGTAGACCACGGCTAAAGTGTTGTATTTAAAAGATAAATACTGATAAATATAAATATATCAATTTCCACTGGGCAACCCTCACGCTGCTCGCACGGTATTACTATTTTAAAACCCATAAGAAGATAAAAAATAATTAAAATCCGTAAGTCCTCAACACAACGCCAAGCATATTTAATTTGATAAAATAATCACGATATACACTTTGCTTTTAATTTTTAATAGGCGTAGAATTTCTTAAGATCCTTTAAAATCCGAATATACTTCTTGTCCGCCAGTGGGCCATTGAACTTTGTTCGTAAAGAAAATAAAACCAAAGACCTCTATGGATTTCCCCAAGCACTGTTTTTCTTCTCATTTGCACAGGCTAGTACCTACTACCCGTAATGTAATAAATTTCGAAATACCAAAAATAAACTTTATTCATAAATGTTATATTATTTAATATTTAGTTAATAGACTGGGTCAATATAACTAAATTTAATAAGAGTTATTTACCTAATTATGACTAAAATTTATACAAATAAAGGAATATGTACATGATAATGTAAAATAATTTTGTAAACCAATAACGTTATGAACAGTAAGTAATCAATAATTTAAAAAATATTACATATGTAAAAAAAAATTTAAAGTTCAAAACTAGCAACGAAAAGTAATTCGACTGTAATATTTTTGCTTGTATTTGTTGTCAAATAAAAAATAAAAAGATATTCTCCGCTGAGGACAGGATTCGAACCTGCGCGGGTAGAACCCATTGGATTTCAAGTCCAACTCCTTAACCACTCGGACACCTCAGCTATGAACAATGATTTGAAATATGTATATATGTTATACTTATATACATAAAATGTATAATCTTATTTTTATTCGGTTGTAAATAAAAATAAAATAAGCCTTTATTGTAAATAAGTATACAAGTTTCCTTAATAACTACACTTCATTGGTCTTCTCAATTGCTAATAACTTGCCTTTCGGCATAGGCCTCCCCTAAAGACTTCCAAGATTCTTTGTCTTTTGAGAGTCTTTTCCATTTCAGTCTCGCTATCTTGTTTAAGTCGTCGTCCCACCTTTTGAATGGTCTTCCCTTTCTTCTTTTACCTTCTTTTGGTTACCATTCGGTGATATGTATGTATTTCGTTGTATTTAATATTAAAAGTAGGTGTTAATTTTCGAATATTGTTTAATTTAATAATTAAAATTCATATAAAAAAACTAATACAACTATGAAGGCAATATTTAAAAAAGTTAAATTAGTTCATTAAGAAATTAAAATAAATTAAGAAAAGCCTTTATTCGCACTTTTTTTACGTTTATGACTTAAATCTATGTAATTACGATCTAATTTAATTAATATCTCTAATTTTACATGATATTTTCATCGTTATATCATTGATTAAGAAAGTATGTTGTTTAAATTATTTCCCTAATAAAAAAAATAATGCATACATATTTCAAATGTTTTACGCAATAAAATTTTACATACATATTTTGAAGACGTATGTGCATTTTGTGACTAATATTTATAAGGAACAAACATACTATTAATAAAGTAATTAAATATTATTTTATAGTGATACAATTCGGATAAACCAGAATACGTGAAAACGTAATTTGCTAATTTTAACCGACTAACAAATCTTACGCCCGTTTCGCGGGAGTATAATACTTATTGCAATAATTACTACTGTATTTGTTAATATCTTACCAGAATGTCCGATAACACAGACATGTGACGAATTAATATATTGATGAATTAAATACTTTTTATAGCTTACATTTAAATAGAATTAAACCGTTAAAGTGTTCTATTTAAATATTGATTTGAAAATATGTAATTTCGTTAGGGCAAAAAAAAGGAACAAACAAACAAAACTAAACTTTAGTATTTTTAATTTAGCAGAATAGGGAATACTTCGCGTACTATATAAAATAATTGAGTCATACTAATTGAGCTTTTACTGAAGCTATAGTAAAAAATCGTGCACAGAGCTTCCGAGAATGCGTTTTCCTCGTCACCGAGTGAATAATCGGCCGGCGCAACGTCACACATGACGCGTGGGTGAATAAAAACAGCGCTGGATTCGCGCGGCGGTCCCTAGTACCACCAGCACCACTACCACGCGCAGAGGTAGTCCCAGAACCATATTTATAAGACGAAATCTTATTAAAATATAAGACACACAAATAGAAATAGTGAGGTGAAAAGTTTTACGTGAATTAGTCGTTTTCTTTTTAAAACATGAACATCAGTGTAATGTGCCAGTATTTTTTTTAAAACGAAAAGTAATATACTCTGTGTAATTTATCTTGATTTGTGTAAACCGTGTGGCACCCTGGCGCCCCGCAATGCTTGTATGGAGTCCCACCCTTTGCCTCCCTCGGACACCGAATCCGACTCCGGGGATGAAACTGTTCCGGCCGGTAATTACCTAATAAGCACATAACCATAGATTATAAACTTCGCTTATTTAATGAGAATTAAACCAATTTATTAACGGACGGACTAGTTTGGTGTTCATTGATGGAAGTTAAAATACCCCAGCCCTATCACATTTAATTCTAGTGCGTTGTCGACCTATTTTGGCATTGATATTCATAACTTTACAGACTAGAAACGAAACGAAGATTTATATAATAATAATAATAAGCTACTTTAATGCAATTTTCATTATTGCCTAAATTAACAAATAAGATTCTTGTTAATATATAATATATAATTCCATAACCCTCATTCCGATGATACCAAAATTTCATATAAACTAGTAATTTTTCGCTAAGCTTGGCATGTGTTTGTTTAGAATTTAAATCTATATTTTAAATAAATTAAACATGAAAATTATGTGATTTAATGAATAAATAGTAAAACGAATAAGATAGTAAAAATGACAATTGTATCCAATTATCCAAATATTTATTTTTCATACTTTTTGTTTGTGAAATAAATGGTTTGAGTTTAGTTTTAGGCAAAAAAATATTAAGTTCTGCTTTCCGTCGGAAGACATATTCTTATAGGAACTGTGTTTCATGTAGATTCATAGATAAATTAATGATAATCGTGAAAACTGATTAAGTTTTTCTTCGCGGTTCACGTACTTAAAAATAATTAAAATGTATGTTCTTTCTTACTATATATTCCATCTACTTCAGATACATATATACCGCTACTTAAACATAATTTCAAAACATCCAAAAAGGCATTTTGGCACTGGCGCAAGTAAAAACTTAAATATTAACTTTGTGCATTTTTATTATTTTGATAATTATCAGTATAAATATACTATGCTATATGTGGTAATACAATATTCTTTTATTACACTATCGTACATAAACATGACTATTTATATTACAATCTCCACTCTCTCCGACTTAATAATTTTTGGCCAGATATTGTGTTCTTGTGTGTTGACGCGAGATAAATATTTAACTTCTATTACAGAAAAGTGCACAACGCCGCTACAAAAAATTTCACTTCAAAAACAATTGCTTAAGATTCGTAGTTTGACTTGCAATCAACAGTATTGCTACCATATACCCTTATATCGTATTAAAAAAAATTGTCATCAATTTTATATACTTATGTCATTAGTTAAATTATGTAACATTTATCATTTGAGCTTTACAGAAAATTTACTGAAATTGCTATTCATATCAAATTTTATAATTTTGTGCACACTACTAAATTTTATGAATAATCAAATGTAATTATTATTTTAGATAACAAACACTGGTTCTAAACTAATAAAATTAGTTCTTAACAACTCAAATATCTGTTTGAACCCAGAACAATATCTTTATTTTGCCGACGGACGTATTCGTAACCTTTATTCTTGTTATTTAATTAATTAAATTAATAACAGTTCTCCAGACCTCTTATTTAATTAATTAATTAATTTATTTATTTACTGCAATTAAAACGTCAGCCAATTACATTAATTGGACACGCATATATAACAATTAAAAATAGGCTATTACAAATTACATTAGGAGATAATTTCAAAGGAAGACAATTCTTTTAGTATTGAAAATAAGTTAAGTATTTATACTAAATAATACTCTGTCATACTATTATCTTTCATTCTAGATCCGGAGACTTGGACGCGAAGAGATGTCTTGCGTTGCGTTCGTTGGGTTGCCCGCACGTTCAGCCTGCGAGCGCCCCGGAAGCACCTGCTACCAGCTTCCGGTCCAGCCCTTCTATGCCTTACTGAAGATAACTGGCTGCAAGTACGATAGGATACCTAAATTATAAGATTCTATGAAATACAATTACTTTGACACGTGTCTAAAGATGTAATGCGACTCGTAATATCTTTACCACATTACTATTTGGCGGTAGTGTCATGGTACTCACTTAACAGCAATTGACAGAAGATAACAGACATTTCAATTTGCAAAACATTTTAACGGTTTAAAACCCGAAATATATTAGTCACCGTGACAACGGCTGCTGTAAAGCACCCGAAACGTCGGGCTGTAGTTAAAATAATTCTTAAATTAGCTTAACTAATATATTCTACGTTTTAAACCGTTTAAGTGTTTTATTTAAATGTGTACTACTCGCGAAAACTACAGAAAGTATTTAAATAATAGACAGCTTAGAGTTTACTTTAACTTAGATGCATAAAATGAAATAGTGATCACTTAAAAAAATAATTCAATAATTTCGGCAATTAGGTAATATTTAGAGACAGCAACCGAAACGTGACCTTTTATCTGGGAATGGTGGCTCGTGATCCTAAATGTTTAGAAAAATCGACAAAAGCTTTGGTGGGCTTCTTAAAAATTTTTTTGTTCGGGCTATTAAACTAGTTTTCTATTTAACTAGTTACTTTTTCAGGTGTGTGAAGGAAGCGGTGAGGCTGCTCGTATCTTCCACGCATACATGCGGCATACCCACGCCACGGCAAAGGGTCAACCTCCACCACCACCTCTGCCGGAACACCAGGCTTCCACTTCCACACCAACAACACAGACATGTAAGTTCATAGGATATAGTTATGACAGTACCAGTTTATCAGGAGAACTAGTATAGTATATAGATAGGTAGGAAAAATAGTTTTTCTGTATTAACATTTTATATACAGAGGTACATACAGGGTTATCTGAGGCCATTGATAGACATCTAGCAACATTTTTTTTGTTTTCCCGCTATTTTAATATTACATCTCTGTCTATTACTTGTAAAATATTAAAAGTATAATATTTTAAATTTTACTTAGATTTAGTTCACTCTTTTATTGAAATAAATCCTTCTAGCATTAGTATGCAAGTTAGGATTTTATTACAAAAAATTGCGAAATGTATAATAGTTAAGATTTAGAGGAGTTAAGGCCCTCCGACCATAAAATATTTTCCAAATAAATTACAATATAAAGTAAAATAATATAGTGAGAAACATTTTATTGCTGAATTAGGTTATATATATTTAAAATTGATAACAACGCCATCTAGTACAATAATAAGAAGTTACGGCGTTCGCGCCAAATGACTATGAATGGGATCTCCATGAATCACTTTTTTCATCAAATGATCGCGATCCATTCATCTCACGCGCTGAGTCAGGTTTTCTTTGAAATAATTGCGGAAGCGCCGTCAATTTTCTCCAAGGCATAGTTAAAAAATTACAACACGCCGGTTTCTTGCTTGGGTAACATTTGTTTAAACTCTGACGCAAGTTTACCTAAACTTTATCTACGTGAACTTTTAGTTAAATATTATTAGAAGAAAAAACCGACATCAAATAGTTAAGTAAAAACAAAAATATTAATTTATTAAAAAAGTGGTTCAGTAAATATTTTATAATTATGAACTATCAAGTAAAAAATAGGCATTTACAAACTGAACTGAGAACCTACTGATTTTGAAGTCCGTTATAAATAGTTAACTCATATAATATATTTTTAAATAATACGCGAAATATTTTTCGTGTTTTAACTCGTTAAAGTGTTGTATTAAAATGTGTACTACTCGCATACATTACAGTGTTTAAAATAGTTTTTAACGCTATCCGTAGCTTATGTACCATAGATATATAATCATATATTACTACACAATGAATTCATTTAATGGTATACATATATGATAATAATTAATGTTCTATATCTCAGTTTAGGAATAAAAAGCGATATCTAAATAATATGTATAAATTTTATTTGTTAAGGCGAACAAAAATTCGGTTTAATTGAATGTTGTTAGTGACTTTAAAATTAATAAATATTAAAAAATCTCATTGACTTAAAGAAAAATGAGACGGGAATCCCTACAGAACTGTCTCTCTTACTATCATTTATTTAGAGAACCCGAGGAATACAATCGTCCAGAAATCTATAACTAGATCAGTGACTATTACGGACCTCGTGAAGTAGATGGGAAGATTGAAATCGTATAAAATTATCGTTTAGCTCGATCGCTGTCTTAATACCAATTGAATGGTGCTGGTATTAAAATAACGATGAATTATAAATTGTACACGTCGTACAGTCGCGTGCCAAAAATTCCTTACGTATTTCCTATGATTTCGTCATTCAACAAATGTCCCGCTACCGATTTGAGCATAACCCACCATGCTGTTTTAGTGAGAATTAGGCTTTTATCTACATAAAATAGTGGTGATAACCAAGGCCTGGCAGTGATATGAATTGATAGGTTAATAAATTCACAAAAATATATTAGTTTATAAAACACGTTGAAAAAGGCTGTATGTTCTTTTCGGTCACGTTGCCTGAAGAATCGCGACAGACTGGCAAAAAAAATTCTTTAATTTATTAAAAAAAATAAAGAATTAAAAATTTATAGAGTGACCAACGATGCATTCCCATTTTCCTTCTGATTCTTATGCAATGTAACTGTGTCTTTCTGCTTTGATTACAGAGAAGAAAGACGGAGGTATTAACGATTGGTTAAAGCAAAGATTTTTTTATTATAGAGGAGGACAGATTAGCATGGGGTTCCCTTGATGGGAGGTGAAAACCCCAGCTATAAAACATCTAAGTAGGATGCGATCTATTTTGGCTTTGGTTAAAACAACAATTTAAAACGCTAACTAAGATGCTCTTTATATATTCAACGCTGAACTAAGTCGATTGCGCGTCTTGCTGAGATATGCAGACTGGGGTATCACCTAATCCCTACCATCGAGTGATCCCTCATCATGCTCGTCTCTTCTCTATCATAAACACATATAATAGCCATTTCACCCTGTATCGAATGACCGAAAAAATATTTATTGTCTATGCCATTTGAATAAGCAGCGCCCCATACTTATCTTTAGGGATTTAGGCCACGATTATGATAATACGTTTGTAGATCTGTCATCTGCCACGTGTCGTAAATGAGTGTACTCACACCCTAAGGGTTTTGTTTTAATCCGTATGTTACCGATAACCTTACGTACGTTAAGTTATAAAATTGAGTTAAACCGTAATTATTAAAGTTAAAATTAAAGTGTGGTATGAGTTACATTTTTTATTTTATGGAAATGGAGAACAAACAAGCCCATGTCAACCTCATGTTTACTTAATGGTTTACCCCAGCCATATAACTATTAATATTTTGGGTTTGGATTTGGATGGTGATTTCCAGATGAAATCCAACGTCCTATTTCAGATAAATCATTAATTGTTTTAAAACATGTGGGACTTTGTGGGAATCGAACTAACGCCAACGGTTCAGGTAATCAACGGACTATAAGCCATACATTCCTATAATTAACCCAACGGGCGCCTCTGTCATTTACTTCTTGGACTTTATTATTAAAATATTAACGGCGCCATTTTTAATTTCGTTTCCATTAAATAACACCTCGCGTCCCGACTTCGTCTGCTGCATGCGGAATATACATAAACAAAATGAAATATTTCGTGTTTTAACCCGTTAAAATGATTTTTATTCAGTTTTTAAATGTGTACGACTCGCGTAAACTATAGACAGTATTTAGAGCGTTTAGTTACGCTGATCAGTGCGGAAGTGAGTCAATATTTACTAGGAAACCTGACTCATGCAGTTCCGGATATATGACCATCCGTCTTAGGTATTTCGGCATGCCGTTGGCGCCAGATGAACTTCATGAGTCGTGGGAGAGCACTGTGATGGGTCACCTGTGAAAAAATAACTGTTCATTTGATTGTGTTTTGATTGACCCGACTATAGCTAAGCTGGGAGAATTAGGATTTTAGTAGCCAGATATGCTACTCAAACGCTGAAACTACTCCATTGATGATGGATAATGATGCCCTACTGACACTATATATATATATCAAAATGTCCGAGTATATATATCTTTACTAATAATATAAAATTGAAAAGTTTGTTTGTTTCAATTGAAAAATTATTTTTCTTCGTTAAACTTTTATCGGCTATATGGAGCGAAGAAACGGTGAAAATATTAAAATCGGAAAAAATAACATCTTTAAGAGGTTCCGTTGTAATCTATAAATAATATGTATGAACGAAGTATGCTTTACCTTACCTTTAAATTATCTAAAAATGGTCTACGACCGTAGTGAGGCGTATGGCCGTCATTTAAGAATTACCTACTCGCAAGACCCGTTTTTCAAATGTGATTACCATAATCAATTTTTTATTGAAATCAATGCATTATTTGTTAGAGTTGTATAAACATAATAAGATGAATCTTGCAACAAAACAAAGTTTGCAGGATCAGCTAGTATAATATGTTAAAATGTATCCCGGTAAGTTTTCAAAGCTTCCATTATTTTCGTACTAAATGGCTGGTGATGTCTTAGCTTAGTTGACTAGAACTATTTTATAACGAACTAAATAAATTTTATTAATATAGTTTTGAACCGTATTATAATTACTTGGGTTTAATAGATTAAATAGATAAAGATCGTAACTAGCATATTACGCTAAATGTTATATTTTCAATGACAAAATATATGTTTTAAACACGCTATATTTTTGTACTCTATGTGATGTGAGGTTATAGTGAGTCAGTAACTTTTAATCAAAATGAACATAATGTTTGTCCTCTATCAGGAAATTAATTTAACATTCAAACCACAAAGCTCAACGCCACATGTATCATAAATTATAACAATATTTATATTTTTTTATTCGATTCCTGATTCGATTGGTTAGTCATTGCTCCTCCCATAAAAACGCATAAAAACTTTGAATTCACCGTGTCATAAACAAAGAATATAAAAAAATATACTTCTATTTTTGTCTCCAAATTTTATCGACTTTTCCTGTTCTTAAGGGAATGATTTACAGGCAAATTACTTAACGTTATACGAAAAAATCGAACTTAGAATGTTATAAAATGTAGGTACATACTGTCTTTAGTTTACGCGAGTAGTACACATTTAAATAAAACCCTTTAACGGTTTAAAACGCGATATATTCGTAAAACTTATTTGGAAATGATTTTCGGATGCTTTGCAGCAGCCGTGGTCACGGGGAGCATCCGAAACGTCGGGCCAAAGTTAAAAATCATTTCCAAATAAGTTTAACTAATATATCGCGTTTTAAACCGTTCGAGTGTTTTATTTTAAAATGTAGGTACAGTATAAAAATGGTGTTACAATTAATAATTAGTCCATAATCCACAATATTTTATTTCTACTTTGATATTATTTTATACATAACAAGATATCTAAATTAATTAAAAAAAAAACAGGCTTACAATATAATACTCAAAATACATTATAAAATACAATTGTTTTTTAAGAAACGAGTTAACATTACGCGAATCCTTGTCGTTCTTTCATTTATACCTGATAAATAGTTATCTCAATTTGGGGGAAATTCAATAAAATGGAGGGGGAGCCGAGGAGTGTCTGCGAGGGGGTACATTAGCAAGTCAATGTGATGTGAATCCGGGATCAAGACGTCGCGTTCAGAGCAAGTTGGGGTCGCCCCTTACCCAGCCGCGAACGATACGACGCCCTCTGGTTTATCGCGTTCTCTTCGCTTGATATTAAATAAAACGACAAGTAATATTAAATACTCTTTGTAATCGCGTTATAAGTATTTTGAAAGATTTTCCAGTTACTCTATTATCGTAATAAACAGAAATCATAAACTAATTATTGATTGTTTCGCTACAAATTTAATCTTAAGCGGTTTGTTTAATCATAATTTTTATCTAATCTATACTAATATATAAGCTGAAGAGTTGGTTTGTTTGTTTGTCCTTTTGAACACTTTAACCTCAGGAACTACTGGTTATGAAATAATGATTTCTCTTTAAGTGATCTAAAAAAAGTCCTCCCAAAAATTTTTTTTTTTTTCTTCAAAAAAAAAAAAAAAAAAAATTAACTTGCAAGAACGACGGGGCGCGGACGGCGTCGTGGGTAATAGCTTAAATTTATAGATTTAAACAGGAGATTTGCGAAAAACAAAGATTGATACCCAAATTAACTATTCTACGCTTATCGCAGCTTCAGCTAGTACTTGCATAATAAATTAAAAACCAATTAAGAATGCCTATTTGACAGCTTTTAATATTTTCCACGTGTTATTCACATGATTCCCCAATGTAAACTAAAATGCTATTATAAAAAAAAATACACGCGCGAGAGGTATGGAGAGTAGAGCTAGACATGTATCAATAAGTTGAAAAATTCAACAATGACGTGTGAACGGCAGCTTAACTGGTTAGACCAATCAGCGCGGAACGCTGGGGATGCCAGTTCATGCCCTGCCCGTGTCGTAATTTTTTGTTGTGCAAAACATTAATCTTTTAATAATCAAAAGTTTAACTAATATATCACGTTTTAAACCGTTAAAGTGATTTATTTAAATGTGTACTACTGGCGTATACTATAGACAGGTTTTACCATTAATTTTGTTACAGAACATCGTTTGCAGGATCAGTTAGTACAATATTTTAAAATGAATTCCGGTAAATTTTCGAGGCTTTTATTGTTTTTCCTATAGTTTTCATGTCTTAATCGAAGTTGTGGCGTGGGAATCGCGTAGAGATCATCGCTTTCACATAGTCATCTGATGATTCACTCGGAATGCGGACCCGGTACCTGTTACCCTAAGTGTTGCCAGACGCGCTTGTTTCGTATCTGTGGACCTCATTAGACCGCACGTATCATCAATTAATAAAAAAAATGAATAAATAGTTGTCAAACTTATTTATAAATAATTTATTATATTAATTAATTTTTTTTATTGATAGAGAAGAACAGACAAGCATGGCGCTCATTTGATGGGAGGATATATTCCCCAGCCATATACCTAACATCGAGGCAAGGTGCGCTGTCGACCTTTTTGGCTTTGGATATTCGGAAATCCATAGAAACCGAAACCCGATTAAACTTTTAGCTTTTTTTACGTATGGACGGTGGATCCCGATCCGGGCGTAATTTTGATATTCCTACCGTTCATTCAATATCCAAAATTCCAGTCGACGTTAAACATGTTTTAAGAAATTATAAATTAAAAAAAATAGAAAAGTGTTGGGCCCGGTGGGGATAGAATCCACGACCCGTCGATTATTAGCCATGCATTACTACTATAAGACCAACGAACCCGTCAATAAATCTATACTAATATATAAAGCTGAAGTGTTCGTTTGTTTGAACGCTCTAATATCAGGAACTGGGTAATGGGAGCGAAGATACATGAGTGAAATGTCAAAAAAATTGGGAAATTTATTAATCGTTATGGGTTTTCGAGGCGTAGGTACCTACGCTGCAAAAACTGTTCATTATACCCAAAAAATATGTATGCAAGCTGCGGATGCCGGTTTGTTTCGAATATCGATATTCCCACAATTTTACATACCTTTTTTATATGTGCATGTAATATTGATATAAGCTACATAACTATTAAAACAAACTTCGTTAGAATCGCTTGTTAATGTTGTTTGTTGATAACCATACAATAAACCAAAGCTTTTAAAAGTCGCGTCTGGCTACTTCAGGTCATTCCGTTACTTGACGTCCTAATGACTTATCTTTGGAGACGCTGAAGTCAAGTGGGGTCCCCTAGTTAGGCGGAGCTGAGGCGGCGCTTGGCTCGCTCCGCCCTCCTCTCCTTCTGAGAGAATTGTTTGGTCCAAGTTCGAAGAGTTGGCGTTGAAAGGTTCATGTGATAAAAGTACTCAGAAGTATTATAATACTTTCATTCTCACGTTGGTGGAGTGATCTAAAGTTCCCTCACTGAATTCACATTTTAGCATTTCATTATGAGTTTATCCCGTATTACTTTTCCCCTACATTACATTTTTAGAAAAATATATGACACCGGATGTCAATCCTACGACCTACAACTTACAGCGCTCTTGCTCTACCAATACACATTAGATACCCACGAAAAAGCGAAAAGCGGAGAATAAAAACCTATATTTTTTAAAAGTATAGATTTTTGTAAACATACTATAAAATTACTGCTTACTATTATAAATTCAAACTCTACTACGATGTGGGTATCTGAATTAAAATTTTGTATTGAAGAGTAACAACTCAGACTAAAACAATAGGTATAATATTAGGTACTTATATAAATAAGTATGTTTAGTTTTATAAGTATTTTTAGTAGTTTAGATTTGTTAATCTAATTATAATCTATTATCATTAGGTGTATTCATGATCAACAACTGGATCAATCTCTTTTTGACAATGAACATGGAAAAATGGTTAAAGTTAATTGGCCGATCATAATATCACTGTTTAATCGCTTAAAATACTTGACATATTTCATTATACGTTTTACACATTACATTTACGCGACACAGAAAAATTACTAACAGAAAACTGAAAGAAACTAATCTCTTCCATAATCTCACAGGCAAGATTATGGAAGTGGTCGCTTCTACGCATGCATTAGCGTACGTGGTAGAACCACTAGCAGTTAACACATTTTGATGTATATTTTACACTAGGGAATAGAGCCCATAATTTTATAGTCCCGTCATATAACACGCCAAAAGCTTGTCACTTGTAACACAGCGGAATACGTTTTCCAAGAAAGACTTGCGGTTACAATAATTTACATCGTGGCCTTGTGACGCCATTTTGCCGAAAGTAAATTACATATAATCTGTACATTAACTAAATGCAATATGTTAGATTCTAGGAATCCATTTTGTATTCATTAATTTTATTTGGGTCTATAAAAAATACGGAACCGAGTATATTCAGCCATCTAGTCCTGTTTTAATGAAATACGCCTTGTGTTTGACCTGGCAACCGTTGTGTTGCTCTTAAGAAGTATGTCTTGCAGTGTTATATACACAAAAATTGAATGTAGTGTTTAGTGTAGAAAACTTAAATTATTTTAAATGTGTAAAAAGAGACATGGAGAGATGTTAAGGTAAGAATTCAGGTTGTCTATGTTGAATGACGATATGCTGACATATTATGACTTATGTCACATTTTTGACAACTTATTGCCGTGCCGCCAAAATTTCCGAGCCGCGTTGCGAAACATGTACCTAATTTTGCATACACTACATCTCACTTCCTGATCTCCCTTACATTACTCCTGATATAACGTCAAGATACCTATTTAGTTATCTTGACGATTACCTGTTTACCAGTGTAGTGTCCCTATATTGGCTTACTTAGCCAGTAGCTAGAAAAAAAAACAAATACATGTAAGTTGTTGATTGTAATAGGTTTGGATGGAAAATGACTATTTAATTTGAAGATCGGGTCCGACTTCCTCCTAAGTTTCTTTCCATTCCTAAGGCCAAAGTCGTGATGCTCAGAAAAATGGAAATAATCTAATTCAAAGGTTCATAAACGACTTGTATGATTTTTAATAAGCGTGTTCATGCTCCGACTTGTACTTAGCCGATTTTCTAGTAGCTGCGACCACCACCCTTTTTAAGGGTTGGATCCGCGCTTGCGCTTGACCTATTTTGGCTATGAATAGGTATTCGGAAATATACATCTCGGTGGTTCGTGACCCGGACGGAATTTCGATATTGCTACCCATTTAATGTCTAGATTTCCATTTTGATAATTATAAATTGATTTGAAACATGTAGGTCGCGGTGGGGATCTAACTCACGACCCGTTTATTAGCCATACATTGTTACCATTTCACCAACCCATCAAAGCGCTTCTTCCAAAAACCCATCTACTATAAGCTACAGTGTCGCGTGTCACATACAAGTGTCAACATAGTGCATTGTTACAAGCTTATAATCTAATACTTACACTCGACGGGGTGTTTGTGGGGTACGAATCAAACTAGTGAGATTAACGAACGTCAATAAAAAAACACCTGCTGAGAATCCTTTGTATAGTGTTAGACCTTATTGAAGTTTGACTTCTGTTTAGGAATTAACTTAATCTTATATTATTCTTATTGTATTTATTATTATGACACTAGAAAACCGTTATACAAGCATAAATAAATGTAATTGTATTATTTAATTAAAACATTTGTAACGGTTTAAAACACGAAATGTTTTGAGTTATGTTGTTTTAAATGTGGCCCGAGGTTTCTCAAACTATTACATATACATATTTAAATATACCAATTTCAAACGGCCGCCGCAACAGCCGTTGTCACAAAAGACGGCTGCTGCAAGGAATTCGTTACGTCTGGCGTAGTTAAAATAAATTGTAAATAAGTAGGTTTAAATAATAAATTTCGCGTTTTAAACCGTTGAAAGTACTTAAATCATTATGTTTTATTTAGACAGCAAGCATTTTTTTTACTAGCCGCGAAAAATACAAACAATATTTGTATTATTCCAAGGTGTAAAATTTTATCAATATCGGTCAAGCCGTTGAAGCGTGAAAAAGTAATAAATACAGACTTGTTCGTTTATGTTAGTAGCTTTGAAAGATTTCAAGGAGCAGTTATATAGGGGTGGGTCGGGGTTCAAGATGGGCGTTACGTCACCTCCTGTAGACACTCACTCGCTTCCGGTCGTCTTTCCGGACGTACTACTTTGTGTCTAGTGAAATTAATTTCGTAAATCTTACACGTTAAACTACTGTAAAACAATTGAAACGCGAATTTTCACGTACGACTACGTACATTCCAAATTCGAAATTACTTGAATTTGGATTATTCCAATTTCAAATAAATCCTAACTGTTTACTTGCGTATACTTTTGTTTTCTTCAGTTAATAATATCTTATTATAATTTAAATAGATAAAAAAAATTAAAGTCTTTTTATATAAACTTAAAATAATTTTTCTGGGACAATTTGCCTTTTTTAAGTGACGTGTTTAAAATGTGATGCTGTGGCTAAGTGCGAGTGAACACCGTCGCTTACAACAACTCTATAATGGTAAGACCATTGACTGGGAAATTGGATTAAATGGTTAGTAGACAATATGGACTGATCACCCGATATCGATGTCGCCAATAAAAAAAAATGATAACACCGTTTAAGTATTATAATAGTAAAATTGCGTAAAGGCCATCTTTATAATAATTATAATGATACATAGATTAGCACACGTTCTAATAAGAAAACATTCGCTTTTAAATCGACATCCTGTACAATATATATATTTTTTAGAATAATTAACCAAAATAATTTATAATAATAGAAAATTACAATTAAACGATGAGCCTAACTAAAATGCTTAGTTGATTTGTATTATGTTCATGGCTTTTTATGTACACTTAAGTTTATAATATGTATAAATGCAATAGTTAGGCGCTTGTGCGAGAGGCTTAGATTCGAATATGGAAGGAAAATAAAAACTTATGGTGACGCGTGTAAATTGTTATCTGTAAATAAATTAAATTAAATGTTCCATTAAACACATATTTGTATCCATATGTGTTCGCCTGAATGGACTTCTATATCTACTACTAGTCTTATATCGTTGCTTATGACGTGGTAGCTCAATTGGTAGAGCAACAGCACGGAACGCTGACGATGCCGGTTCAAGTGCTGCCCGAGTCGAAAATTTTTTCAATTTATTTTAGATTTTTTAATTATATAGTGCCTTCATGTGCAATAACATGTATAAAATAAAAAAAGTTTTGAAACGTTTCTTATTGTCGGGTTTCCTTAATCAGCCCTGGTGGGCTCTGCGAGGGGTATCAAGGCCACCTCGTAAATACAAAGCCTATGGTGCAGTTATACCTTCGCGTTTCGCGGTCAAGCACCGCCGGTGAACCTGGGGAAAGCCCAGCAAGGCGACTAAACTGTAATTTGACTATTTTGTCGTACAGATCCGTACACTGCGATAAGTGGCCGTACCAGCGGTGGTCAAGTGCAGTTGTGGCAATTTCTACTTGAAGAACTGGCAGCTGGAGCGCCTGGTATATGTTGGGAGGTGGGTAAAATATATTTCTTTTGTGGTTCGTGTGGTTCACTTGACGAACGACATGCTTGTCTTATCGTGTTTCAGGCAATTATAAATTGATTAAAAAGATGGTTATTTCAGTATAGCTTATTTTTAACTAAATGTATTAGTTTTACTTTCAATTTAGTAGTAAGGAGTAGTAGTAGGTATTTATAATCTTATGAATCTCAAATAATCTAGTCGAGATCTATGATCGTTAAACAGTTCATTTCGGTTGAAACAAAATTATTAATTAATTGTAATGAAAGTACTTACAAAAGAATATAACAATATCTATGGCTTAATGTAATTAAGCTGCTGGATTCGAATCCCAGTGATATTTATTTAGATATTTCGGTCAAGCTGGGCACAGAAGTCACATCAACACTTGTAAAATGTGGTATTAAAAAGACAACAAGTTACCTAACGGTTGTAATTCAATTACTATGACCAGGGTCCTCCCAACGAGGGTGAGTTCCGTCTATCAGACCCTGAGGAGGTGGCCCGACGCTGGGGCCGACGGAAGCAAAAGCCCAACATGAACTACGATAAGTTGTCCCGAGCTCTGCGGTACTATTACGATAAGAATATCATGGGAAAGGTAAGAAGACTTTTGGATTGAATACTATTAGCTACTATTCATCTATCTATACTTATATATAAATCTGAAGAGTTTGTTTGAACACGATAATCTCGGGAACTACTAGGTCGAATAGAATCATTATTTCTGTGTTGGTTAGTGAATTTATCGAGGAAGGCTATAAATCAACAAAACGACTAACAGGAGCAAAGAAAAAGCAGGAAATGTGAAAAACATGGAGAAAATATATAATCCTTGTGGGTTTTAAGATACCCAAAAAATATGAAAGAATTATTCATCATTCAATTCAAGGCAGAGAAAACCAAATATAAAAATTCTATTGTATACAATACTATGCTATGATGACCTGGCAAACATCATTTTGCCATACATAAATATAAAAAATGTAAATGCAAACAAACTTTTCATCTTTTTATTTTTTTAGTTTGTAGACAGTATAGATATAATAATTATAAGCTTTATATAATATATGTTTATTACCTTATTTAAAATCATTATCACTTAGCAATTATTGTAAAAAGCTAAGAAAAGACGTCCCTTAGTCGGGGAATCAAGTACGAGTGAATGAAACGTGATAGTGAAATGTCGAGAACCATTTCTCTATTAAGCCCAGTAGCTCTCTTACCCAGAAGCTCTACATCATGTCCTGCTTTTCCCAGGTCCACGGCAAGAGATACGCGTACAAGTTCTGCTGGGCAGGTCTAGCGGCCGCCTGCCAGGCTCAGACAGATGCACCACCCTACTGGCCATACCTTCCTCAGAATACAAATCCTAACTAAGATAAATTAACGAAGATACATTTAAGATTGTTATTATTTGAGGTTTCTTTTAATTCTATGTACAAGTCAAATAACATTATTTTTCACATGTTACAAATTTTACGATACGAACGGGTTTGAACTGGCATCCAGCATTTGTTGCTCTAACCATTGAGCTACCGTTTCTTACACATCATCGTCGAATTTCTCCAACCAATTTTAACCTTAACACTTCCGTAGGTATTAAGGTAGACACAAAAGAATAAAATACTGTTTGCAAATTACGAGAGTAGTACACATTTAAAACACTTGTTACAGTTTAAATCGCGAAATGTATTAGTTATTACTTATTTACGTATTCCCGTGACCTAGTAGCTGTTACTGCAAAGTATTTGAAACGTCGGGTCGTAAAATAACTTTGTAAATAAGTTTAACCAATACATAACAATTCAGGTTTTGAACCATTAAAAATGTTTTATTTAAACAAATAACAATTGTTCCACGACGAATAGTGAAATAAACATAGAAATGAGTGAGCTCTGAAGTAACGAAAATATTGCAGGGAAAAATATTTTGATTAGAGTTGATAATTTCCTGGGATAATGATTAATAAACTTAATCATCGGTTATCGATCATCGATTATTAGATATCGATTTATATCGTAGCAATGATCGACTCCTCCGTGGTATCTGTATTTTCTTTTATTGCTTAAATAACTCACCTCATGTTAAATCCTCTTTCCTTAATTTGGGACATGGGGCAGAATTGGTGTGCCAGTTTCGCGGATTTTACAAATTACGTGTGAAAAATATTAATGTTTTCAAAGGTTGTCCACCTTGCACAGGAAGGCACCATATAATTTAAAAATCGAAAATAAATTGAAAAAAAAAATTTTTTTTTTCGACTCGGGCAGGACTTGAACCGGCATCATCAGCGTTCCGTGCTGTTGCTCTACCAATTGAGCACGGAAGTTCAAGTCCTGTGCGAGACGAAAAAAAATTTTTTTTTTTTTTAATTATTTTCGATTTGTAAATTATATAAGGACAACCTTTGTGCCAATTGTATACCGAAACTATGTTATGTTCCTGGATTCGAATCTCGTCCTTAAAATTCACCTTAGTTATTAAGAACGTAACGTTGTCTATTATTTTTCTAGTTTACTCGTGTTTGTTTTGTTGTATAGTAATTACATTATTTTTAAGTATTACTGTTGCTGTCTAAGTACTGTTATATTTAAGTTTGATTAAATTAATTGTATTTTACACCCTAATAAAGTTCCTTGATCCATTTTTTTTATTTTACTCTTTTTAAATAAAAAATCGATTAAACATCGAAAAACAACAAAGCGGCAAGAATTGAACCCGCATCTCCAACGCTTTGTGCTGTTGTTTGAACCTATTGATGTGCATAAAGTGAAATCCCGTTTCCCCATTGTGGGGCATGGGGCGAACATATTTATGTGTCCGTTTCAATGATCCGTCCTTTTTAACAGGCAAGTAGTTGATCAGACTTCAGTGCCCTGCCAGAACGAAACAGTTTTTTGTTTCCCTGGGATCCGAACCCAGGACCTTTCGCGCTTAGTTTTTTTATTCTTTTTTGTCCATATTAAAATAAAATAAAAAATAAAATCACTTGATAAAAGGTGAAATAGGTATACATATATATTAAACTTCACGGCCTTTAATCTGTAGACAGTGGTTCGTAACCCGGATGGAATTTAATTTAAAATAGAATGACTTAAATATTTCGGGTTTTAACCGTTAAAAGTGTTTTATACGCTAGTGTCATATACAAATAGATGCTGTCAATGGGAAGTGTTTGAAACTGGAATTTTATGTCCTTGTGGCGCCGGATACATAGGCCGATAATGCGCCTACGCTTCGCTACTAATAAGGGGAGCGCAACTTTTAACTGTAGAAAATTGTTTTGTTTTTTGCTCTCTCAAAAACCAATAAGCAAACTTAAATATTTTTCACATGTATGACATATGATGACAATATAAAAATTAAAACATCTATTTAGTTTTAAAGAAATGGACGACACAGTCGGGATTTGAATCTGTATCCACAGCGTTCCGTGCTGTTTCTCTGTGCGTGGATGAATTTTCAAGTCCCACCCGAGTCGTTAATTTTTTCAATGTAAATACCTAGATTATCAATAAGATTGTTAATATTTTACCACAAATAGGTCACTATTAGAAGAAATATTTACAGTAAGTATTTTAACAATTGCAAAGCTTTATCCTTTTTTTTGTTTTTATTTCTTTGTTAAAGTATAACTACCAACAAGTTCGAACTAAAAGGTAATCATTTTTCAGTTATTTTAATAATAAATTAATTGTACCAATGGTTGAGAATATCTATAACCCGCGAGAAAAAATGATTTTAGTACATACAAAATGGCGTCCGGGCAACTCGTTCTGTTTATTGCGATTATATCATCATTTGGTAATGCACCAGAATTATAAATATTAATATCATTATAGTGTGTTGGGAAAATAATATATATTTTTTTTATTAAGCTAAAAACTATTTATTTTCTGTAGGATGCAGGATTACGAAATGCGCCTGTACAAATATGTCGTCGTTCGCGACCCAACTAGATACATTGCTTGCGGAGTACGACCGTGAAATAATGCCAGCTACACCTGTTCAAATAAAAGCGGCATTGGACGTGCGACATGCAGCAGTCTACGAAAGAACTGCCACAGTCCGCTTGCTTGCAGATTTACACTTGGTAAGTTGATACGACTTCAAAATTTTAAAGTTAAGTATTGTCTGTAGTTTAACCTCTTAAGGATTTTAAACAAAATATATGAGTTAAACTTATTTTATATTCATTTTAACTAAATCGAAAGTAAGAAAGTAAAAAGATCCACCGTCAACAGATAAAAAAGGCCGTGAAGTTTTCAGTCTGTAGATTTCCGAAAATCTCCAAAATTAGACCTATTAGCGCATCATGTTTAGATATTATTAAGGCTAGGATATTTCACCTACCATCGAGTTAACGCCAAGCTTGTCTATCCTGCTATATAATAAAATAATAGTGACACTAATATACAATTTCGCGTTTCAAACCGTTAAAAGTTTTATGAAAATCATTAATTATATTGCCAGGCTCGTTTCAATGGTAACAATCTATATGTGTGGGTTTTTGTATCTTCCAGAGCTGGGAAGACAAGCGCATATCCTGGAACGCAACAGAGTGGGGTTGCGACAGTTCCCTCGCCTCTGCAGATCGTCTCTGGCTGCCTGATGTTGGAATCCTTAGCGTGGGCACTTTGGAGAGCGAAGACGATAACAATCTGCGTGCTAGGCTCTCCAATGACGGCCGTATCTCCTGGATTTTGCGTCTGGATATATCATCGCCTATCACTCTCCAATTAACGAACTGGCCTCGTGACCAACAAGTTGTGTTCTTTAAGTTCGGATCACGATCTCATTCCACAGATGAAATGCAGTTGCAGATAAGCGATCTACAGGTATATATCGAGGATTGAACTCCCGACTTTACGAAATTCAATATCAATTAGTAAATGTTGGTTTTTCAGCATGCGACGGTGTTTGAGTCTGGCGCGTGGGAACTGCTACGAGTAAGGGGCACAGAAGCATCGTGGGATGGAAGTGGCGTTGAAAGACGAGTAGTGACCTGGTCCGTGACGCTGCAGAGACGTGCAGCGGCGCACGCGCTAGCTGCTACTACTGTTTTTACTGCTAGTGTCCTGCTGTTGATTGCTGCTACATTCCTTCCACCTGCCACTAGACTGCCTTTGTGTGCAGCCTCCGCTACTACTGCTTCATTGTGGTAATTTCTTATTCATCACTGAGTTCAGTAATATCAGGCGGTACTTATATAAAAGGAATGAAGAGTTTGTAAAAAAAATACTGATAATAATAATTATTTTTTCCCTTATTCGTTTATAAGCAAATAAACCTGGCAGCATCAAATTACTGCAACTCTCTTTCTTCAATTAGTATTAGTAGGGCTCGCGTGTTCAATACAAAAGCGATGTAAAATCTATTTACAATATTAGATATTGTCCGTAGTATTTAAATAAAATAATTTAAACGGTATAATTTAAAAATCGAAAATAAATTGAAAAAAAAAATCGATTCGGGCAGGACTTGAACCGGCATCGTCACCGTGCGGTTGCAAAAAAAAAATGGATTTAAAAAAAATATATTTTCGATTTTTAAATTATATTGTGCCTTCATGTGCAACAACATGTAAAAAATATTAAAGTTTTCAAACTTTAAACGGTTTTAAACACGAAATGAAAAATTTAACTTATTTATAAATTATATTAGCTACGGCCCGTCATTTCGAACGCTTTGCGGCAGTCGTGGTCGCTGGGAGAATTTAACTAATACATTTAGCTTTTTAAACCGTTAAAACCTATTTAAATTTTATGATATTTTAAAAATATATTCAATTGTCTTCGAAAGGCTGGTTATATAATAACGGCGGAAAGAGTTTAAAAATTTCATGTAACAAACCATCGCGCACAGAATCCATACAAGTTAAGATTTTAGATTAAAGTTTACGGTACGGACAGGACTTGAACCGGCATCCACAGCGTTCCACAATGCTGCTGTATCCAATAAAGCTACCGTACCATACAAGCTGTGAAGTGGATACATTAAGTGTTTTAATCAGGCAAGACCTTTTTGCCTATAAATAACATCTACCACCAAGACGGGAACGGGATTTGTCTATTCTCTCTTTGTTTCAGGTTGATATCAGCGTTAGTTCGGATCCCCGGCGCGTCGTCAGTGCCCAGAGCAATGTCCTTGTTGAGCACCACTTGCGTGTGCGCAGGCGTCGCCGCTGCCTGCTCAGCAATGGTGATTCGTGTAGCGCGCTGCACTGAACCACCGCCGCAAGTTCTACGTTCGTTAGTTACAGCCGCTTCTAATATTATTAAACTTACACCTCCTGAGGTAACTATCTCATAAAACTTGATTTAAATTTTAAATACTAGTTGTCTTAGCGAGCTACGTCCGCGTGAATCGCAAATCGCAGGTTTTGCAAACCCTAATCTTTAAAAAATCAAGCTGTTACCCATGACATCGGTCGCATCCCGTCCCATCGTTCTTGCAAGTTGATCTTTATTGTATCCTGTAAGTTTTAAAAGATAGACATATAGCGTAGTGGACTTTTTTTAGATCATTTAAAGAGGAATTATATTTTCATATATATTTTTTGGGTATCTTAAACCGTTTTTGCAGCGTCTCCTTCAGAAACCCATAATGATAAACTTCCCAATCATTTTCACATTTCTAGCTGTATCTTCGCTCCTATTAGCCACAGGGCGATGTTTTATAGCCTTCCTCGATAATTGCTCTAACCAACACAAACATATTTTTTTTAATTCGCATCGTAGTTCCTGAGATTAGCGCGTTCAAACAAACAAACTCTTTTATATATTAGTATAGATATAGATACGTCGGTGAAATAATTTTCCATTCAAAGCTTCAGTTCAGTGTTTTCGTGAATTGGTATGACTGCACATTCCAAAGAATCCGCGATAATCCTTGTCGTGTTTACGTCTCAGATTGCTTGGAACATTTTTTTTTAATATTCGAAGTTGTTACGAGAAGATACGGTCGAGATTAGATTTGCATGTTCTTCCATAGATAGTCAGACCGTACGTTATTATAGATTCGGCCAGCACTTTATATAAAAGTAAGAATGTTTTATATTATGTTTTGTGGTTAATTATTGTAAATTTAGCTAAATATGATCTTAGTTTGTCACAAACACTATTAATGTGGGCTTTCCAGTTCAGTCTTTCATCTTTTGTTAATCCAATATGCACAAGTTTGGACTAATTCTAATGATTGACATTTACAGTTTGTGCCAGTAGGGTTTCTGTGTAGACACGACTGGCTGTGAGCTAATATTTTCGGTGTAGATACTGCTTTGTTATGACTCGTTCTGATGTGCATCTGCTTTGTTTTATCTTTATTTAGAGTTAATCCTATATCAATAGAGCATTTTAATAGGGACTTAAAAATCTATTTGTACTTTTTCCTCCGCGTTCTCTACGCTGTGTCCAGCAGATAGGCAAATTGATATATCTTACAATGTTTGACGGAATTAGGTAAGGTGTTTACATACGCGAGAAAGTGCAAAGGTCCGATTACAGATCCTTGTACTGTGCCTTTTGACACTATTACTGGGTTGCTATCTTGTATGTTCGATTTTGTAGGTAGTCTTTGCACGAATTGAGTAGATTGCCTTTTATTCTAAAATTACTTAAGTTTTTTTTATAACAACGTCGTGTCTGAGGGTGTCAAAAGCTTTACTGTAATCAATAAACAATACGAAGACTATGAAATCTGTAAAGAACGAGTGAAGTTGTGTGGTGCTTCTTTAGGTAGGAATCCAAATTGATTATTTGTTAAAATAGTATTATTTTTAAAGTAGTTGTGTATAAAACTATATATTGTAATTAGAAACATGTTGCACCCAAGGGGATCGAAGCCACGACCCGTTGATTATAAACTTTAAGGTCTCAGCACACATATGGGATCGGAAAGGGATCGTAACCGTAACGCCTCGAGCCGTTCAGAATGGTTTGTATTAAACTCCCTACTGCAACGCACACTAATCGGAATCGTAACGTAATCGCCTCGCCTCGGAACAGGCTCCGAACTTGCAATTCCCGCGCTTACGGCTCATCGTCCGCGCGCTTACGGCTCATCGTCCCCGCGCTTACGGCTCATCGTCCCCGCGCTTACGTCTCTCCGTCCCCGCGCTTGCGTCCTCCTTGCTTTATTCATATTGTGTACCCAATATCTTTCGGGCGACGAGGCGTAAGCGCGGTGTCGCCTAGCCGTAGCCGAGTTGACGTACAGGCGCTGCTGATACGCTTTCGTTACGTGCGTACGGTAGGTTGACGCCTGGTTGACAGCGAGGCGAAAGGCGTTACGGTTACGATCCCTTTCCGATCCCATATGTGTGCTGACACCCTTAAACGTGAACCTTGCAAGTTCATATGCATTGCATATTTAAAAAAATATATGTATAATGCTAATACTATGTTCTTTGACTGTAGGGTTCTCAAGCAGAATGCAGCGCGTGGGCAGCGGCTGCTAAACTTCTCGACTACTTGCTGCTCGCGTTGCTACTCTTCACACTTACTGTCGTAGTTTGTATCTACCTTTAATTACATCATTACTGATTAGGTTTGTTTAACATAATATAATGTGTTGTTTTAACAATTCTGTGTGATTAAAGAAAATTTCTGCTGTAATAAACAAATATCAATTTAGTCAAGTGAATTTGTATTTTTTTCATATTCCCACAATTCTTAAATAACAGTGTAAGTAACTGTATATTGCAATTAAACAATAGAAATAATAATAAATAAAACTTTAATAGATTTTAATTTAGAAATGATAATTACAAATAATATTGCAATATTTTGATCTATTATACTAGTCGGTTTAAAACGCGATATATTGTAGTTAAACTTCTTTGAAAATTATTTTTAACTGCGGCCCGACGTTTGCGTCAGCCGTGGTCACGGGTACACGGCTACGCTGCGGCTGCTGCAAAGCATCCGAAACGTTGAACCGTAGTTAAAAATAATTTTTAAACAAGTTTAACTAAAATATATCGCGTTTTAAACCGTCAAAGTGTTTTCTTTAAATGTAAACTACAGATAGTATCTATTATACTAGTCAATTTATTTACTACATTAATAGGAGATGTGACTGTGTCTACAAACACTATAGCCGCATTTTAAGTAAAAATCCAATGAGTGAAGAATTTACTACCATTTTGTATCTGTTATTTTTTAAACCTCTACAGTTAACAACGTAGCGAATATGTTAGCACTAGGTATTTCGATTTATTATGTGTGTATTACTCAAACTAGAATCTTAGAATAAAATGTAAACACACTGATAGTACTTATTCATAAATGGCCTTTATATTAAGGTTATCAAATAGGTATATAACAACAAAGATGATTGAAAACGTTCAAAAAGCAGCCGTGCAATGCAGTGTGAACTAAACATTGTGTGATGATGATGATTATTGTGATTAAGCGCCATCTGTTTCGTCGTAATTGATATGAGCATAGGTTTACCGAACACATCGCGATCATTGAACATTCTCGTCTCTCTCGAAATCAATAGTATGCCAACACTCGTCCAAATGGGCTAATCTCAATATTTGCTTTGATTATCCAAAAATCCTAGTCAAAGAAAGACTGACTTTAGGGCTCTCTTATATTTAATATCATCTTAGCATCACGACTGTAACAAAGATTTAGAAACAGTTGAAAATAAGTAAACTAATTTAATCAATGTGTTGATGTTGTTGGTTATATTTATTTGAAAATTATTTTATCTACGACCCGACATCTCGGATGCTTTGTAGGGACTGAATATAAGTAAACTGATGCCAGTGGTAAACCGTTAAAAGTGTATTATTTGGTGTCTTTGAAAACTGCGCGAAGCTTTAGCAAGTATCTCGAGAATTAACAAAATGACTGCTACGGCGGCACCAGCTAGCAATATGTAAAGCGCCGGGAGCACGTCAGTCAGTCCAACGCTGACGAATCCACCGCTATCAGCTTCACATCGTGGACGCCTGGCAACCCACACGCGTCGGGTGCGATCCATCAAACCAGTCTCCCTCTGCCATCGCAACCTATATGAAATATTTTGTATTAAACACTGTCTATAGTTTACGTACGTGGTACACATTTAAATAAAACACTTTAACGGTTTAAAACGCGATACTAAAGATGAAGGATGTCTCTGACGTCAAAGTAAAAATTGCTACGCTAGCGCCATCTGTTCCGTCGAAGTTACTATTTGGCGAAACTGACCGTAATCACCGTGACCACGGCTGCTGCAAAGCATCCGAAACACGGGCCAAAGTTAAAAATAGTTTACAATGTTTATTGAAATACAAAAATTACGGTAGCAAAAAAAATTCGTTGGGTACAATCTATATTTCATACCTAGTCAACTCATTACTCTTATTTACATACCGTACAGCAAAGAGATCTCTGTATCCAGAATGTTTTCTTATAGGAACAGCTACCATGGGCAACTTAAACGCCTGGATCTCTTTCAGCCCACATTTCTCACGTTCCGTAAAGGTCCGACTGATTACATCGTAGCCAGAGTTCTGTTCGACCTTTAAAAAGATCACAATTAATTTGGTATGGACCAATCGCCGACGTGGTATTATATTTTAAACATTGGGTCTATATATTAAACGGATTAAAACGCGAAATGTATGAAAACTAAGTGCATTAAATATATTAACAGAAGGTATTTTTATGTTAGTTGCCTTCACAAAAATTTAAATTCGATTATATTTAAAAAATAAATACCTGAAAAGCAAATAGGCCAGTGCGCATGCGTGCTATTCCATCCACAACACTAAGATAGGCGCCTTCACCCAAGGGTTGCAACTTTCGTTTGTACAAACGCTGAGTGGCTGGTTCGGTGCTTTCCTAGTTAGCCTCGTTTTAAGTAAGAGGTAGGTATAGAAGTAAGTTAAGTAAAACACATCAAAGCTTATGTCACCAAAATTAGGTAGCGTAAAATACGTTATTTCCACGGCTTCAAATAGATTTCCAATAAAGAGGACCTTTTTAAACTCTCATAGCAAAGGATGTTGACTAAAACTAAATTTATATTAAATGCAAAAGAAATACTAAATAAAAGCTCCCATTTAAATAAAACACTTTAACGGTTTAAAACGCGATATATTAGTTAAACTTATTTGAAAATGATTTTTAACTTCGGCCCGACGTTTCGGATGCTTTGCAGCAGCCGTGGTCACGGGGAGACTAAAGATGGAGGATGTCTCTGACGTCCTGTTGAGTGTTGGAAGGGCCCAATCACTACATTCGCTTTGACCAACCAAAAATCCTCGCAAAGGAGAGTCGATTTTTTCCAAGATTGGTACGCGAAGCAATTGAAATCAAAAAACACCGAAATTTCCAAAGGAGGACGGCCTCAAACTATCAAACACCTGGGATCCCATATTAAAAACTCTGGATCCCAATAAACAGCATACCAGCAAACGCGAAGACACCGTTAGTCAATTCTGTAAGGACCCGGCCAGTTTCGCCAAATACCAACTTCGACGGAACAGATAGCGCTAGCGTAGCAATTTTTTACTTTGACGTCAGGTCTTGTTAAAATTGTTATATGTCTGGCGTATTTCGCCTGCCATCAAGCAAAACTTATCTGTCCTCCTCTATCATTAAGAAAAGAAACATTTTTAACAGCTTAAAACGCGAAATAAATAAGTTATTTTTCATTTAATTCAACGGCCCAACGTTTCCAAAACTTCGCAGCGGCCGTGGTCTCGTCAGGCCGTAGTTAATAAAATTAAAAATTTTCGCGATTATACATTTTCTTTGCTTTATTCGCTATTAAACTTTCCGCCTTTTTATCGTATAAATGTAGATCGGAATTTTGATTTTTCCAGATTTCCACACGAAGCCCAACACGTTTCAGAAAAAATATTGCTTGATTAGAAAAATGTCGGACCCGGTGGGGAACGAACCCAGGACGCGTTGAATATTAGCCATTGCTACCACTACACCAACGAGCTTGCCAAAGTTTTTTTATAAAGGACTTTTTATTTTATTGTATACTTACCGCGAAGTAGACTTTTTTGTAAGTGGTTTCTTGGACACCCATAGCCATGGGGGATCGACTAAGATCATCTATAGTCTGTATTGCGTTGCTGGGCGCTTGCAGAATGGAAACAATTTTAGCTGAATAGGAGGTGAATGCAAATACTGATGATAATAAGGTGAAGAGCATGAGGATCCGGGCAGACATGATCTGGGGAGCCAAGTCCGAACCTGGACAAAATGGTTCATGTTAACGATTGATATTAAACATGAAGGCACTATAGGTATCTTTTAAAAATCGAAAATATATTGAATAAAATTTCGACTCGGGCAGGACTTGAACCGGCATCGTCAGCGTTCAGAGCCACAGCACAGAACTTATTTGAAAATGATTTTTAACTTCGGCCCGACGACGCGTCTCTCCGTGACCACGGCAAGCATCCGAAACATCGGGCCGAAGTTAAAAATCATTTTCAAATAAGTTTAACTAATATATCGCGTTTTAAACCGTTAAAGTGTTTTATTTAAATGGTTATAGTTGTTCTATGTTAAATACTATGACAAAAATAAGATGAAATTTACAATAATTTTGAAAACTTTAATACATTGCAAATGATAGCATATAAATTAAAAATTCAATTTTCGATTATGAGAAAATTACGATGATGACGCGGAGGAGACGGTAGACAACGGTCAATTGGTTAGAGCAACAACTATGGATGCCTGATCAGGTCCTGCCCGTCTCGTAATTGCTTTTTTTTTCGATTTTTAATTCATAGTGCCATCATGTGCATATAGAAAATATTAAAGTTTTCAAACGTTAAGAAACTGTATATTTTTTACATCGTCAAAACTTACCTTGTTGACATACGGCACCAATTGCAAAGGTGATGGTTTCCCCGAGGGTGAGGCGCGGTCCACAATCATCAGGGAGAGCTCGGTATCGCACGATAAAACCCAGCGTGGCTAGTAACAAACCAGCGCCTAAGAATACGGCACCAGCGGCAGCCCAGACGCCTCTGCTGAACGGCAGAAGGAAAACGTTGGAAACAGCTGACTGTGCTGGCTGACGGAACATAAACGCACCCCTTAAAACAAAATCAAAGCATTGGTTACTTCTTTAATTGAGGTAAGAGCAAGAGACAAGTTTATATAAGTAGTAACAAAGATTGACACAAAACATAGAGACAAACGGAAGAAATTAAAATTAAATAAGCGATATCGTTCAGGCAACCCAACGGAAAAGAACATATGAAAAAAAAAATACATAATTTATATATTTATTTAATATTTCCATATATGCACTGTCTTAACAGACGGAATCCAATGCGACAGAAATTAGAAAAAAAAAACAAAACAATATTAATATAATAGAACTCAAAATAAACATTAATGGATTTGTGAGTTCACCCCAAGGACTGTAAAAACTATCTGTTTTTCGCGTAATAAATTTACGACCTCGACAGTCCTCGTCCATTGTGCTTTTTCCATTAAGTTCGTTCTGGCAAAAGGAGGTGGTCTTTTGCAGCTGTAACATTCAGGCACGTTTATCTTTAACATGCCCAAGATAATATTGTACTCGCACTGATATATTTAGGAAAAACATGTTTTAAGGCGAACTATATTATTAAATGCTCTTTTATTATAATTTTCTTTTAACACCGCCCGAAATTATTAAAGAGAAAATGTTTAAATTATTCTTTTTTCCTTGGATAAATATAAAAAGTGAGGGATACAAAAATATAATGAATTAATGGAATGACACCGTAATAATTAAGCGCTGTTTTGTTATATGATGGATCAATAGCGTTGTAGGTAATAAAGAAATCATCATATATAAAATTATACCAATCTATTAAAAATTGTATTTGAACATAACAGCGATTGGTAAAGGCGCCATCTAGTTACATTTCAAAGAATTAAAACGGTTTGTTTGAGGTTATCTATTAGCAATCCATTATTGAATTCCTATTTCCCCTATAAATGAGGCATGTTGCAGACACGTTTCTGATTCACGAAGTTGATTAGGCTTCTGTGTCAGGATTCGAACCTAGGACGGCCCTCACGTGCAACTTGCACTTAGCGCAATATTTAAGCAGCCTTAACGATTCGCTTCTAAAAAACTAAACTTACACAAGCTCGACAGTTTCCGAGCAGTAGTGCAGGACTCGCCAGCGATCCTTCCTAAGAAACATGGAGGCTACTCCGACCTCCACTTCCTCGCGTTGTAAGATCCCAGCTAAGCCATTGAACGAGCCGTTGTGCTCTTCGCCGTACAAATCGATTTGTTTCATGTTATACCTGATTTAAACATTATTACACTCGAGAACATTACACTAAGCATGGTCATCGTATTTCAAAATATAAAAATGCCTAGAACTATTTAAATTGGACTTGTTGGTAATGTTGTTAATTATTTATCACTCGATAAAAGGTTAAATAGCCTTTTCTCCACTGTTACAGTGATCGATTTTGTTTATTAGGAATTAGTTTGAAGCGGAATCCACAGCGTTGCATCATGTTAGTCTAACCATTTGAGCTACCGTGTCAACCTTTTGCACAATGTTACTGTACCTAAAATTCAGGTCTTCAGCCAAAAGCATCATCAGGGGATAAGTCAGCTTAGGAAAGGTGTCAATTTGGCGATCTCGGAGATCTGACCATCCTTTGAAGAATTGTGGTTGACTGACCTGCAATTTTTTTTGTTTTTAAATAATGTCTGTACTTTACGCGAATAGTACATATTTAAATAAAACTCTTTAACGGTTTAAAATGCGATATATATTAGTTAAATTTATTTGAAAACTATTTTAACTACGGCCCGACGCGACGTTTCGGATGCTTTGCACCAGCCGTCTCCTCGTGACCAGTATATCGCGTTTTAAACGGTTAAGATGTTTTATTTAAATTTGCATCTTACACTGAATATTTGGCTAAGCAATTGCTTGTAAGTAAGTTAAGATATGAATAAGTTACTATGGTGGCCGCCTTAAGATACACGTTCATTAAATTCTTTCTCCTGGTTACAGTGGTTGGCATGGAAATCAAAAAGTCCTTTAATCTTCTTCTTCCAATTCCGAAATCATGCAGCGTCAATGGTTCACCAATTTTCACCCTATATACGTCAAACATCCTCTCTTGGACAATGACCACCACATCAGCGTCTGGTAATATCACCAAGTCTGCGAGGATATCTTCTAGATTGGTATCATTATTGGTGAATAAAAGCCATGAGTAGCGGAGATTGTACGCGCGACTGGTAGAGGCCTGCAACATATCATTTCATATAGCAGAACAGCTTATCTGATCACGAAAAGGAGAGGGAGATTTTTCAGACAGTCAAACATGTTTGAAAAACGGAAAATGATTCACAAGAACTTCCTGGACCCGCTGGGTATCTCATTCACAACCCATTGGTTATTTGCACACATTTTTTTAATGGTAGAGGAGGACAGACAAACATTGATGATAGGTGATATATCCTAGCCACATGACATCTAAGCAAGATGTCTTGTCGAACTATTTTGACTTTGGACACACTTTAAACTTACAATAATGAATGTTCTTACTTATCTTACTTACTTCTTAAGTCAGCGACTATGTACGCGTAAAATAGTTAATTGGCTGTCAATTTTTGTTTTCGCAAACCCCCAGTTCAACTATAATTGAAAGCTGTTACTCACGTCCCGACCCGACGTTCTTGCAAGTTAATCTTAACAGATATACTGTCGTGGACTTTTTTTTAGATCATTGAAAGAGAAATAATTCTTTTATAGATATGTTTTAGGCACCTTGAAGGGTTTTCGCAGCGTACGCAATGGAACAACAATGGAGTTTCTTCGCTTTGTCTTCGCTTATATAACAGCTTTTGTCATCGCGCAATGTTTTATAGCATTTAGCCTTTCGCAATAAATGCTCTAACTAACACAAAAGGAATTTTTCAATTCGAACTAGTCGTTCCTGAGTTAACGCGTTCAAACAAACAAACTCTTCAGCTTTATATATTAGTATATATAGATAGATATAACCTCTATTTCAAATACAGCATTTTAAAGTATTATTGTTTTCATTTCATAAAGATTGCTAAGTTAAAAGATGTTAAAGTCTTCGCAAACACTCTGGATTACCCATTACTTAAACCAATACAAAAAGTATGAAAACAGACCTAATTCACAAATTGCTTGCTTTATGCTGTCATTAGGAACACAAAAAGATAAAATAAATATCACAAAGCTAAAATACTTTATCATAATGACTCGAAATGCAACGATCGTGGAATTGAGTGCAGTCGGTATTTTTTTAATTTTGAATCTATTTTTAATGTTAAATTACATGCATGCTTATCAAGGTAGGTAGGTCTCAAATATTTACTAAAGAATTTTAATTTCATTTGTAAACTACCTTAAATGTGAATGTGTGTATTTACTTTGTAATAAATTCAAAGAGAATACGTAAATTTAATTACAATAACTTCCTGGGGCAAAAAGTAGAAAGATAACTTCTTTTAATGCAGGAAATGGATGTAAAAGCACAATTGACGGCATTATATAAATTATAAATCTAAAATGATAGCAATTTTTGACTTCAGGTTATGTTATTTACTCGGCGTGTGAGTAGCTTTCTAATTGTGAAAGAATTTTCGAAATCGGCACAGGGGTTTTTGAGTTTATCCATTAGAAAAATACATATCTCTTTATAATATTGCAGTACGCTTGTCTAACGTTTTGCATTAAAACTTTCCTAACAAACCTTTTCAAGAATGAGTCTTGCGTTAGGACAGTTAAGATCCAACACCATTCCTTCTCTGAAAATGTTATAAGCGGGCATCTCTGGTCCAATCTGTACAGAAGTGTAAGCTCTTAATCGAATCCCCATATTTGCTGCATCATTTAATAATTTCGATACAATTTCTGGAAGTAAACGTGTAGATGGCGTTGATTTTTTAAACGTTTATCTTTCTGTTATTATATTATACAGGAAACAAAAACTTATTGAACAACAAAAATACAAGGCAAACAAACACACAAATAATAAATACAGGTAATAAAAGTAAAGGATACAATCTTTAGATTTAACATTTTAACGGTTTGAAACGGGTAATATATCGCAAGCAAAGCAATTTTGACGTGTGGGTAGTTGAAAAGAAATTGTAAATTGGTTAACTAATTTCGCAATTGCTTATCTGTGTAACAATTGCTAGTTGTTTAAATAAAACACTTTTAACGGTTTAAGACGAAATGTATTAGTAAAACTTATTTAACGAATTACTATAACTACGACCCGACGATGCGGATACTTTGCAGCAGCCGTGGTCACGGGGAGACGAAAATAATTTAACTAATACATTTCGCGTTTTAAACCGGTAATTGTTTATACGTAAACTACGGACAAACGAAAGATCACTACTAAATTAAGGTGTGTTATCTAACTTGAATTTTTTACAGAGTTTAATGACCTAACGGTTTCACTTTGCGTATCCAGTACCTGGTTTCCAGCATACAAAGGCGGTGATAAGCGTCAGGTGTTTCGCTACGAAATAATCTAATATACATTTTGGCAAATTCATTGTTGCCTCTAACGCTGTCAGCTGTAAATGATAAAGTAACAGTAATATTCTGTTGTACGTACGTTTGAGTCGTTCTATCCTAATACTAGCTCTGTCAGCGACTTCATCCGCGTAGAATAGTTTTTGCCATCAAAATTAGTTTTTGCAAGCCATCATCTTTATAGAGTTAAGCTATTGCCCACAACGTCGGTCGCGCCCCGTCGTTCTTGCAAGTTAATCTTAAAAGAGAAACATATATCTTGGACTTTTTTTAGGGCAATTAAAGAGGAATCATCAGTTTTGTGAACCGTTATCGCAGTGTACCCCCCGTTTTCTCTATATTTCCCGCTGTTTATTAGTCGCAAGTCGTGTTTTATATAGCCTTCCTCGATAAACGCTCTAATCAACGCAAAATTTTTCAATTCGAACTAGTAGTTTCTGACATTAGCGCGTTCAAACAGACAACCTCTCCAGCTTTATATATTAGTATAGATAGCCGGTATTCAGTTTACTAACGGGACATAAGGAAATTGTGCGCTGTTTGTTTAGCAATTTACCTTATTAAATGACAACTGATTGTAAAATCAACAACCATCTTGATCGGTATCTAATTATATTTGATGAGCGCAATTGTGCGCTTGAAATTAACATAGTTGATCAGTCAGATCAGTCCACTAGCGTTCAAAGTTTTTACTTGTAAAATATGAAATCACGTTTGTAACAAACACTTTTTTGTGTCCGTTTTACTTCATCTCTCTTCTCGATTCGATTTTTTATCTGTATTTTAATAATCCGACCGGAACTAAGTATTTCGTCTGACCAAGTTTTGAACCCAGGTCTTAACCATTGAGCCATGGAGACGAGCAGTTAACTCCTATATAGTTCATAGTTAATTTCCCCTGGACTATAAACGTCGAACGATGACACGAAAACGTGAATAATTCATTAGACGGTGGTAATTTTTTTATATCTTCACATCGATGAGTCGCCACGCAAACTCGAAAGGTTTTGTGTTCCAAATTGTCTTACGTAAGCAAACCGCTATGACTGCGGTTCCAAGCTTTAAATATATTTCGTAGTGTGCACGACGTAACACGACACTGCCGCGTCATATTACGTCATTTGGCCTTCAAATTGTTGAATTACCTTCAGATTTTTTCGCAAGCCACAATTTACTATACAAAAGTATTGTCTATAGTTTACGCGAGTAGTAATCATTTTAATGAAAAACTTTTAACAGTTTAAAACGCGAAATATAGCAGCAACTGTGGTCTGCTCATCCGAAACTATGGGCTGTAGTTAAAATAAACATATATACTAATATATCCCGCGTTTTAAACCGTTAAAAGTTCTGTATTTAAAATAGCTGTGATTAACTCCCGTAAATTTAAATAAAATATGTTTTATGAAAAATCTCTTTTATTCGTAATTTATTATTAAATAATATTACCTAGTATGTACCTTTAGGTTATTAGATGGAATTGGATTCAATTTATCTAGAGTACCTATATTATAAGTGTAACTGATTACAAAACTAATTGTAGGTATTATATGAATTCAAGTACAAATTACAATACTGTTCGTTAGAAATTGACGGAAACATTTAATATAGGTGTATAACATTGGTTTACCTGGGACTAACTATTTTAATTGTATTGTTTTGAAGCCTATCATTTATAAAAAAAAATAACAACCTTTTTACGTATAGGCATCTAGTGTAGCCGTAGTCATCTATATGTATTTACAGATTTCATTGTCATTTTTGCCCTTGTGTAGTAAAAAATAACATTTAGCACCACAGATCTTAAAATTTCCAATATAAAGTAGGCACAAATATTTAACTACTTACATCTAACAAATCGCTGTATCGCGCTATGATATACAGAAATTAACAACTGCAAAGCTTAACTCGGTTTTGTCGTTGCTATTTCTTCCCGAAAATATCTTTCTCATAAAAAAATATATACAGCACGTTAAGAAAGAAGTAATGTTGGCATAGGACAATCTTCAGCCTGCTGGAAGAAGTTGCCGAAGTTGACCACCCAGAAAAGCGTAAAGGAACCGAGCGCTGAGCCGACCTGGCCGATTGCTCCCAACACGCGCATGGGCTTCATACCACCTTCTCGCGCCTTACTGTAGATCCACATACGCGAGTAAGAGATGAGACCATTTGCCACTACCCAGACAATTACCTGCAATCATAAAAGCTTCAAACTAACATATTCCAGAAATAATTCTGGATAACGCCAACACCAATCCTTTATACACGATGCAGAATTCTGGTACCTTGTTGTGTCTCCAAAAACCTATAACAATTTTTGTAGCCCTTATGTTTATTTCTAGATCGGCCTCATAGCCAACAATTATTTTTACCAGACATTATTATATGGAGTAATAAAAGGATACTTACAATTATAACAGCTCCACTTGTCTCCTGGTACAGCGGTGGTGTTGGAGACATGACGGCAGTGACCGTAATGTAGACTATAAGACCGGCACTAATCACCAGCATTCCCGCGATGTACCGACCATGCGCCATCTTCATCCACACACCAGCTAGACAAGCCACAGGGTTTGCTATGGTTCCGAGGGTCACTGCCAAGTGGAAGGCTTGTCGGCCGTATGGCAAACAGGAGTACGTTTGCAGTGAAGGCATTAATCCATTGAAGAATGCATTAATAACTGCCATCAGGATAAACAGACCTAACCAATGGGAATCTAACATGGATTTTGGGGTTGAACTCATTACTACTGTCTCGTCTGGCATTTCCTTTGTTTCCTCGGTTAGTGCTTTCTTTTCTGTGGCGGATATTTTCTCTGAATCGAAACCAGAGTAATTATTGAGGACGAAGAAGCTGATGAAACTTGTAATGCACAGTGATCCAACTATGCACAAGAATACTGTGGGATCAAATCTTGCGGGGGGAAATATTGCCTGCATTGAGTTTCCGTCTGGTGAGAGCACACATTCCGGGGGACCTCCAATACCCTGGATAAGTGAGAGAATGGACGGAAGAAGGCCGCTGAGGCCCTCACCGACTAGGTACGTGGACAGATACATTTCACGGAAGTTTCTCATGTAGGGATAGAAGACAACGGAACTTGTGGTCCCTACCATGGCCGTGAAGATTGTTAAGACGATGAAAACGACTGATCTTTCCGTCGAGCCGACGTACGCCGTTTCCGTGTAGAGGAAAGCGTTTAGGAAGAGCGCCGTTGTGCCTATAGCCAGTAAACCATAGATACACATAGCATCTGTTATTCTTGGCAAAAACCTCTTGATGAATGCGTAGATAAGTAGACCACTGTTTGCGATTTGGACTGCCACCGTAATAGAGGAGGGCAGAGCCCATTGTTCTGGCAGCCTCTGAACAAACTGGGGCAACTGCACGAAGATACCGTTGACACCTAACCACGAACCCCAACCCCAGACCATCAAGGCCAAGTCCAGATCGACACGACGCCCGGCTACAATCATCGTGATTGTCCTTGACGCACTATAACCGAGTGACGCGTTGAGACGTCTGTACTGTCGTTAATATCGAACGTGTAACTGAAGTTACAAAATCTAAAGTGTTTTATAGTTAAGACGAGCGGTTTATCCGATCCGATGCAGCGTTATCGATAGCTATTTATCGGATTTGATAATTCATCACTGTGTTCCAAACTCATTATGAAGGATAATAGTAGATATATTAAAAATAATCCTCTTTCCACTATTACTGGTCAATGGGAACTAAGGGTAACATATGGCAATACAAGTTATTAATATTAATATTCTTGAACAGTTTAGTAACAAATGTAGAGGTGATAGGTTTCTTAGGAGAAACTTAATGTCAGTTAAACACTACAGTGTCTTATATTTGGAACACAGATAGTAAAGATCACGTACTTGGAGCAACTGATATATACCAGCCACTTATCGTTTGATAAAGTAAAATTGTTTACGCTCGTGTATTTTGGCTATATTATATTAATCCCTTATAGATTGTCACATTGATTGAACGTATCACACCTGCTACTTGCACATAACTACTAAAATATTTAGTACTGTAACACGAACGTTGTATGGATTTTTAACTGATTTAAATTGATATTTATTCCGTCTTCAATTTAGCATTTATCGTAAACAACTTCATCGTTGAATAAACAATAATAAACTGTGACTCTGTCAAGTACTTCTATAATATCCATATCTAAGTAGATAATGCAAGCAGTTTAAATATTTTACGATATTAGGTACTGAGAATTAATTTACGTGTTCAGAAAAGGTATCTCGCTATCTATACTAATAAATATGTATGTATTATTATTACGTTTAAGATATATAAAAAGTTTGTCTTCTATAGTTTACGCGAGTAGTACACATTTAAATAAAACACTTTAACTGTTTAAAACGCGATATATATTAAGTAAAACTTGTTTGAAGGAGAACTTGTTTTTTTTTAACTACGGCCCGACGTTTCGATTTCTTTTACACAACCAATATCCGAGAGTACAGCATTTTTACTGTATTATTCAGTGATTTTATATATTAAATTAATCCTAGTTTTACTTTATTCAAGGGAATTCAATAAAAATTTGTCTGCTTTTAGGCACATAGTGTCGGTGTGATAGATGTTATATTTAGACTAAATCATGTTGCATTAATGATCGGGTTTGTTAGGCAATTGATAGTAATGTAGCTTATAATTAAGGGGTCCTAAGTTCGATCCACTCCGGGTCTGGAAGCCCCGTTGAGGTCACGGAGGAACGGGGCTACATTATACGGCTAGGATATTTTCTGTCCCCTTCTATCACAAGAAAACAAGAATTAAGACTGCAGTGAAAGTAAAGATAAAATAACTTTATTTTTTTTAATAAAATATCATTTTATATTAGCACATAAGTTCTCACAATCAAAATAATCATCGGATATTATTCCAACTTTGTTTAGGGAACATAATACCAACAATGCGTTTTTCAACATTTGTAGAAACACACCCCATAATAAAAAGAGAATTTACTGCACAAAAATTGAGACAGACAATAGTAACAAAAACGATATTGATACATATAAACTTACGTACATGAGAAATTATAAAAAATAAATGGAATATTTAAAACTATCGATTTAAAAACTTAAAAATGAATAGATCTATGTAGTTTATCTAACATAATCAATTGATTTCGCATAAGCTTGGGTCTTAGTTAATCCTGGATTAAGTGTAATTCATGTTTCAAATCATTATTACCTGGGGCCTTCCATAATGTATGTCACACCTTAAGAAGGGATAGAGACAGACATGACTGTGTGACACAGTGGTAGATTTAATCAACGGTGACGTCATATTAGGGGGTCGTTATTGATACCAGAACAAAAAGTAATTCGTCTGACGTATTTCATCAATAGCCCCTTATAAAGTTTCGAAGCTATAAGCTAACCATCTAATATATTGCATATACATATAACAACATATATATTTCACCATAACATATTTATCCTCTTAAAAATATTGCAGACTTGGTCCAATGGGCTCTGCCCCTTAACTTCACAAACAAATTTTCATAAAATTAACCAAAAATTCTGTAAAAGTTGGTAACATTTTAAGTAGATACAAAATAATGTATTTAAATTAAAAACTAACCTGTAATGTTACATATTTCCTTAAGAACTGTAGTGTGAGATTTTATTCTTAGATCCTTGTGAAGATTAAAATAAAACCCTCCCACTACGATCTTTTAAGACAAAACAAATACATATATAACATTTTAATCTAATAATACTGTTCCAGTCACTCGCAGGATTTTTATGCGAAACAAGCGACATTATTAACTACTATTCAATTAATGTTAAATTTAAACTATCATTATAAATGTTGCAAAAAATATTTTAGAAATGAAAAATTGATGACAAGACAAAAGTAACTTAACCTTTGTCAAATAATAATTCGTTCTTATTATTCACATAAGTGTCATTGTTCTTTTCAAATTATAAAATACTTCTTCAATTTAAATACAACCCTTCCAGATATAATGTGAAAAGGTATTATAATCTATCGGTATAAATAAGCAATGTTAGCAAAACTACCCTCATTCCATAAAATAATTTTCCTTAAAGAGAATGTTTTTCCGTGATGCTTCCGTGATACACTTGACGTACCCATACGTGAATGTTATACATAAAAAAGGAACTCCTTTCCAGGAACTAAGATATTTGGCAGTGGACTTGTCAATATGTGGATTTTAAGTAACTGGCAAGAGGGCATAAACTAATGACGTTGCATTCTCCTAGTTACAAAATAAATAAGAAATTTGAACAAAATTTATATCACAATTTCGTCATATCAGTGATCAAAGGTACATAATCTGCACCGCACGAGTAGAGGCCCGATCATTATCAAAAACATAGATTTATATGATATATTATGAATTCCTCAAGATAATATAAATAAATCGGTTTAACTGACAGCTGGGAACACATCTCTCTCATAGTAGCGTTACATTTGTCAATCGAAGGTAGTCTGAACTAGGCCACTGTCACTAAGTTAATGATAACCAGGGACCGACGGTTTAAGGTTTTTTTTGAAGGCAGAGGAATTACTTCCATTTCGGGCCATTATTAGATAAATTCCAAAGTAACATTTCGCCCGATACGAGATTGGAAGCGACGACCTCACGATCTACAGACGAAAGCACAACTAGATCCACAAAGCAATTGTCAATCAAAAGAGAACTAAGCTGCTTTCATTTGGTAATTTAAACTTTCAGACTTAGCAATGTGAACGTATACCCGCGTTACATTTGTTATGAATAATTACATTTCTAAATTTTATCAAGCGAGATTTTTTATAGGATAATTTCTACATCTTATAAAAATCAGAGGCAACGCAACAGGCTGCACCGCACTTGGTTATTTATTATATTTTTTAATAAAACGTTGCTTATTTCCCTATTTTTACAGCGTTTATATTAGCTACTTATATCTACGTGTTCGAGTCAAATAGTATTTAAATAAGTACTCATTTGAGCATAACATTTATATCGCATCTAAAGATCTAGATCAGTAACCGACAGTACTTCATAATGAAAACCGACAAAAGATGTCTAAGTCGAAATGTCTCATTTAATCTGGTACCAGACGAAAATATATGTTAAGAAGGTCGAGCTGGGCAATCTGGCGCTTGATTGAAGAACTGAGTGTAGTTAATGAGACAGTAGAGTGTAATGGAGCCGAAAGCTGAACCTAGCTGGGATAGAGCACCGCACTGGCGCATCCCACGAGCTCCACCACGGCGCGCACTCGCGAATACCCACATGCGCGCGTACGATACCAACCCACTACACACCACCCAGCTAACCACCTGAAACAAGATCGTTTAATGATTATTAAGGTCAGGTTTATCAGTTTTATCAGCCAAACTTTAAAACAAAGAGATTCGACGTTACGATTACAAACAGCATGTTATTATTTTTATCTTAATAAAACTTTATAAATGAATAAAGTACTAACTATAATAATAACTCCGCTCGTCTGTGTGTAGAGCGGCGGAGTGGGACTCTGCACGGCAGTAACGAAGATGTACGCCAACAGCACAGCACTCAACGTTAGCATGAGGGTCAGCCACCGGCCCCTCACAGGTTTCAGCCAAACACCAGCCAGGCACGCCGTGGGGTTGGCCATCGCTCCCAACGTTACTGACAAGTGATACGCCTGTCTACCGTACGGCAAACAAGAGAATGACTGTATCGAAGGCATCACGCCACTGGACAGTGCATTGAGCACAGCCATCAGCACCATCAGCCCGATCCACTCCGGTTTCAACAGAGAAACGCGCGGAAGAGACGCCTCTTCCTCCTTAGCTGCCTCACCCTCTTTAACTCTCTCCGAAGAGAATCCAGAATAATTATGCAGTATGCAGAAACTGATCAGGCTTAGTGCCGATAAAATTCCCAGCAGGACTATGAAAACGGTACTGTCAAAACGAGGAGGTGGAAACACGGCTTGAAACGTGTTGTTCCCTGCGGGTACACAATCCGGCTCCCCACCCACACCTTGAATCAGCGCGATTATGGAAGGGATGAAACCGCTCAGCCCTTCTCCCACGAGGTAGGTGGCGAGGTATATCTCGCGATAGTGTCGCAGGTACGGGTAGAAGAGTACAGAACTCGTACAACCCACTAAGGCCACGAAGAATGTCAAGGTGAGGAAAGCTACGGACTTCTCCTTATCACCGATGAGCACGGTCTTTGGGAAGAGGAAGGAATTGAGAAATAGAGCTATCGTGCCGATAGCTAGCAGTCCATAAATACAAGTTGTATCGCTTATCCGCGTAACTTTTCTTAATGAAGCATAAATAAGTAAGCCAATGTTAGCGCTTTGAATAGCCACTGACATAGCGGAGGGTAAAGACCAGCCCTCGGGCAGGCGCTCCACTAAGAGCGGTAATTGTACGAAGAGCCCGTTGACACCGAGCCATGTTCCAAGGCCCCAGCAGACAAGGAGCAAGTCGAGGGCGACTCGTCTTCGGCTGGTGAACATACTGGTGGTACTGCTGTCACGTGTTTCCTCCACGCACGCCAGCCGCTCCTTCTCTTCGCTCAACCTGTGACGGGAAACCTTACATTAATTCGTGTTTTGTTTATTAGAAAATAATACCAACGCAATCGATTTTCGAGACATTGTTCGTCTACAAAGTGATATGAACTAATGATTAAAACTTAACTCTTATCTCAACATATTTGAGGATCGTTTAAAAGTTGGCTTCTGACAACACTTTTGAGGTATAAAAATTAAATATTGAAAATACAGTACGAAATTTGGTAAATGTTCAGTGTCTTTATAACCTTAATTAAAGTAAAAAAGGATTTAATTATAATGAACGAAAATATTTTAAGCTGACTGTTACAATTAGATATCCTTATTGTTTGAAAAAGGCCCGATTGTGTTCTATCTCTGACAGGTCTATTGCTTTGTTTAAAACACGAGAATCAATCTAGGCATTCAATAAATGTGACATTGATCTATAATGATTTGCAATTTCTTATGTATCAAATTGAATTATCAATGCCTTTGAATGAAAAAACATGGAGATTTTTTCATTGCGTAAAAGAAAATGTATAGCAATGACGTATTTATTAATAATAGTTATTGGTAATTAAGAAAACAGCTGGAGACCAATTTATATAAGTATGTTTTATTCATTAATATATCGTTAACTCAAGGTTACCGCGATTGTCACTTTAAAACAGCGCATTACAAAAGGTACCTGATAACTGTTCATCAATCTATACTAATATATGAAGCTCTAAGAGTTTTTGTTTGTTGAACATTTATCGAGGAAGGCTATAAAACATCGCGATGCGACTTTTATGGGCGAAGAAAAAGCGGGGAAACTTATTTATCCTAGTGGGTTTCCGTTGCGTACGCTACGAAAAAGCTTCAAGATAACCAATGAAAAAAACGATTCCTCTTTAAATTATCTAAAAAAATGTCTCTCTTAAGATCAACTTGTTAAAAAACGAGAGTGAGGTTTTCAAGAATCAGATTTAAATGCCCAAAATATTTTTTCTACGCGGACAAAGTCTCTGACACAGCTAGTACTAGATAGAATTACAGTACTTACGAAAAATATTCTTAGATGGTTAGCACCAGGCAAAATATTCAAAACTCAGGTACACCTTCAAACGAGTACAAATAAACACTAAGCCAAAACACCGAGCACATTATCAGACAAAAACCGGTTTCGCTCACAACATTTAAACATTCTTCTAAGAAAATTCGATAGTTTTGCAAATAAATGCCTTTAGACCGAATTCCCACAATTAGTACATTGAGGAAACAAAGATTTTGTTCGGGAAAATATTATTAACAGAACTATAATGAACAGGATAGACTGTGGAGATATCCTATAATATTATGGTATAGGAAGGAATACCATTGATTAAAATACTAGACATAGGTCTTAACATATTGTCAAAAAGTAAAAAAAAAAGTAAAAGTACTCTTCTACAAATACAATTCAGGTAATTAGAGGCACAGTAGCAATTATGACTCGACTTATTTATATTTTCACAGTCTAAAAATGTTAATCTACAAGAGCACAGTGACCGACAATTGTTAACATAATTCTTACACAAATACAAAGTACAAATTCATTTTTGCCTAATTTAGTTAACTGTTCATTTTTATTTACCTCCTTATTAGAAGTCATGTTTCTTTTTTGTTATTAGGCAACTCTGCCTTTAGCAGCCTCAATCATCATATTTTTTGGTCATTTTAGAAAGAAGGAAAAATGGAGCGTAACCATTGACCAAGATGTGATTTGATGATTTCTGCGACCTATTTTAGTGCTAATTTTTTAATGCTATTTTTTTACGGTTTAACAGGATCATACAGACGTGATGATTTCGACAGATTATACATTTTAACTCTCGGATGCTTCGCTACAGATATGGTCACTGGTTCTACTCGTATTCGTACTTCGTACAAGATGAATACTTATTTTTATAAGTTCCTCATATCCTCAAGACATTGCTGAAAAATCTTGTTTCCCTCTGCTACTGCCGCCAGAAGTAATAACTTGAACATCAATGCTGTGCATTTTGATTTCGACATCATAAAAGTAAAATACACGATGAGTTTAATATTTTCACCCATTACACAACGCCGCTAAACAAGCTTTTACTTCAAAAATTATCGATTTTATCTGTGCTACAATGACCAAGCACACGTCACTTACACACACAAGCTTAGCATATTCTACGAATTGCGACATAGTCACGACACCTAGCGATATATTTGGGTAACTAAACAGTAAATACCGGATGTATGTAGATGCATGGCATACCTGTCGACGGCAAGTGATATAGAGCGATGGAGGTGAAGTCTGGCCTCCTCTAGGGCTGCCTTGCCCGCCGTTTCAGCTGATGACATGCCACAAATACACTAAACACGCTATGCCCCGCAATGGCCCCACGAAGATCATGTGGCGTGACTGCTCAATTCAGTGCTCACCGCTGCTCACTGAGACAGTGCAATACCCATAAGACCAGACCCATAAGCATGGAGGCGTTATAAATTTAGAAAATATTGTCAAGGAGTTATTCCTCCTCCAATACTAAAGCCAAACTGTTTAAGAATCTTATGATAACAATTAAAGCCAACAGAAGAGATCTTTATTGTTATTATATGCTTTCAATGAAGTAAGCCAAGGCTAAAATTAAGGCATTGTCAGTAGAGATTAGGATATGTATAGTACTGTTAGAATTATAGTAATATTACAAGAGTCACGGCACATCATCTGTTGGGCATCTTTATTAGGCTCTGGTGATTGACAAGCTCACATTTAATGAAAGCATTAGTAAACAAAGTTATTTTAGTGTTAAAGTTATAACCCTTCAATAAAATACATAACTTCTTTAACTTGGTACACAATTTGAAGGAAGTTTATGTCAAAACAAACATTGGAAAGCACCTGTATCAAATGTGTTGTTTGAAGCCACCTAAGGATGATAAAACCAAATAAAAATATAGATAACAAATGCACATCTCATATCACAGTTAGTAAGATTAGAAACTCAGGGTAAAATAACTCTTATCACAGATAACATTTTATAACATTAGTTTTTAGCTGGTTAAATAAATATGTTGGGCAATTAGTCAATGTTTAATTCAGGACAAGAGCTTAGTTGTAGCAGTATTTGTTTAAGTTTTATAGCACTGTTGACAAGACATGAAGCAAGACTTTTACTCATTATTTACAAAGATGGCGGAGTAAATAAATGCTTGTTAGTTGCTAAACAACAGACAAACAAAAATGCACTTGAAACAAAGTCGCTCTTTAGTACATTGTCATATCAGAAAATATATATATATATATAGAATAGGATTTATATAGGATTACAGGATTAAAGTAAAGCTTTTTAATAACATTGTAAAGAGATAATATTTATGATATTATCATGTTTTATTTTGTGCTCTAGACTTTGCAATAGGGTTTACATTTGTACAAAAAGTGAAATCTCCCCAACGGGGGACATAGGGTAAACACATTTCTAAGTATATTAATCTGATTGGTAATAGAACCAATTGATTGATTTTATCTACAGAAAAGTAGATAATCTATAATGACTTGTACTATTTCCTAGGTTTTAATCTAACTATTTGTGCTTAACACAATGTCAGCAATTTTTTTAGCTACGTACTAGATAAAGTAACATATTTATGTAGCAAAGCTTATTTATAAGAATAGTAATGATTTGACATAACCTGGATAAATTGGCCCAGGGTAATACCTACGCCCTGGAAATCTTTAATTATTTAATGACCCTATCCTTGATAAAAATGAATTGGAATTATTGCTAAACTTGAACTACAGTTAAAAAACCACTAAAGCAATGGATTTGCCAACTGGGTACTGAATTCAGCCATAGGGGGCATTAAAATTTAAATTGTGCAAAAAACAATTAAATACAGAAATGGGGAAAAAATATATGGAAAGCCATGGTAAAGCTGAAATTTGTATGAAGGACAACTGTTGGTCCCAACTTTTGGACTGCATTTGGTAATAATGGGAGGGGGAGGAAGACAAGAGAATGAGGGATGAGTTTAAGGAAACAGTTAACATCTTATGGGAAAAAGAGCAATAGTCAGAACCAAGTGGAAGCATATGAAGAGATCTGTTATTGCAAAATGCTGACCTAACATTATAAGTGATTTATTGTACATATTAAAAAAAGTTCAGAGTCATGACTTAGTTGCAGAAATATGATATTCTATTAGACTTTGTACTTTAGAAAAACCACCAGCTATCCATATATTATTTTTTATATATTCATCTATTTATATATTTATTTCAACTTAAGCAACTTTGAAAAATAAACTGTTAGATATGAGTTAACACATTAAAATACAAGCATGGTATCAAGTTATTGATATGCTTGCATTACTTTAGAATAAATAATTATGGTTGAAAATAAATTTGCAAATCCTCAAATGCCTTAAAGATAATTGCAGAACTAAATTAGTTATGTTAGAACACACAGAAGCAGAGCAATCATTTTCAGTAGTCATCTAATTAGTATTAAGTGTACACAAGTGTAAAAGTTTTTGCACTTGTAGTTTTTAAAGATTGACATGCACATACCCTTAATACCAAGGAAAATATTATGTTTAATGTCTACTTGCACTAGTTAATAAGGATAAGAACTATAATAATAGATTTATAAGTAACTTTTAATTCCCTCTATTTTAAAATCTTTCCTATTACCATTACATTGCTTTTAAAAAAACATGATTACTGTAAAAATCACTTAAAGTACCCATGTAAAGTTTATAAACTTCGATTGTCGTGCAATTTACAACAAGTGTTGTGAAAGTATTATTGACTGAAACACACATAATACTATAAAAAATATATCCTTACCTTGCCAAACTCATTGATATGGTCTTATGTCCAATTGCAGAAATAATACTGGTCAATTCTTCGACTTTGCACTATTATATATACCACAACTTGTTTCAATGCTTAAATAAGTTATAACTGATAAATTATTTACGCCAGAAACAATCTTTTCTTCGCTCAAACTAGATTACATAAAATGTATTAAACGCCAGGCAGGGTCAAAGGAGCACGAAATAACATTGTGTATAAAAAAAATGAACACAACCTGCATACCCGAACCTCAAAATTTTTATGACTTAAAATTAATTATGAAGTATGAACTTACTTTCATGTCGCTTTGACGTTCGAGTTCCGGTTTTTATATATGACAGTTGTCATTACTCTGACATATACACAAATGACAGTTGACATTATTTCACTTTGTCTTCGTGCATTAAAAGCTACTGTACCAATGTTAGATGGAGGAAATCAAAAATACGAATTTATTAAATTTACATTTAATTAAAGTTATAACGCAGCACACCGTTTAAGTTCGACACTAAAAAAGGTTGATCGTATAAAAAAATTACAACAAACATTGTAAAAATTGCATAGGGAATGCACAACATTCATGATAGGTGCAAATTTAGTTTAGTAATTAATTTTTATGACCTTATATTTATTCATTTATTATACCTTCAATATCCTAAGATAGCAATAGCACTTGTGACTTTTGGGGTGGATTTGGATACTCCAATAAAATCTAACACAGATAAAAGAAAGGTAAGCGCGTAAAACCTCAACGTCAAGAGCAACTGATCTAAAGACCATTCCCACTATTCCTTAACAGTAAAAAATATTTTTAAATAGTCTTAAACAACAATAAACTTGACCTCGAATATTTCAGCGTCACGTTCATCACTAAACAATCAATTTGTTCCTTACGTTTAATAAAAAAAAAAGCAAGAAATTTTTAGAAGCTGTAAGCCATTCGATAATCTTTCGGAAATCCGTCAAAATCAGCAGGTAACCAAATCTGTAACTGTTTGTCGCAATTCGAAACAATAGTTATCATTCAAAGTTAAGAAACGCTTAAGTTCTCTTTTGTATGAAGTCACCTACCAATGGTGAGAAGTTAACCCTCTCAACAGTCAGTTGCAGCCAATAGTTAAAAATTGTGAATATTAAAACGCAAAAGTTTAAAAATTTTAATTGTCGGTTACGATTGTCACAACAATATGGTTTACACCAATGTATATTAATTGAAATATGACTGGGCTATAATTGGTAATTTCAACATTTCATTTCGCATAAGATTCAATAAAATATAATTACAAGGATTTGTTTTTTGTTCCTATTACTAGAATACGAAAATTTTCAAAACTGGCACGAATTTCGCGTGTTAGAAGTGGATATAGCGTCAGCGAGCTAGATCCTCATTAAATTAATTATTATTATGATTTTCAGAGTTCTGTGTCATATTAATTAAAAAGTGTATGGTATTTTTTTCACTTTGTAGGTAACAATATGCACAATAAAACAACGTTTGGTTCGACAGTTATTTTAATTTAAAATTTCAAAAAAAGCAAATACAATATTAATCTCCGCATGACTCGTCTCATAAAGCTTTACACGTAAAGTAGGTATTTAATAGTACATAATAAATATTATAACAAACAGTGAAACTCCGGCGCTAATCATAGAACATAGTGCTCTCTCACTCATTCACACCTTTTCTGCTCTACTTGTCCTTCTCACTCTCCGTCTTTCTGCCAAGCGGCACTGCTGCGCGTACCCTGTAAAATGCAGCAATAATCAAGACCACAGTTCATAACCCTACAGTAAGGGAACATGTTATAGAACTATTGTACCACTAAAAGTTCTACGCTATATATATATAAAAGCTATGTATTCGTAGTAATTTATTTGTGCAATATAGTTTATATTTCTAATAAGAACCTTGAGGGAAATTGTCACAGAAAATGTATTATATATACACACGTCCATCAATGACATTTGACATGAGAATACGCTATAACCTATATCATGTTACATAGGTCACAGCGGTTTTGTTACGTGGCAAAAAAAGGTTTACTTTTCTTGAGAAAAACCATATTATCCTTAGTTTGCATTTAGAAGTAAGAAAAAAATACTTACTTAGCTGTGATCTCATTAATTTTAGCGCGTGCAAGCTCGAGATTAGCGTCCACTTGTGCCTTGTTCATTTCGTACGCTTTCGGCAGTGTAAATAGCGCTATCCATCCTGAAAGAGAGATTTAATTATTAAATTACTTATTTGAAAACCCAAATAAACCATGTCTTAACATCAAAAACTAAAATTAGTCATTTTGTATTTCGTTTGAATGAAAAAACAAGCAGAGTATGAAGCGGTTAGAGATCGTGTTCAGCGGAGTCTTTACTTGTAACATTTCTTTTACAAAGACTAGGTAGGTTTTTTGGGTATTAATACTTTTCTTTTATAAATACATGAAAAATTCTGGTTATTTATAAAAGAAAAGTGAGTCCTGGCTGAGCTGGGATGGAAGTTAGTTTAAAATATGTATGTATGTAACTTACCGAGGATGACAAGCGTAATGCCATTGAAACAGGAACCAATGTACGTCAGACACCACAGCAACACGCCAAACTTCAAAGAGTCCACCAGATCCTCCACTAGGAACAATCTGTAATTGCAAATTAAAGGTTAATAGACTACACAGAATCAATATAATAAAAAATTTAAGGCTCTACCATAATGGAGCCAATTTTCTAACAACAATATTACCGTGATGAATAGACAGAAATTATATATACTATCAAGATTATTTTGAATTTACTAATTGGCTCGGACAGTGACAATTCAAGGGGGATTGTCACTGGACATTAGCACCATCATTTAGCCGTGGTCAAGGGCAAATAAATGAAACGTCGGGCCGTAGTTAAAATAATTTACAAATAAGTTTAATTAATATATGTATCGTTTAAGTGTTTAATTTAAATCGAACCAGTTTTACCTGCGTAGCTCATGTAGGGCTGCGTTGTGATGAGCGGTGGCGGATGCGGCCAGCGCCTGCGCTCGCTCTGCACTTAAGTTAATATCCTTCTCGAGCAGCCACCTGGAACACCAAATCCACTGTTTAAGACTTTAAATCACTTGTTTTCGAAGACTCATATTAAGTGAACATAAATGAAATTATGTGGACAGTTAAGAATGTCTGAAATATACCTCATCAGTATATCTTGCTTGTTTGTTATTTATGTGACAAGTTATACTACACTAGTTGACCTGGCACTTTTTGCCACATGAAATATTTCGCCTAAATTAGATTACTATAAAAATGGTTCCTGTCAGTAATTTTTGAAATACAAGACATATCATAGAACTAAAAAAGTATAATTCTTACATACATATTCTATATGTATCTTGAAGACAAATAATTTAAAAACTCGTGCCTTCATGTGCAATAACATGTAAAAAAATATAAAAGTTTTCAGACGAATAAGTTTTCAACGTTTTCACTGTTTTTTAGCTACTGAAAGCTATATATTGATTACTTATATTCAGATTACTTAGCAGCGTGATATAGCTTTTCTTGATAAATATTCCAAACAACGAAAAATATATATTTTTATAATTCGGACCAGTAGTTCCATTCGATTTATGATATTAGTATAGATATTTTTGTACTCACTTAAAGGGATGACCTTCGTTAGTCTTCTGTACGGCCTGCAGCACGTTTTTGTAGATCCGGAAGGCAACTGCTGCGGTTAGAGCGACCAGGGATGAATACGCTAACACCGATATCACCGAGCAGCACGCTAATGCCACGAGTACGGCCAAGCCGGCTCCTAGCGCTGCACCAGACCGCCCAGCTGATCGCCAGTATATAAGAGATTCCACTGCAAATTAAAAGGTATATTATATTTATATTGAAATACTTCATCCATCTGATTCGTCGCTCTATTGGTCAAAGCGTGATGTTTTATAGCCTAAGCGTTCTCCGATAAATCCTTCAACCGACACAAAAATATTTTTTTGATTCGAACTAGTAGTTCCTAAGATTATCGCGTTCAAACAAACAAACTTTTATCATATTGGTATAGCAAAAACTTTCCAATCAATGTCACTACTTCTTGGTGTAATTAGGTTTAAAAATGCATCCGTCTCGTGTAAGTTTGAATAACGATTTCAAGCAAGTACACATGCCGACAATAATCTTTTGTTGATTCAGCTGGACAGCGTAACGTAGTTACAGATGTCAAAAGTACAGGCGATAGCCGATAGCTAATGATTTAAAGAAACAATTATACTGGGTATAATACGAGTGATATAATCTGTGGTTAATCTCTAATATTATGGATAAGGGCAGATAAAATCCTTCGCATAAGAAATTGTATAAAAGTGAAATAGAATGAAATGCACTAGGTTTTCTTCGTCTACAAAAGGGAATTTCCTATGAAGCCATACATATTGTCACGCGACGCGACTAGCAGTTGTGCGGGGTAATCGCTTATGAAATGTAAAGTGCATGTACCTATGTATTACATAACTCTCAACGTCTTATTGTCGGCTTAGGTATTAGAAACTACAGCAACGTCAAACAAAATCTATTCTTCCTTGAAATTCTCACAAATACCTTTTTCCCATAGGAGTAGTACACATTTAAATAAAACAATTAAACGGTTTAAAACGCGATATATCGTTAAAATAAATTTAACTAATATATAATATTGCGTTTTAAACCGTATTTAAATACTCACTATTAATCATATAGTATTCATTAAATATACAATGTAATTCTCTACCAAAGCGTGATACGCAGATTAAACGAACAAGTCTATCGCAACTTTATAAATATCAAATGACCCAACCTTATCAAAAATTCAAAGAAGAAGTAAACCCACAGGTTCAAGAGCGTTACTAACAAAGCGTTGTAAAACCGGTAACAGAATACCAAAACGGAAGCCCACGCACTTAGATGCCCGGTGCCTTTGAACGCATACACTGTGTGATATAATATATATTATGTTAAAGGGAAATTAACGAGAATTAAAAAGGCAAGCTATAAAACAGCTGAGTTAATAATCTAAGCTAACGGTTCATTGGCTAACGTAAATATCAGATACCTAAGCAGAGGAAATAAATAAGAACGACTCGCTTGAACGATTCGATGTCTCGCCTGTCAAATTGCACACTTGGGTCTTAAAAGATCCTAAAACCGTAAACATGACTGAAACAGTATAAACGATAAGATAAACTTTGATACTGGAGACCTGGATTACAATATGGGATTAAAAACATTGGCGCACACCCGATAACCATGGTATCCAACAATATGTTGTCCACGTAACCGCGTCTGCAGAGACAAATAACGAGGAAAATTTGCACAAAACACTTCACTGTCTGGTAGTATCGACGTGGCTGTTTGTATAGTTAAGGGTTGTCCTGCCTACCTGGTCCTCGGGGTGGGAGGTCAACGTACTGCGCGGCGTGGCGGGGCGACTGCTTGGGGCGCGCCATGTCGGCGGAATGACCGAGGACGTGCGGGACGGCAGTCTTCGCGTGGCGCGGCTGCCACGCTGGTGCCTTTCTACGCACACGTCACCCGGACTACTGTACCCACACGATCGAGATTATGGGGACCTTTTTTAGAGGAGGACAGACGAGTGTGGTTCCTTGACGGTAGGTTATACTCAAATCTAAATAAGAGCGCTGACAACCTAGTTTTGGAAATCTACAGATTGAAAACGAAATGCGTTTAAGCTTGGCGGCTTTTTCATCTGTGACCATTTCCAGACTTCTAGATAATGGATCTGGTGGGGATCAAATCCACGACCCGTTGATTACTAGCTACACTTAGCTACCATTAATCTAAGTTTACGGTCCGGAGAAAGCATGATAATATTGTTACCCTAATGATTTGAATTTGAATAAAATGTATGCCGATTCCGATATACGAATGCCTATAAATAAAGCAGAGGAACTAGGTTTTAATATTATACACTAGACAAGTTATATACTTTCAATGTCTACGCACAGATAAGGAATGACATTGAATGGAACATTGACTTTTTAAACAGTGTTGCCAGTTTTTTTTTTGCTTTGAAATTTTAAACAAAATGTTTAAAATTTCAAAGCAAAAAAAGCCTTTTCTTGACTTAAGAGGAGGCGTATCATTTAAAATATATCCGTTTGATTTCAATTATTTCTGAAAAGCAGGACTGCGCCTGTCCCGTTGAAAAATAAGCGAAAACGATGGAGTCTATAGGAAAGGATTTCACTTAATCCAGATCTGATAAAAATTATCTTATCACAAAATATAGACGACAGCATTGCAGCAGAAGTACCTTATTATCTATCGTTAAAAGAAATTCTTTTATATAGTAAATAGCAATACATATAACTGTGGTTTAAGTTTTTAACTGTCATCATGTTATAAAATTAGGGGTGACACTTTGTTTTTCAAAATAAATACATCATTTGTTTCAAAAAACAAATCTTTTTTTGTTTTATGTGGCAGCCCTAAATTGTGGGTTAATTAAGAATATGTACTTATACAATATATTATGCGCCGAGAGAAAGATCTCGTCATTTCGTTGACCAGAGAAACAAAGATTGTAAAAACCAGTCCAAGGACGTGTGGAGCGATAAAACAAGTCTTGAAGCATGTATGGTAGAATGCAATTCTTTCGTGCCGTAGGTCAAGAATTCTAGATAGCATTGTAATTAATTCGACATTAAGCGACAAAACATACGTAAATTATTTTTTATAACAACGCGGAGTGATCTGTAGTTTATGCGAATAAACATATATTTATTTATTTGAATTCCTCCCGTGACCATGGCTGCTGAAAAAAATTCTAAACTTGTAATAAATCGAATATATAGTAAATAACATTTTCCGCCTTTAAAACCGTTAATAATGTTTTGTTTACAGGCGCAGACAATTTTCTAAAATCTTCAAATTGTATCTGTTATTAACCCAAGTACTTTTGGAATGGTTAAAAATATATGACATGCTTTTAGCTAAAACCTAGACCGTTAAAAAGTCATGCCATAAAATGATTGCCAGGCAACTAATGTGGCTACTCCTGTGTAAATCTTATCTTTGTTACATTTTACAAATAATTTATATTTAGTAAAATTGTTAATTACAATGGCAATTCGTTTCGAATCTTGCTAATTCACCACCAGATCCTGATTACGTAAAAATAGTTTCACTATATCGAATGGGACAGACTCGCAAGTGAAAAGTACCGTCTGAAATTTGTGACGCAAGCGTCTCGGAGGCGGCGCTTGTGCCGATGTAAGAGTCGATTGACAAAGATAACATGCCCAAATACGACAAAGATTTCAACGTCTGTGATACCATGTTATATGGAAAAAGTTGTCCCAAAATCCCAAAGGTCAACGGGGTCGTAATTGAAGCGAAAAACGTTGGTGGCATCAACGCATCGATCGAAGTGTTGCCAAAATGAATCTCTATTGATGAATTGCACGGGCATAGTGCACAAGCGGATCGGGGGGAAACGGGGGGAGAGACAAATGGCAAAAACGTTGTAAAAACCTATCCTATGCAAACTATAAACAAATTATACCTTGGTAATCCTTATTAGCTTTACAATCCTAAATTGAAATTCACATATTTCAAACTCACTGCTTAGTGATGGGATTTTTAATGAATAATAATGATATTTTTTATGATAGAGGACAGACAAACTTAGGCTTACTTGATGTAAGGTGATATACCCATAACATCTAAACAAGATTCGCTATCGACCTATTTTTGGCTTTGAATGGTCGGAAATGCAGACTGACACCGAAATGGGAATAAAATTCAATAAAAAGTTAATAGACCGGAGGGAATTACAATATTTCTACCATAGATTTAACATCCAAATTTTCAGACGACGAAAAATTAGAAACTGACTTGGACCCGGTAGGGATATAAACCACGAGCCATTGATTACTACAATTGAATCGAGGAACCCGTCGAAATCATAATAATCACTACATCGCGTTAGAAAATTGAAGTATTTTTTAATAATGAACTTCGAAGTAAAAAGTATTAATCTCAACAAAATAACATGCATAAGTAAAAATAACATGAATGTTTATCTTGAATATACAAATGTAAAAGATATGGAAAATAGCACCTAACAACAAGGTGATAAAGCCTAAAGTTCAATGAAATCGCTTATCGTAATATTACCAATTAGATAATAATGATGACAATCCCAATTGTTGTTATGCAGTACTGCATAAAAAAAGATTACGTTTAAAAAGAAGTAAGAATAAATACAAAATAAGTAACATTAACAGACAAACAATTCCGATTCCTATCAACAGTTAAAAAAGGGAAAACAAGAACTTTTGTAATACTAGATGGCGTTCAAAGTTTCACAAAATTATTCACAATGAATGAATGCTAATTTCATAGCATTTATATAACGGGGGTTTTGAGTAATTCAATGCCACTAATTAGAATCATGAAGCCGTCTTTATCCAAATGTAAAATGAAATAAAAACAAAAAATAACCCAGACTGGACTAAATGACTTGACTTGCAGCGGGCAGATATAATTTGTTTTATATGTTAGCAATAGCGGCCAGTGCTATCTCATTTTCAACACTTAACTTTTATAATTAAACCGGTAGTAAAAAATATTTTTATAAATAAACTGTTGTTTCTTCCCGCATATAGCAATTTTTATACCTCCTATAATCTTTCACTTAAAGAAAACATTTAAGCTTCAAATACAGAGAACATTTATTCAACAACGAAATCAATGTAAGGAGATATTAATTTTACTTTTACATTAATAGAGCCGGAATAAGGGTTAAGATTAGTAGAATCACAATACGACTCTCAGCTAAAGACTAATATTGAATGACAATAGATCTGACCTCCATTTGAGGGCACCTCAAAGCCTGAAGGTTCAAAGCCATATTATCTTTTAAGCTTAACAGCTTGTCGCTTAAATTTTAACTGCAACATGTAGTCTCAAAAACTTCAGGAATTCCGTCAAGTGACAAAAGAACCGCTGCAACGGCGAACTTTATCGATCGTCGGCTGGCATGGCTCCAAACATCAAGTGGAGAGGCTTTGTCAGACCTAATATGTTTCAATATACAATGAGTCGCCGACTCGTGAAAAATTATACATTTATATTTTCGCGATATATCCGCGCCAATAATTTTTTATGATAGAGAAGAGACAAGCGTGAGGTGCACTCGATCGTAGGTGAAATAACACAGCCATATAACATCTAAACAAGAAGCGCCGTGGACCTATTTTTGCTATAGATATTTAGAAATCCACAGATAGAATCGCGACTAAATTTCACGACATTTTCGTGTGTGAATCCGTGCTTCGTGACTCGGACGAATTTCGATATTCCTACCAACCATTCAATAATTACTTTTTAGTCAAACAATGGGGTCAAACATCTACCACATACGAAAATAATGATTTGACCTTCTTGAATACATAATATTTGCAAGATACCAATATCGGAGATAGCAATTTTTACCTTATTTGGGTAATAAATATTGTGTAATTTGAAAGTAACAAATTGTGGCATCGAGGCAGCGAGGGAGACAAGAAAATAATTTTAGGTAATTCACAATTTCATCCAGCTCAAATATTTGGATGCAATAAATGTTTGCGTATGAAATCCCAGCGTTTCAGTGGCCTATTTATAGCACTCAGCATTAAACCAAGAGACAATATCAGACGGTTTTGACTGAGCTACGTTTCACAATTGTGAGTGAAGCTTGCAGCTGGTGACAACATGTATTATATTGTTTTGGTTCCTTTGTAGCTGTGCATCTGAAATGTTTATCATTTGTGTCGCTTTTATCTCTCTGAAATGTTATGCCTATGGTATGCCATACACACAACCGAACACACAAACCGAGGAAAGGTCAAACGATGTCTATACATATAAATCTATTGAAAAATATTCCGTTGTCTCCAATTGGCGTCCACGATACGTTGAAATAGACAACAGAAACATAAATACAAACGGGCGCGTTAAAAATACCACTCGAGTAGAAGACTGACTAGCGACTAGGCACTATAATGTTGGGCGTTGGAAATTAATTGAAGATTGTTAGGTAGAATGGAGTCATTCAGATTGTATATGTACATATATGTGAAGGAATAACAAAATGGTAATAGATTTTGCTCATTAATATATGCCAGAGATCCGACTTGATCCAATGATGATGCGAAGATGTGCCGACGAACTATTACTTATATATTTGTAAGTTTAGGCTTGTAATTATGAAAAGTACAGTAAATATTATCTGACTGCACAATTTTTCTCGCTTGTACTTGATGCGTTCAGCATACAAAACTCAGGGGACTACATCATCCGCAGATTAATCTACCTTGATTACAGACGAGCTTGCGTAATAGGACGATAACACACGTAGTATATAAAACATTATTAACGGTTCAAATCGCGACACATTCAACGTAAATGAATTATGACCCGATGTTTCGAATGTTTTACAGCAGCAGCAAATGATGAGACTTACAACCGTTAAAAATGTTCTATTTAATGTTTCTACTACAGACAATATTTAAAACAGTGTGACGAAGTTAACTGAAAAGTTAGCTATTTGGTGAACAGATGTTTTAATGTGGCACATGTATAGGAATAAAGAATTTAAAATTGAAAACGTGTTCCATTATAATAGATTTTGCAAAAAAAATATAATTTTAAACAGCGTTTTACTTTGCGTTTCAAACAATGAAGCAAGCATTGTGATTCATGTACATATTATGTATAAAATCATAAATTAAGATGAGCATTTTTTAATAATTTTTAATGAAAAAGCTATTTTTTCATCTCTTCTTTGATTTCTTTCATTTTTTTCGTGTCACATAACATGTGCGAATTATTACGTGTTATTTATGTATCCGTATTTTATTATTATTTTCAATCAATTTGTAGTGCAAATTCTATAAAACGAAAGTTACTTTTCCTTCACACGATTTTGAATTTTAAATAAAACAAACGATTCAAAATTGCTTTGAACTGAACCCCTGGTTTCAAGATCACATAGGTACTAAATTGTAAAGATTTTTATAAATTGGTTTAATTCGTTATAAGCATTCAAACTTTGATAAATAAAATATTCCATGCTTTATCTATGTTATCAGCATCGTCTTGGGCAACAGACACAGAACAGAATATTTCAACTTGACTGTTTTTTTGTCATATAAAACTGCAGTATCTTTCTTTTGATCAAGTGACTTCCCGTGTCATTTTACAGGTAGAACAGCTGCCATATCGGTTTACACTGGGTGAAAGGGAACAATAGAAACCAACCTTCCATTACAATTAACAGCCACAGATACGCAATATCAAAAGCTGAGCGCATCGTTGTTTTTGGGTTAATTTAATTACTAGCAATTTGCATTAGCCTGTGGATCTTAGATTGATGCATTCTTCAACTGTGCTAGTTCTAAAAGTTTTTATTCAGACGATTTGAGATACACCTTCCTATCAATTTAGCCTCGTGAATTATAACATTTACAAAATCGTAGCTTGCCAAGTGACTTCCGACATATTTTTATCATTGTCTTATTCAAAAAGTATAAACCCTTTCAAAATTTAGTGTCATGACTAATACATAGTTGGAATGAAGAATTACGTCTAGGATGTCATTCGTGCAGTGCTACAGGGATTAATTGTTAGTGTTATTGACAGATTGCACATACGGTGCACGCTACAATTAGTTCAAGTTATGTCAGTGGTGGTGTCAGGTGGCGACCGTCGCACTTCGACGAGCCTCAGCCCCGATCCGCGATCGATCGCTACCTCTTTTATATACATGCCGACACTAAAAGCACACTCAACAGTGGACTTCAGCGTCGGCAGCGCTCGGGGCGTCGTCGGCGCCCGTCGCGCCCTCCTTCACTCACCTTCAGGGTGTAGCCTCTGCGGGTCGAACCAAGCATCTGCAAGAGAAGGCTGCGCGTTAGCGGGTTAGTCGCGATAGAAAGCAAGCGAAGCGAAGCCTGCGACACTTACGCGGGTCGAGCACAGTGCAAAGGGAGGGTCCGGGGCTTGCCATCCTCACTTTTACGTAATTACTTGGGCTCACAGTGGCGATATTAGCGCGCACCGCGCTTCACACTCGCGTCGATACTGGCCGCCGCGGCGCAGCGCCCCGCGCTCCGCACCCGCCCGCGCTCGACCCGCGCATGCGCACAGACAATGCGCACCCTCAACTCCTGGCATGCTGCATTAGCCGTACTTAACGCGATAGCGACACTAGACCCAGTGCAAACAGTATGTCAGGGAGCACCATTACCCACCGTCACCCCATCCTACCCTCGCACCGGTGCAATTACCACATACACATCAATGCATCGTTGTCATACAGAATGAGAACTTATTAACTAGCTGTGCCAGCAACTTCGCCTGCGTAGTAATGTTCTAACCAACACAAAAAAATGCAATTCGGACCAGTAGTTCCCGAGATTACGAACGAATAAACAAACAATCTCTTCAGCTTTATAATATTAGTATAGATAAACGTTTAGTAGTTAGTAAAAGTTTGTCTCATTCACATGACTCCGATTCATCGATTACAGATACACAAAATAACAAAACAAAGCAACATACTAAGAAGTTAGTGAACAATAAACATGTACATATTAATAATAATACTTCGTGTATGACTTGTGTATGTCTAACTGGGAATGGAAAACTATTGTAAACTACGCCACACGATCTGCTGGTTATCAGTAATGACCGGCTCAGAACAGCCGAGAACAATGATAGAACCTCAGAAGTAGGTATAGATAGACCTCGCTGATGACGAAGCTATGACTCATGGCGCCGTCTACCGACTACTGATTAGCACCGCGCAAGGAACATACAAACGTACGCGACCTTCAAATGGAAACTATCACGCGAACGATGACAACGAATCGACAAGTTCAAGGCAAAAGAATTACGTTTTTCTATTTTTATACTATTTTTTGTTTAATCTCGGAAACCGTCTATTATATTAGATGAGTTGCGTAACAATTGATATTTAGTTATCTACTGGCTGTTGAATTTGTCCTGTAGTTTCGTGGATTACAAATTGAGGGCATTGTTTAGGAAATGGGACATCGGGACGGGGTTAATAACTAATGTAAATCGCGTTTTAAACCGTTAAAATGGTTTATTTAATGTGTACCCCTCGTGTAAATTACAAACAACAAAACAAACTAAGCATTGATATCTCCTCTCTTCCTCCTCATTGTAAAAAGTTTTGACTTTTGTCATAACTTTTTTCTACAACGTTTTGTTAGAATGTATTTACGTATTATGCGTGTTACTAATATTTTATTCGATTTGGCTGCTTTAGGGCATTAAAATTTTTTACCCTACAAAGGTACTTTCCAATTCCAATTTACAAGAGAATTTGCTAGAACTTCGATTGTCGCTCGTTTAAAAAAATTGACAATCTAAAAATGTTATTAAAAACATTATAAAAGGCAAATGTGCAGGTAATCTAAAAATTTAAATATAAAATCGATTATAAAGGGCAGGTCGGGCAGGTCTTGGACCGGGATTGTAATTGATCTACCGAGTCCTAAATGTCATCGTCAATTTTTCAATCTATTGATACACGCGTACTCGCAATAATCACTTGCATATTAAGGCCCAATGTCTTATGCTTTGCAGCTTAAGAAAATCATTGGAGATGAAATTACAAAGATCTCAATTAAATATTTTCTTTTAATTAATTTAAAAATATAATGATTTTTTTCTTTGGCATTCGATTTTTAAGCACTCGATCAAACAATGCACCGAATACTTGCACACCGACAGCGAGTGATGGACGTCACACCACAGACCCAGTTAAAAATATCATTCGACCGGTGACTGAGCTGACATCATGTGCACCTGGCTATTATTTGACGGTAGCGTTATTCTTTTAATTATTCACCGATGATGATGATGAAGACACAAATTAGGGTGATGGTTTCGTCATTCTATGTAAAACTCCAAAATGCCACAGTCAAAGCACTTATCAGTTTTAATACAGCAAAGTCAAATGACACGTTGGTCTAATTGGTAGCAATGTATGGATAATAATCAACGGGTCGTGGATTCGATCCCCACCGGGTCGAATTTCGAATTTCCCTGAAACATATCCGACTTTGACTGGAAATCTGGATATTAAACCGGCGGTGGGAATATAGAAAATCCGTTCCGATCACTTAATCCAAAGCAAAAATAGGCCGACAGCGCATCCTGTTTAGATGCTATAGGCCGGGATATATCACCTACCATCAAGCGAACGCCATGCTTGTCTCCTGCTCTATTATTTAAAAAAAAACGTAAGGGAAAAGAGACGACTAGCTCAAAATAAGTTACTACTTCAAGTATCATAGTTCTACTTATAAAACGATAGAACTTGCAATATATCAAACAATAAAGTACAAACCCATGAGTCATAAGCTACCTTGCACAGGCGCACCAAATAGAGCCTCATGTGACATCATACTATGTCTCACTGAACCTTAGGATTACCAAACGAAGCTGTATGTTATCTAGAAGAATCGCACTGAAAATCTACTTGAAATTCCAACTGAGATAAAAATCGTTCTGGAGGAAGTGTTACGTCCGACTATCCGATTTATCAATGGAATATTTGAGTTTAACAGTAATTTTACTGAGAATAAAAATTGCTCAATTTCGATGGCGCACAATTTGAAGAAATAGTACCTACGTAAGAAAAAAGGAATATTTCGGAATGTCTTAAAATTAACCTACTTAGCACTATGGACTAATTAAATTGTTCTTATTTCCTTAAAAAAAAAACATTAAAACACAATTGAGGTTTCGTTAACTTAGTTTACATATAAAGGGTCAATGCTAGATGATTCAAACCAATACCGACAGTTAAAAATTAACAAACCCTTCTGTCCAAAGCAGAAAGGGGGATAGTAAAATTTCCAATGAGTCACAATTTGTTTGTGATTACAATTTACAACCCTTAATCACGTTTTATAGCAATATAGTACTCCGTTTGTTTTAACGTTTCTATTTTTTACAATCAATTATTTTTACTATATTGTAAACTTCATATTCTTCTAGCAATTCAGATGTTCAACAAATTTTATAGTTAACAGGGAATCGAAATTAAAATTGAGTTCTTTTAATCTTTTACGCGCTAAAAATATTTTTCCCTTCTACAAAAATCGTTATCGATTATTCAATTATTATTGTAGCGATATTTTTAATGAATATCAAAATAGAACATGGGTATAGGAAATCTATAAACCCTGCTATGTTGTTCAACTGTCTCCTACATTACACCCTCAATAGCTAAAATATTGTGTTTAAGATATTCAAGTTTTGAATGACCAGAACAGACAGAAGCAAGCCATAGAATATTATGAATGATATAGATAATAGACAGCACGTCTCTCAGGTCGCGTGTGGCCTATCGATCCAAACGCTGCGCCGTCGCTGTCCTCCAGTCGAGCATTTATTGCTCCACCAAGTCTGCTTACCGGAAAATCCATACACTCCGACATTTTGCCAACATCTCAATTATTCAGACTTTCAAAGCGCGGAAACTAAACTATACTTGAAATAGCAAAAAGAACATTCAAGCAGCGCCTGACAACTGGCTTTAAATTTAATCTTAATTTTATTCCACTAATGCATTTAGCGTACAATTAACGGTTCTATCATAATTAGCACCGATTTTACAATTCTTAGGAAAGTAGCGATTTCTTTCTTTGAACCGCGTGCATTCAACGTTTAAGGTATATGTATAGATCGTCTTTACCAGCTCTAAAATGCAATGGGATCAAAGTTCTGGGGCCATAATTACAATATTCAGAAACGAATAATATTAAATGCGAACGAGTTATATTTAAAAGCGAAGCAATTGAACCAAGCCGATTTTTTGTCGCACATTTCATCACCGTCTATGAAAATTCTGTCAATTTGAATGAAAAACTTACGCGTGACGTCATCTTGCGATCCCATAGTGACAGTTTCACTTGTTAAACCGTAAAAAACTGTTTTCCGTTACGTATATACGAATAATACTGCTCAACGTGAGCTCGACGCTAAGAATTCTTCACTTATGAGCGGGCCGCGATTCCGAACTGCTAAAATTAGCACACTACACAAGACTAGGAATTAGGTGGGTACGTCACCTCGTTCTACATGCAGCTCATGTGTTCCATAGGAACTGTGTCTAGGACTTCCTATCCACGAAAAGAATGTACAAACACTGGCTGTAATTCACGCGAGCAGGACAAATTTAAATAAAACCTTTTTAACGGTTTAAAACGCGCAATATATAAACTTATTCACAAATTATTTTAACTACGGCCCGACGTTTTGGAACCTTTGCAGCAGCCGTGGTCTCGAGGAGACAGGTCGTAGTTGAAATAAAATGTAATTTTTTTAGACTTTAATTAAACTATTTCACGTTTTAAACCGTTTTATTTAAATATACAAATACTTTTCAGGATTTAACCATTTTATATGAAAACCCGGGTATTGAACCCGGGTTAAAGTACCTCGGAGGTAGGACGATAAAAGTGAAAGCGCGTTTCCCCTAGTGGGGCATGGGACGAATACATTTCTGTGTCCATGACACTGATCCGTCCTTTTAACGGGCAAGTAGTTGAACAGACTTCTGTGCCCTGCCCGACCGAAACAAGTTTATGTTTCCCTGGGCTTCGAACCCAGGACCTCTCGCTCTTAACACAATGCTAGGCAATACGTTTAACCATTTGGCTACAGAGGCGGTAGGACGATAATTTTACGTCAATTAGTAGTAAAGGCTTGGTAATAAAGATGCCTATTATATGATGGAGTGTCAAGTTATCATGAAATATCGGCGCTGTATTACTGAGTCACCCTAATTTGGTCATTTAATACTTGGAAAGTAATGCAATAATGTTGCAACAGCGAAAATAACGCTATAACAAAATACGTATGTGTATCGAATACTAACAGTTCAGCATAATTACGTATATTTCGTTATTTAGGCATTTTTGATGATAGAGGGCAGACAACATGAGGTTCACTCGATGGGAGGTAAAATACTCCAGCCACATAACATCTACACAAGATGCGCTATCGACCTATTTTCGTTTTGGAAATTTGGAAATCAGACTGATTACGGTCAAAACTTATACCGAGGTTAGGATTACTAAGGTAGATAGGACCAGGTCAAACACTTCCTTCAACGTGCAGTGAGCGGCGTGGGTTTCAGCAAATGCCGTTAGACCGTCGTGCACCGGTCATTGCTCTTACCGCTTCGTCTGGTTCGCCACCACCCAGTTGCTACCTGCAGTGACCTGTCCATCGACAGTCCTAGACTCCAGTAATACTTCAATGGACTATGATTTAAATGTTGTCTGTAGTTTACGCGAGTAGTACACATTTAAACAGTTTAAAACGCGATATATTAGTTATACTTATTTGACAATTTCTTTAACTACGGCGCGACGTTTCCGCCATATATCTATCACGTTTTAAACCGTTAAAGTGTTTTATTTAATAGACTGCGACTTTGTCAAGCTTTGTCAAGTGTACTTAGTTGCAAAATAATCAGACACACCCACTCCCAAATAAGTGGGAGAGTAGGTATACACAGTTGTATCAAATATACATAAATATTTCAGCGCTGTAAATTTTTCCTAAGAAATGTAAATCACTGCAGATTACGAATACGATGATAAATCGCTATTTATAGCTACGCGAAATGTGTATTAAAATTCGCTTACCAAGTCCCATCTGGCAGAAAATGACTTCCGCTTCAATGATGTGCGCGGTGGGTCCTCGTGGGGTATCCTGGCGGCTGACAGGCTCTGGTACAACTGCAGGTGGTGCCGGAGCCGGAGCTGGTTTCGGTGGTTCTGGCTGCTTCTCAGGTACGAGAGGCTCGGCCATATATTCGTCTAATGTCGTCGAATGTTTGAATTCCTCTTCTGGTTTGCTGATAGGCTTCACCTCAGCTTTCAATTGTTCTACGGGGCTAGAAGTCTCGATCTTCACTTCAGGTTTCGGCTCAGGCTGAGGATCTTTTTTCTCAGGAATGAACGCCGGGATTAAAACCGGCGTGGGGTCAACTGGGGCTGAAGGTTCAGGCGTGGCCTCCCGAGCTATAGCCGGATCAGGCCGATGCAAGGGAGACTCGCCAGCGTCGGATTCACTATCCGTGAACTTGTCCGCGAGGTGCTCTGATTTTTCCGTAACAGATGGTGCTCGTGGCGTATCCATAAATACGTCACGTTCCATGTCGATGAAGTTTTGAGTCGTGATTTTCGTTTGAGGGATGTGCAGCGGCGACTCACCGTCTTCTTTCTTGTTTTCTCGATCCAGGTGCTCAAAGTCGTCCATCGAGTCCTGATCACGTTTTAAGGTCTCTGTGACAGCTCCATCAACGGGAGCGCGGTCCCCGCTAGCCAGGCCAGCTAAAAGTGTGTCAGTATTGTCCATGTTTTTTTTTTATTGAATAATAGATTTACGAAGAGTGGGTGCGGTGTCGCGGCAGCGAGTGCAAAGGGGTCTAGACCTGCCTCCTTGCAGTTTTGTACTGAGGTTTACGCGCCGCGCTGCCCGATTGCTGCACGACGTCACTCAACACGAGAAACTGTATTACTCATCGCATACGACCCGCCCCTAAATTAAGTTCTATGTTTTCGCCGGTCGAAACTATTAAATTAAATACGATATTACAAAATGTACATTAAAGAATAGAAAATCTGAAGTAATTGTTTGAAAAAAATGTGTCGACAAAACAGCTACTTTTCACAGCAAAATCGCGAAAGAAAATGTGAATTCAGAATTGTGAAAATTATTGACTTTATTTCACAGAGTTTCAATAACGACACTGTTTTACCGACAATTTCACAGTACCTAACAAATTGTATTTGTAACAATACTTTTTTTGTCATTCTGTCAAGGCCAATTGCACTGACAATGACATTGACGTTGTCGTTTATCCGGTGATGCCTTTCACATTTTTAAAAGCAGCATAATGTAACATAAATACATCTTTTGATAAATCTGTCTTCCTTGTGTTATAGCATGAAAGTTAACAGACCATTATGGATTTTTTTAATTCCACTACTCGGTTAATAGCATACTGCATACATAAATTAGGACTGCTAAAACATGCCTAGAATAAGCCAAAAATTTATATAGTTATAAAAAAAATATTATTTGTGGCAATACAAATTTCATTAAAGTCAATTGTCATTTGTGTGTCATAAGTGACAAACTCTCGAAACTGAAGTCTAGTAAAATAATTCCTTATCAATTGAAAGGATGGCGGCTGTTGAAGTAGACGGCTTAGCTGCTTCTACAAATATAAATCTATCAATGAAATCTCCAAAAAGTAACGGAATTAAACTGCTAAATGGAAAAATAAATCCACGTACAAATGGATACATTAATCCCCCACAACCTAGCAATGGTATCACTGTAAGTAGATGTTTACTTTAATATCTTTTCGTAAACTTGATTTTCTACGAAGTTTGAAAGCGTGTTTAACGCATTTAAAGTGGCTCTTATTTAAAAGTATAGTGTGTCCAAAAATACATAATAGAATTTCGTTAGCGATGCAGTATTATTGTTCACTTGGGAACTCAGATTAATTGTTCTACCAAGGCCTCATGTAATTGAAACCGAAATGTGATGTGTAAGAAAATTTATCAGTATGTCGACAAATTGATAAACTTACCATACAACATTTAAACTTTATTTCTTGTCTATATATATTTTAATGTAATAATATAAAATATTTTTAACACAATTTTCTGTATTAAATAGCGCAAAACGATTTTACAAATTGCTTCACCGTATTGTATCAAATTTTATCAGGACGAATTTAAAATTCTAATTTGAATCAAACTTATGTGATTGCATCATTGTTGTTGATATAAAAAAAAAAACAGATTTATTTAAATGGAACCTGATATGTTGGATTTTTTTTATTGTTACCCAATTTTTTAATTCAAAAAGTACCATTTATTAAGCAAGCATTAGTAATACTAACTACAATAATAAAAGCCTGTTATCACAATTTTTACCAATCTTAACTGATGGCTTCTAAGTTTTATATATAATCTTATAATTATTACTGCTGTAAAGTGAAGAAAGCTCAAAGTTATTAAGTGTACTTATATATTTTACGTTTTAAAGTGGTATATTTTTATCTGTACTTGCATGAACTGCTGACATATAGAAACTTTGTATTATTATTCTAATATAAAAATATAGAGCTTTTTAACATTTATTCCCCAAACTTTGATTAGTAATTGTTGATAAGAGTGTTGCAATTAAATTAAGCATATAAATGCATAATTGTCGCGTAGTTGCTGAATTATATTCTCTGTTAATTTTACTTTGTGGTTAAACTAATAAGGAAGGATAATATAATAAGATCACATATTTAAGGTGTTGTTTTCCCTAAAGATCTCATTTGGTGCTCACAAGTCTCGAGAGATATTCCTCAAAGCTTGTCAGTATAAAATTATATATAATAATTATTGAAGTTATTTCTGCATTGTGTGTAACAAGACTTACAGTAAGGTCCTTTACGTCATAATAAAATGATATATTAGTGACTGTCTTTAAAATAATTTAACTTGTTACAGAAAATGCCCCGTGAAGGCAAAGGCGAAGCGGTGCCATTCATGGACTGGTCTCAATATGAAATGTTTCCAGGATCATTTGAAAAATGCTCCATATTCACTGCAGCCCTAACACATGCTGGTCTCTACATACTTATGTTCCTTGGTTTCATCAACCAGCTTCTATTCAAACCTAATGTAGCAACGGAAAGGAATAGAGAGGTAAGTAATTAATTATCTTCTTTTTTAACTCTAAATTGAGGTTTTATTTCCTGAACATGCAACAATTTTAGTTCTATGATATGGTATTGAAAACAAAATACAATGAGAATTACATTTATGTCTGTACTTTACGTCGAAGCTGTAATGGCTTACCAAGCTATTAAATATTTTATGAGCCTACATGCACGAGTGTAATAATACCAGGCTTTTTATCCATCAAAAATATATTACATAAAGATAAAATTCTTATAAAAACAATTCAATTCAATAAGTGATTTTTTTAACAAGAATCTTTGCAAAATTGTCGCTAGATTCATGAATAATTTATCGTATTAGTAATGATAAACGAATTAAAACCATAATGAATTATTAATTTATTTTTTCTTGTAGTCGGTTGTTTAATTTTATTTAAGCAATGCTTTAAATGCGATTTGTGATATTGTGAACGGTATTTTTTATAATACTATGGTGGGAGAATGTATTCATTCATTTTTTCATTAATCATGTTATGCAATACAAAAAGAAGGTCGTCAACATTTTGAAGTATTATTCTGTAGTTATTAGTAGTATTAGTTTTGTGATCATAGTTTCTTCCTTGTGAGTCGTCATCATTATTTAATAACAAAACCTAATGCGATTTTTTGCTGTCATATTATTTTGACGCGTAAATCTATAGGTAAAATTAAGTCTAATTATAATGGCGTGTTATTGATAGCTTATACAAATTAAACCTATTAAAATTAAGCCTAAAAATTTCGTTGACATGGTCCGTGACTTTCCTATATTGCTGCTGTTGCTCTTTCGAACACAGAAACTCAATTGGTTACGGAGTGAGAAGTTTTTCGTGGGTCGTGACTATTGACAATCGCTTTTTTTATGCAATAAAACTAATGCCGAGCTTTAAAGAACTATACATTGAGTTTATTTAGCATTTGAGTACATCTTTATGATATCGGTCAGCGGATAGAAAGAAAAGTGAAATGGTATTTGGCGCAGCGTTGAGTGCGCGTGTCCGCTCTTTTACGGACTGCATTGCGTACATCAATTTCCGATATAACATACAAAGCGCTTCGTGATCTCTGAAATTGTAGCATTAGTACTTTTTAATAGAAGCCTGAAGTGTAAATATTTAAATGCAAGTTTGACCGACAAAGCCAACAGACAACAAATTGTAGCAATCTACGATACGCTATTATCATTGTTGCTTTAATATACCTCGACCCACATTCTTTCTCGGGACAATATACCTCGGAGATGTAGGAGTTAAAGCCTACAATAATATTTGAATTAAAGTGATCCCATATGACAATCCTAGTTTGAAGCCGCACAATCTTGTCAACAAGGACTAAATAAATTAGTTTTAACGGTTTGAAACGCCAAATATTTAAAAAAATATTGCTAACCCAATTTTTTTTGATGCTTTATTCTAACAGATATTGTCACGGGACATTGTAAATTAACTATTTGTTTATATACTGTCTGTAGTTTACGCGAATAGTACACATTTAAATAAAACATTTTCACGGTTTAAAACGCGATATATTTTACTTAAACTTCTTTGAAAACTTGCTTTGCAGCAAATGTATCGCGTTTTAAACCGTTAACGTGTTTTATTTAGTTGTTTATAAATCGTGTTTTATTTATACATCAGAACTAACGAAAAATCTATGTTATACAATTATATAATACTTTTCTTACTTACTTAAAGTATTGTATAGCTAATTACTAATTATTTTCCAAGGATTTTCATTTACATAGATCGTAAAACCACCATTGAAAATTCGGTGCGCGCGCACCTAACACGGTCTAATTACGTCTAAATGTTTCGGGTCAATTAGCGAAAAGCAAATGGAACGTGCTTGTCGTTTAGCAACATGTCTAAGTAATAATAAGTTTTCACTTTTTATAATATTCAAAACGGGGTTTTAATGGTAGCACCACCACCGGGCCAACTATTTTTGCACGCATGTTGGACTTTAATTTACAAAGCGAAAATACATTTTAAAAAGATCGACTCGGGCAGGACTTGCACATCGTCAGCGTTCCGTGCTGTTGCTCTACTAATTGATCTACCTAGGTTCAAGTCTTGCCTGGACTAAGTTATTTCATATGAACCCCATGCTAGTCTGTCTATAAAAAAAAATCTATAAAACTTGAGTATATTGTGAAAAAGAGTATGGAAAGTAGACAATAGAGTTAGGTCCACGGCCCAAGTGGGAAAAGGGACTATTATAATATAGAGTTGCACCGCGAAGTTTACGCGAGTAGCACAGATTTAAATAAAACACTAAGGGCTGCTGCACAGCAAACGTAACATCGTGTCTAAGTAAAATAAGTTGACTAATATATTTTGCGGTTTAAACCGTTAAAAGTGATATTGTTATTGGGCTTATTGGATGATGTGTGTAAATTTTTAATTCCCTGTATACATTATACGACAAGTAACATCTAGTTTTCTTTAATTTCGAAAAGACAAAATGGTGGATTGCAATTAATAATTGTAGTTTACCTTAAACGCATAATACTTTACTCATGTCCTTTTTATTAGATATATATGACGTCCGGGAACAGCTAAGGAAGGAAAAATAAAATTGTATATATATAACAATGTATCATCAAATCTACAATGACGCAAATAAATGAGACTACATAGTACATTATATACCGACTCCATGACTCAAGGGTTAAACGCATTTATCAGCGCAAGAGTCTTATAATTTTCCTGAAAAATCTGGATTTTAAATATCGAAATTCCATCCGACTAACGACATCTATCGATAAAAATATATTTTTTGTGAAAGAGGAAAATCATGGATATCACTTGATGGAAGGTAAACCATATAACCTCAGAACAAGATGTGCTGTTGATCTATTTTAGTTTTGGATATTAGGAATTCCACAGACTGACACGGAAACACGATTAAACATTACAGCTTTTTTATTATTTTTAACTTGTGACCTGGACGAAATTTTGGTTTACGCGGTATCTTATTTAGTTATTATATGGCCGGGGTATATGCCACATGCTTGCGTGTCCTTCTCTGTATTTATAAAAACGATTGTACTTAACAGTAAATAAAAATATTGAAACACAACACAAGAGAAACTATATCTCTCACTTTGCTTGATACGTAAATTTTTATTCTTACTGTAATACTGAAATATCGATTAGCGTTCTGTGATTTCAGATATTAACGATAAGGAAATCGCGTGTTGCTTGACTACTCGTTATCACATTGTTTTGAACAATGATATCTACGAGGAACGTATAGTAGGTAATAGTTTTGAATCTCAACATAACCCTTTACATTACATAGATAATAAAAAACTTCCCAACAAGGCCAAGTGCGTCATTAGAATAGTTACTTATACGCTATATTTGTTTCCTTAATTGTTTTTATTAGAGGCCTATAACGGGCGGGCTCGTTGGTGCTATGGTAGCGATGTAAGGCTATCCTCACCGGTCTTTTGAATCATGTTGGACTTCGTCTGGAAATGTGATTACTGTGAAATGTGATACTGATTAGTGAAATATCGTATAACACAAATAAAATAGCAGTGAAGGTAATAAAAAACTCTTCGGGTACAAACAAACAAAAAACTGTCTACGGAAGGCAGAACTTGAACCAATCCAAGGTGAAGGATTTAAATAAAGGGAAGCCAGAGTGGCGTTACCGCGTTACGCGTTACCTGAGTAACACGAGACACTACATACTCTATATAGTATGTATATAGAGTATGTAGTGTCTCTATATGAGATTGCTTAGTAATTGCGTACTTTCTTAAAATATAACACAGTATTTCTCAATGTTGTATATGTAACTAGCTGAGTTAGCGACTTCGTCCGCGTAGAATACTGTCATATCTTAAGAGATAGATATATGCTGTCGCATTCTCTCATACATATTTTTTGTGTTATTTAAACCGTTTTCGCAGCGTACGCACCAGAAACTTGCAAAGAGATGAATAATCTTCCCCGTTTTTTTGTCACATTTCTCGTTGTATCTTCGTTTGTATTGGTCACAGGGCGACGTTTTATAGCTTACCTCGATAGATGCTCTAACCAACATAAGAAATTTTCAATACGAACCCGTAGTTCCTGAAATTGCGCGTCCAAACAAACAAACTCTTCAGCTTCATATATTAGTATAGATATCGACGTAAAGTAGCCGAAAATATGTTTGTGATTTTAATGTACTATCAAATCAGAGCCAACTCGTCATCAATTTATGTCATTAATGCTGTAAATAATTGTAATATCTAAATGCCATTAGCGTAAACCTGTATCTATAATTCAGATAACGATAGTCTGAATCATTTTGTTTAAATTCCGTAGCAATTGCTAATTTGTGTGCTTCCTTAGTGATTTTTTTTTAATTTGATGAAAAACTCTTCCGTGTTTTCCAGATTTCCCGCTGTTACTTCGTTCCTATTAGTCAGAGAGCGATGTTTAACTAGCACAAAATTAAACTTTCAAATCGAACCAATAGTTTCTGAGATTAGCACGTTCAAACAAACTCTTCAGCTTCATATATAAGTATACAAAATTTGTCGTGGATTTCCACCGAGTCTAGCATTTTTATCAAATAATTTTCAGATTATTCTTTAAAGACCGGCGTTCTGAACGTGTTTTCCTAAACAGTTTCAATTCGAAATAACATGTTTATATAATAGCCGTTAAAATATTCAATTTGTTTCTACAATGAAAAATAATGAATTCCTGAAAACGAAAATTGATCAAAGTGCAAGGTTTCGTTGTTATCGATTTTATCGACACGTCGCGTATTTCTTTGTAGCAGCATAAAAAAATCTATAAAACTTATAGGAAAATAGCAAAATATATAAACACAATGTATTTCGCGTTTTAAATCGTTGAAAATGTTTGAAAACTATATTTTTTTAACATTCATTTATCTACACATGATAGCCCTATATGTATAAATGGAAAAGTGATTATATATTTTTTTTAAATTAGACACCCCGGTCGATTAGTTAGAGCAGTAGCACAGAACGCTGGGGTGCCGGTTCACGTCCTGCCCGTGTTGTAACTTTTTTTCATTTATAATCGACGTTAAAATTATTTTGTTTATGGTTACAACTAGAGATGACATATAAAACTTTTAATTCTATATTTAGACGTAGTTTTTCGGGCCCGAAAGGAAGAGTTAAGTAGGAGTGAGCTGAAGAGTTGAGCGAGACTGGTCCATATTGCCGGAAACTTTCCAAAACTAATCGTAATCCTTTGAATCCTATGTGAGAGATCGTACCTTACGTATCTTTGAGTATGATAAATAATATTAAGATAATACTGTACGTAAATGTATCAGCTATATTATAAAAATATACGTCATAGTGAATTGAGTAAATAAACATTTTTTTTTCATTTATACTATACATTATACTCAGATTTGCACAGACTTGACAAAATGATTAATTGTGTAGATATATTTTTCCACACACCTCATCTCGTCTTTTAATGTTTCATAATTTGTTGGTGATTTAGTCATTTTGTAATATCAGTCATAAAACTAAAGAATTTGTTTAAATAAATATTAGAGTAATTAATTATTTAAAAGAATGAATTACGCTTCATTATATTGTTTAATGCAATTTTGTGACAATTCTTTTTCTTTGTTGATTATTATTTTAATAATTAAATATTTATGAAACGAAAGGCGAAAATTATTGCTACATTGTTTTATTTTAAATAATCAATTTACTTATTATCCTTGTCGTCTTTGTTTCAGGGATATGCGCCTTTGTACAATCCTTTTGAGCAGTTTTTCTCCCGTTACGTGTATCGGCGCGTGCGCCACTGTTTCAATCTCCCCGTGACTTCAACGCCCGCCGCCGAGCTCTCACTTAAAGAGCGTGCTACAGATGACTATAACTGGACCTTTAGGTATTAAATTTATTACAAGTAGATTTATTAGAATATTCTTGCACAGGAAGTAGCCAAAGACGTACAGTGTACCAATATTGTCAAACCGTTGTATTGTAGTTTACGATAGCAATCACAACTTTTTTTCTTTCTTTCATGACAGACAAGCAAGAGCATTTTTTAAAATAGGCTATATGTGCCAAAAATTAAAAAGTTATTTATTCACGTTGGTAACTAAGGTCTTATGTGAACGTTCCACCAGTTAAAAACTAAACTCTTAACACTTCTCAAATGAAGGGCGTCGAACGAACGACAAGAACTGGCAATAAACTCGCCGCCACTCCTTTGATCGCCAAATTCCTTTTCTTTTCTTGTCAGAATGGGTTCCTCAGAACACCAAACATTTTTATCTTTGAAATATTGATTAACGTCAGAATAACCCTTAACCAAGCAATTTGTGTTTTACATTCAACCTAAACTTATTTGGAGGGTAGGCAACTGTTCTGTTCTGGTTGGTACAATAAATCAATTGCGTATTCAGTGAAATTATTTTTTTATCATTTATTTCAGATTCACCGGTAAAGAAAACAGGTGCATTAATCTTGGGTCATACAATTATCTGGGTTTCGCCGAACCTGAAGGAGAATGCGCGGACGCAGCTGAGGCGGCGTCGCGTAAATATGGCCTCGCGCTCGCTTCGTCGCGCGCTGAACTCGGTACTTGCGAAGTTCATAGAGAATTGGAGGAGACTACGGCCAGTTTTCTCGGTGTGGAGGTGAAACTTCGGTTTGATTAATAATTAGAGAATCTAGAATATTTATTTTAGCCATCTAAATTTGTTTTTGCAAGCGTCCTCCTCATCTTTAAAATATCATCTCTAAAATTTTTGCTGTTTCCTTTGTTCTTAAATTAAACAATATAAATATTTTTTATATCGTTTACTCTTTAAACCGCACCTTGAACCGTTTTCGCATCGCACGCAACGAAAACTTTGAAAGGTGAATATTTTCTGCGTCTTTTTTTTACATTTCCCACTGTTGCTTCGCGCCTATTGGTGATCGAAGTCTAAAGTCTTTCTCGATAAGTGCTCTAACCAACACAAAAATATTAGTATACAGTAGTTCATGAGAGTACGCACAAACAAGCAAATGATTAGAATTGTAATATTAATATAGACTATAGTGTTTTTTTATGATAGAGGAGGACAGGCAAGAAACTCACTTGATAGAAGGTGAAATACTCCGGCCATAATCGTTTAATAATCGGAAATCCACAGACTGAAATGGATGCGATTAAACTTTACGGTTTTATCTGTGGACGTTGGTTTGTGAATTGTGATACCTGCTAAAGAACATGTCCAGAGGATCGAATTCAGATTTCAGATCAGCCATCATATTGCTACCATTACCATTACCAACAAGCCTTTCAAATTATTTGTGTATACATGTAATTTAAATATGTATGTACATTGTACATACACCAAAGGTCAAATAACCGAAACGTATTACGTAATGTTTAACGTTTCGTTATTTCAATACTGTCTGTAGTTGACGCAACAACACACTTCAACGGTTTAAAACGCGATATATATTAGTTAATAATATTTCATTACAAAAAATATTCAAATGTTTCGTTATTTACTAGATTTTCTATGTTTCAGTCAGCGATAGTATTCGGCATGGGTTTCGCGACGAACTCTATGGGCGTGCCCGGTCTGATTGCGGAAGGGTCGCTGGTGCTGAGTGACGAGAACAACCACGCGTCGCTGATCCTTGGACTGCGGCTAGCACGCGCCACTGTCAGGGTCTTCCGCCACAACGACGTTGCTCATCTTGAGAAGTTGGCTCGGCACGCGATAGCCGAGGGAAAGTGGAAGAGAATAATTATCGTGAGTTGTTTTTAACTAGAGTTATTCACCTAGTAATATAGTGAGTTTCATTCATAGACAATTATAGAGATTTCATAATTATTTAAGGCAGTGTTGCAAGTAGGATGTCTTTTTTTTATCTGATTACTAACTATTTATTGTTACAAAACATTTGTTAAAAGCTAATTGGAAATAAATTGAAAAAATTTTTCGACTCGGGCAGGTCGAAAAATTTTTTCAATTTATTTTCGATTTTTAAATTATATAGTGCCTTCATGTGCAATAACATGTGAAAAATATTAATGTTTTCAAAAGCTAATTGGGTTTATATACGGTCTGCAGTTTCCGAGAGTTTAAATAAACACTTTTAACGGTTTATAACGCGAAATGTATTAGTTAAACTTAATTACAAATTATTTTAACTTAATTAATTATTTGTAGTAGTCGCAGTCACGGGACGAGTAAAAATGGAGGGTGTCTGTAACGTCAAAATAAAAAGTGCTAATTTGATTGTAGTATTCGGCCTTCGTAATTGTGAAATTGGTGACACTTGAAATATGAGTTTAAAATTAATAAGTAGGAAATACAAGTGTAAATTAAAAAAAAAATGTATAAAAAAACACAGTTTCTCTTTCAACAAACGAAACTTCTCACTAAGTTTTAATAGTCTTTGAACATTTCAGGTCGTCGAAGGTGTGTACAGTATGGAAGGATCTATAGTGCCTCTCCAGGCGATGGTAGCCCTCAAGAAGCGTTATGGATTGTACTTGTACTTAGATGAAGCGCATTCTGTGGGGGCATTGGGGCCAAGGGGCCGGGGGGTAACAGACTATGCGCGAGTGGACCCTAAAGATGTGGATATCCTAATGGGCACGTTCACCAAGAGTTTTGGAGCTGCTGGAGGTTATATTGCTGGTAAGGGAAATTATTTTAATACTATCTTTGACTAGTCTTTATAAATTTAAGGGTGTCTAGTCGTTCTTGCAGGTTAACTTTAAAAGATGTATCGGACATATGCGGTATCATCCTGTAATACATATTTATTGGGTATCTTGATACGTTTTCGCCGCGAACGCATCGGAAACTGTCAAGGCTGAATAATATTCCTCGTTTTTTTTTCCCACATTTTCCGCTGTTTTTTCCCTCCTATCAGTTAAAGGGCGATGTTTTATAGCCTACAGGTTTCCTCGAATGCTCTAACCGACACAAAACGATTTTTTCAATACGAACGACTAGTTTCTGATGTTAGCGCGTTCAAACAAACAAACAAACTCTTCAGTTTTATATATTAGTATAGATGTGTACGTTAAGTCGTCGGTGCTGGTTCGTCGTTATTCATTCGGTTACCGGTAGTCGTTAGCCGCAATGAAGGATTCTTAAACCCCTATCCTATTAAAAAAAAGAGTCAACTATTCATTCTCCTTATGCTATCTATCGACGTTAGTATTACGACTGAAATTAGAAACGCTTATCTTTATGCTTATCTGTTAGAACTCTTTCGAAAAGTACATTTCTCCATCAAGATAACATACTTATGATTCACCGTTATATTACTATAGCATTGGCGTTACATAACGTAACATAATCCTCAGCATGGGAAAAAGAAACAATACTCAGCAATATGAAATGATCCGTACGTCAATCGGTGTCCCTAGTAATAAATAATCTACACTAATTTTATAAATGCAAAAGTAACTCGGTCTGTCTGTCTATCTGTTCGGCTTTAACTCCGAAACTACTGAACTGATTTAAGTGAAATTTGGTACACAGATATTTTAGAGCCTGAGAAATAACATAGGCTACTTTTTAATGCCAAAAAAGGGGTTGAAAAAGGGGATGAAAGTTTGTATGGAAATTCGTGGTTTATGAAGCTAGAATAATGAAACTCTCTCCTTTGGTTTTTTGGGAATAGGAGTAGGAATGGGGGTGGGAGTGTGAATGTTGCGACAAAGTAGCACTTACAACATAGATTGGCTGCCTTAATTGCGCCCTTACATAAATTAATAAACAGCCTAAATAGTTAAGAATCTACCTAAGTCACTATTCCACGCGGACGAAGTCGTGGGCACTGCTAATATTAGATAACTTTTAACGGTTCAAAATGTGAAATATATTTGTTAACGTATTTACAATTTACAATCACACTTATTTACAATTACGAATCAAAGTTCCGTATTCTTTGTTCACGGGGTAAATAAGTTAGATAATATACTTTGCGGTTTTAAACCGTCACAAAAGTTTTATTTATTGGTTTTCTACCGGACTCACCGATTGACGTACATAAACTGCTCACCTAACAGTATGTTACGTTATGTAACGCAATTACTATAGTAATATAACGCTGGGTACCACTCGCGTAAACCACAGACAATAATAAATTAATATTAAATTATAACGTATTGTTTTCCCTAAGTGCTGATTATTTTGAGGAAACTGGTTGATTTAACTTATTGTATTCCTCGGTGCATTCTTAGGCTAAGTGTCAGGTCACGACGAAACGCGACGCGGCGATACTTGCGAATTCTTGCAAAGGAACATGTACCTTATTGTGTAAACAATAAAGTTGTATTTTAAATAGTGCGTCTCAACTAAGTGATATTGTATATCACTAGCTGTGTCAGCGACTTCGTCAGCGGAGAATAGTTACTTTGGGCATCCAATTCATTTGTTTTGCAAACCTCTACATCTTTATAAATTTAAGCTGCCCACGACATCGGTCGCGTCCCATCTCCCGTCGTTCGGATCCCGTCGTTCTCGTAAATTAATTATTTTATTTCACGTGTTGAAGCTTAAATTAAAAAAAAATCTTTAGATCATTATTTGAAAACAACATGTTAAGACGTAAGAAGTATATTGCATAGTTAATTTCTTACCCGGCGATATAAACCATTTCGCGTTTAGAACCGTTAAAAGTCTTATATTTAATATTTCCAGGTACGAAGCAGCTAATAAACTCAGTGAAAGCGCGTGGACATGGCCATAGCTACGCGCACTCTATGTCACCGCCCGTAGCCGCGCAAGTGTTAACGGCTATGCGCGCTATAGCTTCACCCAAGGGGGCAGCCCGAGTGGCGAGATTACGCGAAAATACGCATTACTTCCGTGAGCGCTTGCGCAAGCTCGGCGTCATCACGTACGGACACGAAGACTCGCCCGTCGTACCTATGCTCGTTTACACGTTCAGCAAAATGGCCGCTACCGTCGAGCGGTTGCAGTCGCGGCGTGTGGCCACCGTGGGCGTGGGATTCCCAGCGACGCCGCTTAATAAGGCGCGGATTAGGTAAGCGAAGAATTTGGAGCTAATGGTATAACAAGGTTGTGGGTTCCACATGAAGTCCTACATGTCTCTATTCAATATATAATTTATCCTGATATTTTTGGATATCGTCTGGTTATTTTAACATTAAATGGACGGTACTTGAACTGACATCTACCGCGTTTTGTGCTACTGCTCTAATCAATTGAGCTACCGTGTCACAATCGTCATCGCAGACACCCATTGACACATCCACTTACGCACTATGTAACGCAATTCCATCTACAATGGTTTCTTAAGTTGAAATTACATGGGGCGAGAGGTGGAGATTGTGGTAAGGTGGTAGCTCAATTGGTTTGAGCAACAGCACGGAACGCTGTGGTCCTGTTCGTCTCGTAATTTCTTTTCCAATTTATAATAGTTTTTTTAATTAATTTATTACATCTTCCAGGTTCTGCCTATCCGCCGCCCATACTCGTGAACAACTGGATGAGTGCCTCGAAGCGATAGAAGCAGTGGTCGACGAGCTGGGGTTGAGATATTCTCGCCGCTAACTCTTCTCTTCTGCGGTTGCTCTCCGTTAAAGAATATGAATCCCCAGTCTGCTATTCCACAAACCAGTGACATTCCAGTGACGAAAGATACTCTCACAATTCTAAGAGTAGCAATGACTAATATTCAACAGGTCTTGGCTTCCATCCCCACCAGGTTTAACATGTTGCTAATCAAGTTATATTTTTTCTGAAACATCTTGGACGTCGTACGGAAATGTGGATGTTAAATGAGTGGTGGGAATATGGGAAATTCTATCCATATGATGAACCATCTTCTACAGATGAAAGAACCGTGAAGTTTAATCGCGTTTAGGTTGCAGTCTGTGGATTACAAATATCCAAATCAATCCAAAAAAAAATGAATCCCATGTTTGTCATGATGAAAAAAATCACTGGTGTCTATAGTGTGAATAATAGCAGAATTGGGACCCTCTCCTAGTATTGACCTTTAGAGAGCACGAAGTATTGACATGGTTCCATTGGAATTTTGAGTCCCACCCACCAGTTGTGGTGAAAATTTGTTCATTTGCTTTAAGTATACTGTATAACGAATAGAATATTGCCCGGTGTGAAAAAGTAACAACAAAGTTCGGTACGTATCTGTTGTCACGCACAAGGGACCTCTACCTCGTACGCGCCGCGCGGACTGTGCGCACTTTATTAATGAAACTTTTTTTTAACTAAATCTATGTATAAAGCATATGTAAATATATTATTTAAATACTGTCTACGCGATATGAATATATCGCGTTTTAAACCGTTAAAGTGTTTTATTTAAATGTGTACTACTCGCGTAAACTATAGACAGTATTTAGTCACAATCTTGTTAATTTTTCAACCCCCACTTAAAAGCCAACGTAGACCTCTCTTGTATGTTTAGCACATAAAAAGTATTACAATTTAATGAATTCAACTAACACCGTTAAGAAAAAAACAGGCTAAGCACAGTCCGCGCTGCGTAGACTATTATGTTTATAGTTAATTAATTTTATTGTTAATGTATGATGAGTTACACTCAATAAATTATTTTCTTATTTGATCCTCCTTTTATTGTTTCTGACTGTCTACAACTATCGTTTGTTACTTAGAATACAATTTTTTTACTGTCACAAAGTATTTAAAAATGTGGTTTTATCGATAAAAAGTTGTCTCGTTGAATCGCAAGTAGATATGCATGATAATCACACCAGAAGGGAGACTAAAAAAAAAAATAGCAATTATAACTTAAAATAAAGTTAAACTGTATGCTCACAATTATATTTTGATTGTAAAACTTAATTAAGGACATAATTCGCATTGTCATTTATTTAATTTATTGACTTTTTGGAAGAGAGACTTCTACGAATAATACACAAATCGTTACCGAAAATCCAAAGCCTAAATAGGTCGGATAGGACAACTCCATAGTTGTCTGTCGTGTGTAAAAAGTGCAAAGAAAATCTTTAAAACTTTGTATAACAGCTTCTATATAAATAACTTGTAATGCCAACGAACGATATTATCTGGACGGATAACATGTTGTATATGTGTTTATAGTTATATCATAATTGTATGTGTTTATAAATAATATCTATAACTATTTGCTCATATTATAGTTTCCGGTTTCTTAGTCCAATATGATTCATTTTCCTGTGATGGTACACGTAAGGTATTTTGTTGACCTAATACTTGAACAGATATGAATGATAACCGATCGATTGCCCGAATCTAGGTATCTGATAAGTGTCCAGCCAGATAACCATAATCGGAAAGCGCTATCACGAATAATATATTCGCAGTTGTTCGTAGAGCGCGAGTCATTTGATTTGTGTCACTGTAATCACTCAGTATTTTTGCTAATCGACATGCGTTCATAACGAATTCTTAATTTTTTCCATATTTAACAAGTTCTTTCTAAGATGAGGTGAATTCTAGTGAATATAGCGATGTGTGTGATTCACGTGTGTTCGGTTTTGTTGTTTTTGAGTGGACTTGCGCACGCGCAGACGGTCACTGTCGTACAACTAAAGTGAGTACGCTACTAATTACTACACGTGAAGACGCACCCCGCCTTCAGTAAACTTGCATATTACTTAAAGATTTTATATAAAACATATAGTTCCTATCACACCAATATAATTGTGAAGATATCAATACGTGCGATAATGTTTTACTATGTTGTGTATAATCCGAAAAAAAAAGTTAATATATTTTGTGTTTAAAATTAGTAGGTTTTAAACATTTCCTAGAATTTTAATCTCTTGGTCAACATTTATTTTAATTTAAAAGACAGAAATTATAACTAAATGTTTTTGTTTCGGATTCGATTCATAGTCTGTACATTTACTATATTATTTGGGTCAACAGCAATCTCGCAGTTATTATTGTATTCTATGCTTGTATAAAATTATATATTTACTACGTTTCTTATATTTACAAGATTATGTTTGTTCAAAACAATAGTATGCATCAAACAACCCATTGGATTGCAACATTAATTTTATGCCTAATGTTTTCGTTATCATTAAGTTTGTTGGGTCAAGGACTCCGTAAACCGGGGATAAGTTTTAGTGCGAAACATTTGTCAGCTTAAAAATTGTAACCGAATTTTGTTAGATAAAATGATAAACATCACATACATAACTCGAAGTCGCATACATAAGGATTCGAGTAATATATATATATTATAATGTTAGTACACACAGAACCTGTCACCGACCTATATGTGAATACTTTTCACATTTTATGAAAGCCTTACAAGTTATGAAAAAATATAATTAATACCTAAGCATCATTCGTCGTTTTGCCCTTTCGGGTCGAAGTTAATAATAATTTTTCAATATGTTAAACTAATTTGAAAAAAATAATGAAGTTAAAGTGTTTTAATTAAATTATCATTAGTTTTTTGTTTAGAGTCACTTTTTTGGCTTAATATAGTTTAAACGACAAACATGGTACTTAATTTTTAAAAAAAAAATGGTCTTTCTAAGCGTAAACACAATTATGGACAATAATTACATGCGAGTAGGGATGTTTTAAAATAATATTAGCAAAATATCTCTTCTCTACTCTATTTAAACTCAAAAATTTTTAACTATACATAAATACATTTCGCGAGTCATGTGTGTTTCAATAGGTTGCCCTCGACGACGGGTAACGTCCTTAGAGCAACAGCACGGAACGCCTGGGATGCCAGCTCAAGTCTCGCCCGAGTCGTAACATTTTTCAATTTATAATCGATTTTTAATTAATACAAAAGTACACTAAAACACAATTGGTGTTGACCTTAGCTGTAAAACTGCCTTACTTTAATATATTAAGCATTAAGAAGAAATTGCAATATTCGATCGGTATTTTTTAAGCCAGCTGCAAGCAATAGTAGTCCTGCTATACAATTTTTTTTTTTTTTAAAAAAAACTTATTTTTGGGAAAGGATCTTCCTACTCCCATTAAACAATCTATTTCGACTTATCTAGTACACCCTGTATATATATACATTTTGTTTGCTTTTTGTAGTCTCTCTTACGATGAAGTATACAGTCTGGAACTTAACAGCACAGTGGAGTACATAGTCGATTTTACGACGGTAAGTATTTTGACGATCTTTGTGGTCTATTGGTCCTCAGGTTTGTCTAATAAACGGGGCGTGGATTTGATCTGTCCTACATGGTTCTAATCAATTTATAACTTTTCTGAGACGTGTTGGACCTGGTTATCTGGATATTACACAGGCGGTAGGAATATCGAAATTCCGTCCGGATCACGAAAATCCGTAAAGTATAATTCGGTTTCAGTCTGTCGAATTATCCAACGCCAAAATAGGACGACAGCGCATCGTCTTAGATGGCTTAGAGCTGAGATATTTCCGTGCTGGCCTATCCTTCTCCATCATAAATAAATATCAATCGATATTGATAGTCCATAAATAATTATGATTCATATTTGTAGTCAGCCGAAATTGGGGCTGATATGCCGCGTCTGGTATGGGTGCGTAGCGAGGGGGGGTGATGTTTCTCAACCGGTTCTCGTTACTACGAGGCAACGTGCTGGTAAGTGGATTTTTTATGTTAGAATATATCACGGGAAGGTAAAGGATAAGCCCTCACTAAATACAGGTAGTCACGTAGAAGGAGGTCTAAAAAACTACCCTCCCAAAAAATTTTATGGTGGTGTAACTAATCTCAGTGCATCATTTTATACGTACAGCTTTCAAAGAAACAAAGTATATCGACTTATTTTAATGTATATTAGAAATCTGATAAATAAATAGGAAAGGAAGTTTTTTTTGAATGAACTTGTACCATACACAATACGTCATTTAAATATAACCTGGGTATTTATAACTTCTTTATATAGGTGCGGAGACATGGCAACTACCCTACGAAGTAAACCGACGCAAGCTGTTCGAGCTGGAGAGAACTTTATGTCCTGACGACTCTGCAGCATGGACAGAAGAACCACCCGGTAAGTCCGATACCAGGTTTTTTAAATTCATAAAAAATGTTCAGCTAAAATATGGTAGTGCTTTTATTACCAGGTTCAAATTGTATTTTCTAAATAGATGACATTACATGTTTTCCCGTTTTGTTCCTCAGCTTGCATAATGTGTATGAATTAAAATAACGTAATAGCTATACTATTGTTTTAAATACTGTATGTAGTTTACGCCAGTAGTAAACATTGGTGTATATCTACCTGCACGGCAGCCGAAACGTCGGGCCGTAGTTAAAAATAATTTTAAAACAAGTGTAACTAAAATAAACATTTGTGTTTAAAACGGGATACTTTTGGGATTGTTTTACTTAAATATTGATTGAAATAAAGCACTTTTAATGGTATGTAAAATATATGAGTTGAGGTTCCGGCTTGACGTTGCATTTAATTTCATCACGACCCGATGTTTCGGCTTGGTCAGCGGTCACGGCTGCTACGAGGCAATTTGAAACTTTTTATTGCAATATTACTTTAACAATTTCAGTGGGCGACCGTCGCAGCTGGTATTCACTTCACATGTCGACTTTTAACTCTGGCAGTGTTATGGTCAGCGTGCGTGTGTCTTTACCCCCCGTTTGGAGACTAGAAGGTCCCACTACTGTCACTGCGACTCAGGTGAATACCTTTAAATCTAATAAATATATATAATTTAAGAGTCTTGTTTGTCTCATCGAAAATGGAATGTGAAAACAACGAACGAACGGGGGTGTTATACGTGGTTCCCCGGCTCACACTACGGTTTCCTATAACCGAAGTAAAAAAGGACAATTGCTTCGAGAGATCTAATAAAATCTTTAATCATTTTCAGTTTGCACCCCGAGTCCTACACTACAAATTCGGACCAGACGAAACTAGAGTGAGGCTCATAGTGTCGTCTAATAGTGAATTGTGCGCCACCCTATCCGTCCAGAACTATACGGTAAATATCTCTTTTAATCCTTCGATTTCATTAGGACAAGAACTAAAGTTTCTCTGTCAATAACGAAGTTTAAAAATATAGGATTACAGAGGCATAAGTAGATAACAACTTCACTAATATCGAAGTCATGTTGTAGAGGCCTGAGTCCCTATGTTATGCCTCATATTCTCTTAAATGAAAACTTATTTTATTTCTTAATAAGATAATCACATTAGTATTATTCGTGTATTCATTACTCTAGCTGATCCAGGCAAACTTATTTTAAAAGTGGAAGAATGCAGGTAAATCTGGTATCGTTGACGTATATTGAAAATAGATAAAAACCTATTCTCGCGTACAACGCATGTACATATATAAAAAATTTAATTAAAATCGGTTTAGCCGTTTTCAAAAATTATACTATGAACAATGTTATATAATAGATATATTTTTCTTTGCAGTGCCCAATCGCGCAAACAATTGAAGCCACGGAAATATCTACGGAACCACGTTTGACAATGATGCGGTCCGGTGCCATGTCTATCGCGGTAATTATTTTAACAGACAGTATCGATCTTAAACAATTTGTAGTTTTTCTAAAACATCTGGAAATCTGAATATTAAATGGGATGTCAGAAATATCGAAATGTCGTCCGAGCCACGAATGGTCCACAGATGAAAAAGCTGTCAAGTTTAATTGCGTTTCGGTTCCGTCTATGGATTTCCGAATATCCAAAGCCAAAATAGGTCGATAGCGCATGTAAAGAGATGTTATATGGCTGGGGTATTTCGTATCTCTATCATAAAAAAACTAATATACTTCGCGATTATACCCGTTAAAAATATTTTGTTTTAAATACTGGCTATTGTTTACGCGAGTATTACACATTTAAATAAAACACTTTAACGGTTAAACGGCCTAAGTTAAAAATAATTTTCAATAAGTTTAACTAATATATCGTGTTTTAAACCGTTAAAGTGTTTTATTTAAATGTTTTTTTTTAATTATCATTACAGCGTCAGCAATACCCAAGTGGGTTTTACATAGTCCTGGTAGTGAGTCCATCTGATGAGGAATGTATCGGTACTAAAGCGCCCCCACCAGCCGAAATGCTTTGGGAGGCATCTTTGTCTCTTGCTGAAAGCTATCCAGCTGAGACACCAGCCAAAATAAACACTCCAGTTCGACGCAAGGAGTTCAGGGTATTTGTGGAGGTAAGACTTAGTGCTTAAAAACCTGAAACAAACTGGCTTAGCACGAGTCGGGCCTGCTTACGACGTGTTCTTGGTGGTAGTGGTGAAATTCCGTTTCCCACAGTGGGGTATGGGGCGATCACATGTCTGTGTCTGTGTCACTGATCGCTTTAATTTGCTATGTAGTTGATCAGACCTTTGTGTCCTGCCCGACCTAATCATTCTATTCTTTCCCCGAGATTTGAACCCAGACCTCTCAGGACCATTTAGGTACACAAGCGGTCGACTTAACACCTATAGTTTTTTGGTATTTACCCACTCATAAGTATTTATACATACATTTTTTTGCACACATGCTCATATAATTCGCAAGCAAACAATTTCATATTAATTTTTTAATAACTTTATACAAAGGAGAGTGCTAATATAATAGGAATAACTCATCTTGTCTATCAAACCTAAGGGTAGCGGTGAAGCGCCGGTTTTCAATGCCCCCAGGGGGAAATAGTGAGTATTGACAACTGATCAATGTGGATCTATATTAATTTCTTTGACAGGGCGCAATCAGCAGAACCCAGTACGTCATAGCTGCAATATCAACCCTGGCTCTCTTCTTGGGGTTCTACGTGGTGTTTGGTGTTCTGGTGGTGGCGCAGCGTTGGCCCCGTTTCGCTCGCTACGTTGCTCCCAAAGCGGTGCTTGCGCAGACTCCGACTGGCGATGCTGGTAAGATACAAAAATATGTGTATAAGGTTTATGTTTACCATGTTTAGACATATGACTAATTACATTTTCCTAGTGAAAAAAAAAATACTTGTAAGGTTCCGGAGTATGTTTGCAAAATTTCATTAATATCGCCCGAGTCGCTTAGGCGTAAGGACACTTTTTCGAATGAGCCATAAACTATGTGTTTATAGCTACAGACACATAAATGAGTAACGATTATTGATAACTGCTAAGCCGTCTGTCACTTTACCTGCAAATCGGAAACTGAGTGTAACATGAAATAAAATGTTAAATAAAATATATCTTATATGTATTCGTATTATAAAAATAAGATAAATTTTTAAATAAAACACTTTAAAGAGGGGAGACCTCCCCGTGACCACGGCTGCTGCAAAGCATCCGAAACGTCGGGCCGAAGTTAAAAATAATTTTCAAATAAGTTTAACTAATATATCGCGTTTTAAACCGTTCACAGTGTTTTATTTAAATGTTTACTACTCGCGTAAACTATAGACAGTATTTAAGATATATTTTAATTAATAACAATAACAATATTACAATATTAATTGTAAATATATTTTTCAAATCGAATTTGAATAGTTCTTCAGAATTACAGCAATAATATAATACGATACATTAAACACACAAACTAACAATTACATAGCAATATAGTGCGTAGTACGCGTTAATAATGAAAAATAATATAATAATTTAAAAATTAGTAAATACTTACTAAATATGACGACTAAATTAACTATAACGTAATACAATATAAACTATAATTAACTTCTATAGAGAGCTTTTTCATTGAACATTTCAGGTGCGGAAGAAGGTAATAGTGGTGCGGCAAATAATTTTTCTACCACCACACAAGGAACGCGTCGTCTCTCAAGTAATAATTTATATTAATACTTAATTACAATTAACAATTATTTAATTTATATTTTTTACAATTACTAAAAAGTATTTAAGAAAAGTTGATAACATGATGAGCGGAACTCAAATCCACGACTATCGGGTTATCGTGTTGTTACTTTCCATTGAGTTTCAGTGTCAGCATCTATGTTCATAAAATGTATAATATTTTTCCCTCGTCTCTTCGTTCTTTTGCTTTTTTGTAAGAAAATATCCAAAGATGATAAGTCTTTAATAAGACTAAGTACATTGCGGAAAGGATAAGAAACAATTTTTTGACTCCGGCCTAACTTCTAAAGTTATTATTTTATAATTTATCTTTGACCTTTTCACTGCTCGATTTTATTAACACAAAGTACATATCTGATCTTTTTGATTTATTTTGTGCCGTGCCCGACTGAAACTTCCCTGGAATCCAAAGCCAGTGTCTTTCACTTAAGGCACTGGCTAGACAATTACTAGACGTTTAACTACTGCCTAGGTGACGTGTTAAATAGTATAAGATAATGTAAGTTATATTAAAATCTAAATTGTGATTTTCCAGCTGACACATATGACAGAAACGACGACAGCGACTCAGAAGATGAAGAAACGACTAATGTATCTAATACGGAACCCCGAAACAACCAAGGGCCGATGAACATACACCAAACTAACGGTGCATCACCACAAGATCCAAACCAAATAACTAGTGATCAAGTACAGGTACATTTTTTTATTGATAGAGGACGATAGAGGACAGTCAAGCATAGGCTGCATTTGATGCTGTGTGAAATACCTATAGCATTTAAATAAAACACTTTAACGGTTTAAAACGCGATATATTAGTTACACTTATTTAAAAATGATTATTAACTTCGCGGCCCGACGTTTCGGATGCTCTGACGTCCAAGTAAAAAATTGCTACGCTAGCGCCATCTGTTCCGTCGAAGTTGGTATTTGGCGAAACTGGCAGAACTTAAACATCAGATTATATAAACAGATAAACAGATTTTTAAATAAGTTTAACTAATATATCGCGTTTTAAACCGTTAAAGTGTTTTATTTAAATGTGTACTACTCGCGTTAACTATAGACAGTATTTAATATACCTATAGCATCTAAACAAAATGTCGACTTATTTTGGCCGAATATTCGGTATTCGCTATACTGCTGAATGTACTATGCCTAATATATTTTTCTTTTCAATGTTGTATCGCAGGGCCCCTTCGGATTACCAGCGCGTCTCCGTCTGGCGGCGCTGGCAAAACGACGCGACCGGACCCTAAGAGCTCGCTCCGACCGATATCTTTACATGTTGTATACAGTTGCTGTGTTCTACGCGTTGCCTGTCATACAATTTGTTATAGCTTTTCAAGTGGTAAGTCGATAAATGTTTTAGTAAAACGTATATTTGATTTATTTTTACTGTAATGACGTTTTTCTATCCTAAAACAGTCGCCTAATAACATCTATCAATCTGCTAATATTTAATATTAATTTTCCTAACCTTTAATGGATCAATGCGCAGTTAATTTTTTAACCCACTACGACTGCTGTAATACAAACGTCAGAAATACTTGAAAATTAATTTACTGATACACGTCGTGTTTTAATCTATTAAAAATGTTTAACGTCAGTTACATGAAAGTCATTATACATATATGAACGAACTAAGTACTGTCTGTAGTTAACGCGAGTAGTAAACATTTAAATAATACAATTTACTATAGCTCTTCAAGTAGCTTGATAGTTCATATTCTATATTTGAATAAAACATTTTTAACCGTTTAAAACCTCTATTATATTAATAAAACTTATATTTTATTTATTTTAACACTACATTTAGGTATTTGATCAAATTACTTTGCTTTTTATTCTTGTTGGATGGCATATTTAAGAGCTCATCATCTACAGTTAGTAAATCTAAGTAGCATTATCAAATCGCCAAAGCCAAGGAATAGATATAATTATTGTATTATATTACAGGTGATGAATGTGTCTGGGTCTTTAGATATTTGCTACTACAACTTCTTGTGTGCCCATCCGGCTGGTGCACTGAGCGACTTTAACCATGTCTTCTCCAACCTGGGATATTTGTTATTGGGAGCACTCTTCATGTTGCAAGTGCGGCGACGGCGCGCGCGCAGGCGCCGTCAACCACGAGATGAGGTACGCTGGGAACTCCACAACCTTTAAAAAAAATGCCAGTTCTATAGATAATTTATAATATTAATTATCTGTAGAGCAGTTTAGTTTTATTACTGTAATGGTATTTGAATATCAATATTCAATATGAGTTTGACCAGAGGTTACTGATATCCTGACCTTGTTGAGAATAAAACCCTTGGTTGTTAGGCAAATACATTTCATCATTAAACAAACACGAAGAGAACCATTCAACTTATCGCAATAATAAGCCGTTGTTTAAAAACCACTGATGAATTACTGAAATGTGTTTCAGGAATATGGTATCCCAGCACATTATGGGCTACTGTCAGCTTTGGGTGCTGGTATGATGGTAGTGGCTCTTCTCTCTGCCAGCTACCACGTATGCCCTAATAGACTTAACTTCCAATTCGGTTAGTATACTTTATTCTTTTCTTTTACGTCAGAGGTAGCCAAGTCTAGGGTTTACTTGTTGAAAGGTGAAAAAATCCACCCATATAACATCTATATACCATGCTATATAGTTTGATATTAGATTTTATTTACTATATTCGGCATACAAGGACTACTTAATCTATAATATACTATAATCTGTCTATTCTTCTCTATAATAAAGATATCTGAGATATAACATGCTGCATTGCTTAAAATAAGACGAACATAATATAAAGATTTTCAATGAATACTTGCCCTAAAGTTTACTTATGCAGCCAGTAACTAGAGCAGTCTCTGCATGTGAAATACTAATTTTCAATGCAACCGTGTTATCTGTAATAAGACGAAAACACAATGTTTAATTCGAAAATATACATTTATTATCCAAAATTAGGCTTAGCCGACAAAATGCGCGCAAGCGATCGTATTAGACTGTTGCTGCGCTAGTGCGGGGACTCGCGCACTAATCGCGTCGGCCTAGTGTTGTGTCGTTCTCGCTAAGTCGGAGGATTATTCATATCAGTATATATTCCACTTTAGTATAGAAACGTCGTTTAAACATTGTTTATAACTCTCAAATACTTTGTGTAACAGATACAGCTTTCATGTACGTGCTAGCAGTACTGAGTATGGTGAAGATCTACCAAGCTAGGCATCCGGACGTGAATGCGCGAGCGCACGCGACATTCGGCGTTCTCGCTGTCATTATAGCCTTTGGTAAGATTCGCCTTAGTGGAGACTTATTGATAAAAGTCAGGTACTTAGAAAACTTAAATATTTCGCGTTTAAAACTGTTTAACAGGATTATTTTAAGTACCAATTGTATACCTACAAATAACACTTTTTACTGTTAAGTTTTTTAAGTCTCTTCGCTCAAACTCAGCACAGCAATGTGCAAAATATAAAATTATTTCTGTTTAAATGAATAAAAATACGTTTCTACGTCTATTATTTTTGTTTTGTTTATGGTATTAATTTAAAAAAAAACATACTAATATTTCTATATACTAATCTGACACAGTTTTAAGAAATCTTTATAAAACTAGTTATAAATAAAACGGAGACTGTCTCCCCGTGACCACGGCTGCTGCAAAGCATCCAAAACGTCGGGCCGTAGTTAAAATAATTTTCAAACAAGCTTATCTAATATGTATAGCGATTTAAACCTTTAAAGTGTTTTACCGGTAAACTACAGACAGTACTTAATACTAGTTTTTGTTTTCAGTGGTGTGGGGCGTACTAGGCGGCGGACCACTTTTCTGGGGCATTTTTACAGTAATACACGTATTTACATTCCTTCTACTTTCGCTTCGGATTTACTACCTCGGGCAGTTGCGTTTTGGTTGGTATTTCATTTATTTTATGCATTTTGACACATTTATCATCTACCGACACCTGTTTGGCCAACTTAGAAGATACAGCTAATATATACAGCTGAAAAGTTTTTCATTTGTTTGAACGCGCTAATCTCACGAACTATATTGATTGGTTTGATTTGATAATTTATTTTTGTGTTAGTTACACCATTCATCGAGAAAGGCTTAAGGAAACATCACGCTGCAACTAATACTTACTTACGCCGCTGGCGCAGCGACCCAAAGTGAGTCTTGGCCTGCGAAACTAAAGAGCGCCAGTTTTGCCTCTTGATCGCTTTCTTTCGCGAAAAAATTTGGGACAGGGGGGAAAAAAGGGGAAAAATTTTTCCCCCCGGGGGGTTTTCCCGGGGGGGGGGGGGGACGCACGGATCAAAATACCCAAAATATGTATAAAAGAATGCTTCCTTTTTAAATGATCTAAATAAAAGGTGGCGACAATATATTTCTTATAAGGTTAACTAGCAAATACGACGGGACGCGACCGACGTCGTGGGTAACCGCTCAAATTTATAGAGTTGAACAGAAGGTTTGCAAAAACAAATTTTGATGCCCAAAATAACTATTCTATTCGGACGAAGTCGTAGCTACTAGTAGGAGATTAAAAATGTTGAACTTGAACGTTTTGCAACAGAGAAGGAGGCTTTGGCGGCGGCAGCTAGCGAGGTGAGGCGCGACCTTCGTCCACTGTATGGCGCTCGTCTCGTCATTCTAGTCATTGCTAATGCGATAAACTGGCTTTTCGCGATATATGGGTAAGACTGATTAAATCTGAAGAGTTTGTTTGTTTGAACGCGGTATTCTCAGGAATTACTGGTTCGATTTGAAGACTTATTTTTGAGTTAGGTGGAACATTTATCGAGAAAGGCTTTAGGCTATAAATATAAAACATTAGACTGCGAATAATAGGGGCGAAGAAATATGGAAAAATGTGGAAGAAACGTGGAAAATTATTCATCTTTGAGGGCTTCCATTGTCTGCGCTGCGAAAACGGTAATAAACAAAAAAAACTATGTATCAAAGAATAATTCTTCTTTAAGTGGTCGAAAAAAATGTCTGCAATAGTATACGTATATCTTTTAAGTCGCGGGACTCCCACGAACTCGTGGGTAAAAGCTAGTATGTAATATGACTTGGGAATTTTCTTCTTTCGAAAACACTGTAGATCCCGTCCCAATTCCTGCCCGTGTCGTAAATGTTTTTCACTCCAAATAGCTTTTTAATTTTCTTCATTATTTACAAGCTATTGGATGATAAGTATAGTAAGAAGCATAATGCACAGATAACAACAATAATCATTCATGAATCCTTTTATTTTTCGATATTTGCATTAATGCAAGTACATTAAACTCCTACAGGCTAGTGAGCCAAGGAAGCGATTTTGCCTCGCATATTCTCCAGGTGCTACTTGGTAACACTCTCATGTACATGGTGTTCTACCTAGCCATGAAAGTGGTACAGGGCGAACGCGTGCGTTGGTACGCTTGGGCGTTCTTGGTGGGCGCAGCGGTTACGTGGGTTCCAGCCCTTTACTTTTTCATATCTGGTAGCACTGACTGGTCTACTACGCCGGCCGCATCTAGGCATAAGAACCATGAGTGCAAAGTGAGTATATATTTTCTTTATAGAACAAGAAAATTAAGTTATAGACATTTCAATAATTTGAGATTAGCTTCAAAGTCACGATCATATTCTGTTTCAAATATATGTGACTTAAAAAGATGTGTGAAGCTGAAGACAGTGTGAATTGTTTATTATAACTAAAATTTCGTGAAGGTAGTTTGTTTTTTATTCTACAGGTAATAGAGTTCTATGACTCGCATGACCTCTGGCATATGCTGTCGGCTGTGGCTCTCTACCTGTCCTTCAACACAATGCTCACTTGGGACGATGGACTTTCTGCGGTAAAAAGGACCGAGATTGCAGTTTTTTGATACTTACAAAATACACATTTAGAACTATACAAGTTTATTATTTTTATTATGCATATATCAGAACAGTCCTTAGTAATTTTATACTGTATTAAATACGTAAAGTAAAACATACAAACTGTAAAAATACAGTTGGAAGAGTTTCTACTAGGTAGCTTTTAATAAATTAATAGATAGATTTATTTTCACTCATTAATAATATTGGAAACCACAGACGTATAAATCGATACTGAATCCCGGCAAAGAGGACTGTAATTATTTACAAAATTTTAGTCTGTGATTTTGTGAAAGGGAAAAAATGTCATATGTCAATGACGTCACGTCAGCGACGTCGCGTTCTCGTTATTTTTATTTCGCAATTTCCAGAAATCTTAAATCTTTATAATAATTGGTGCTCTTAACATAAAATTATTGGGCTATTTTGTCCTTTTAAAATCATGGACAATCAATATTACTACAAATTAATGGCGAGCTACCTATCGAAACGTAACTGCGACGAATCGTTTATGAGGTATTTCTTTGGTAAGAATGCCACAAAGAAGACGCCTGAGGAGTTAGAGCGGGCTGATGAGAGGAAGAGACGACTTCAGAGGGAGAGATCGCGTCGATATCGTGCCTTGAAGAATGCCCGGCGACAAAACGATAATAGCCGCGACAGCACTGAAAACGATTCCGCATCAGCAAGAAGTAAGTCTCGCACTTTATCTGTCGACGAAGAGACTAGTGATGGTGATGAGCCACCTACGCTTTGTGATCTTAACTATGAAGATAAGTGGCGAGAACATGCATCCTCCGACTGTGCTTCAGACGACAACTCTGCACAATCTGTAGCAGAACACGCTTTGCCCGCTAATGTATCGCTCAATTTGAAAGAGTTCCTCAATTCTCCTAACACGGAGTTAGACTATCCGACGGTCCACAGTCTTATGTTTCACTGGCTTCAAACGTAGCGGCACCGTAATTACACAAAGCCTTATTGGCCCATATATATCTAAAAATTTGGCAAAATGTTACATTTAAAAACGTTCAAGCGTGTTACTTCTAGTAGAATCTCACTTATTACAGACTCACACTGATCTTAAATATTAGTGTACACATATCAATAGATAGGGCCGCTTGTTACTGTGAAACTTGCACACCAGTTGAAATAACCGTCCCGCACTAGATTTAGCAGTAATAATGTTGTTTCTCAAGTAAAAGTATGTTCCACAATATAATATAGATATGACATGTTAAATTAATGATGGATGCCACAATTTTCATTTTGTGATCAACAAATACTACTAACTATTGTTATTATTAAGATTTCTATATACGCCAGTGTAAAGATTGACAAAACTAATCTGCAATATGATTGCTAATGTTGTACAAGTTTGGTAAATAATGAGATGGGGAAGTATGGAGCTCTGTCAATGAGTTGCTCGCTACTAGGTGAAAAGATAATGAATTCCACTAGACAATAAGAGTTGTTGTTAAGTTGCCATATCCTAATGTTTAGATACTCAACTATTATACATTATTATATATGCATATAGAGACATAGAGTATATATACGTATAGTTTGTGATACAAGGAATTTACATTTTGTGTGAAATCTACAATATTAGGTGTAACATAGGATAAAAAAGTGGTGCGCATGGTGCCCTACTTGTCACCATGCTGTGCTGTTGCGCTGTAGTATCTTGTACTGCTAAACACATTCCATTTAATTCCCTAGAGTTGAATCTCTCGAATAATTTTATTAAAATGTATAACATTCTTGCCACATTTTGAACAGAGCTTGTTACCACTTTAATAATAGATATATTGCATTTAATGAACTCAAAATACTCTGAAATTGCTCTCTTTTTTTGCTTGATAAGAATTTACATTTTTTTTTATTAATAGACTTAATATTTTAATTTAGTTTAGTTGTATGTAGTTTTCAGTTAAGTACAGAGATTTTGCCCGACCTAACCATGAGATTATCTGGTTGTTTATTATTGTTGACTTGATGTTCATCCACACAAAACGAAACGGCGATTAAAATTGTATTATTTAGAACAAATATGTGCCATGATGTTGAAATATATACATACTGTCATTACTTAAACTTTACCCTTTTAACTGCTGAAAACACGAGATTTAATTAGTGTGTTTTAGTAACTATTCCAGCTGTGGTCATATTTTTTCTCATTGGAGTATTTGATGCAAATTTGTACGCCTGAGACAGTTGGTTATTCTTGCATATCCTTTTATTGTATGTAATACTTATGAGTTCAATGTAGGTACTGTAAGGTAGTGCCATATTAAAGAGCTTCCTATTTTTAATGTATGTTTTATTTTACATACCTACCTAGTTAAGGGAATCTTTGTCCAAGTTATAAGCAAAATTTGAATGATGTGAGATTAATGGAGATAAACTTTAGCAGGATAGAAATTTACTTAAACTTGGATTCACTCCATATGACAAAAATATGCACAAATTTATCACATGCGAATAGATTGCAAACATGTAAGAATTTCAATTAATTGAGCACTTGTTTCTGAATTTTGATTTTAACCAATTTTGTTTTCATTAATTACCCCACATACCTGAATACTTTTAATTTTAAAATATCACGATATCTACATCGAGGGAAGGTACACAGAAATAAAAATGTAGGTATTTCAAACTTATTTATTGCGTAACAATCTTAAAATTCGTTATTAAAAAAAAACAGTTTAAATATCTCGTACTAGTAAGCCATCATGATAGACACAATATGGGCTTAGAGCCTCTCTGTTATCAGGTACAACTTGGAAATTAAAGGTATCTTTATATTGATTAACAATCGAAAATAAAATGAAAAATGTTCGACTCGGGCAAGACTTGAACCGGCATCGTCAACGTTCCGTGCTGTTGCTCTGACCAATTGAGCTACCGAGTCTATATACCTACCGAATTTTTTTCAGTTTATTTTCAATTTTTAATCAATCTATCATGTGCAATATCATGTAAACAATATTAAAGTTTACAAATATTCTTTATATTTACAAAATATATATTTAAACCACACTAATACTGCCGCTATTTGGTATCATAATTTGTTATGGATTTTAATTACACGTTACGTAGAGCCGTTGAGGATACTAATGTGTGTACACACACCCTTGAAACCTATAATGCTGTAGCTCGGCGACTAACAGGGCGCGAAGTGGTTTCGGTCGAATGAAAATCCCCACTGCACTTACGACGTACTAGCGCTAGAATTCTTCGGGTTTTTCACTTGCGGTATGTAGCGTGCGCGATGCGTGCTGTTCTAGGCCGATGGGCAACCAACGGCACCTGCCACCTCAGTCAACCTTGAGAAGACGTGGGCGCACGCCCGCGTCCACGCCTCCACACTGGACAACAGCGATCTCCATCAAATTTGAGGCGATTGTGATAAAATACTGTGAATAATGAAATCCTGTACGATGTACAAAATCACCTACGTCTCAAGAAAGAAGGTATGAACAGTCTGTGGTGATGGAATAACACTTTTGGATCGCTGCAAGACATTTAAGTATCAAGGATATTCTTGATCGATGAGACAAGTGGGAAGTTTGTGGCATTGTATAAACTTTCTCCACACCGACCCCTATAATCATCAGCATTCAAGGAGTAGATCATAGCACCTCTCAGCTTTAACTGTCTGATGTATTCAGCTTTGGTGGCGACACTCTCAGGTGTTTCATACGATATCCACTCTGTACCCTTGTGTAAATATGGCACTTTTGTATTCTTCTCTTCTACTATAATAACATCACTATTATTTTTAATGAAGCAACAAATGTCTGGATAATTTACAAATCCTATGCTACCCACATTCCCATACCCCAATGCAGGACTACCAATACCTGCATTATCTTTATTGACGAGAGTGAAACTGTGTCCATAAGAAGGTATGCCAATTACAATTTTGCTCTCATTTAATCCTTTAGTCAAGAACATCTGTACTGTGTAGTTCACATTTAAAGTAGCTAGGTACAAATGTTCAGAATTTCTAGCAAACAAAGGTGAATTGAGTCCGGTGAACGGTGTAAACTTAGTGTAATAATGAAAGTCATATGTCATAACATTTGCAAAGTCAACATACATATTAATTTGATCAATATCATATGACACGTCAACAATTATCTGCTGAGCTGCTAATGCTACAGTCAACAAATAATTTCTCCTCTCTCTTATAAATTCCATTCTGATTTCTCTTAATAATTGGGAGAAGTGCTGTCTCTCCCTTTTGCCCTGTTCCGCTTCTTGAAGATGTACAGCAGGAAACTCCCAGTCGAGATCAATTCCATCTAATGAATGATTTCTTAATAAATACTTAACAGATCGAATAAATGTTTTTCTTGCTGCATGATTAACCACCATATCAGAAAATCCATCATTATTACCTGATCCCCCAACAGACACTAAAACCTTTAATTTACTATTCGTTTTCTTCAGTTGTAAAACCTCATTTATTGTTTTGATTTGAAAATCTGTGAGATATATTTGTTTATTTATAATTTTAGCAAAAGCTACATTGATATGGGTGCACAGTAGGGGGTTGATACCATCTGGCAATAGCTGATGGTCAGCTTCTTCTGACGGAGTATTATAGTAACAGGATATTACCTTGCTTAGCTCTGCTTCTTGCATATGAATATTTTCATCACCAACAGATATTATTTTGATATTTGGTTCATGAATGTAGGGTAAAACAATAATGAACAATAATACGCAAATTATAAATATACAAACATAGTATGTACAACTTTGAATGAAATTATCTTCCTTTGTTTCATGAAGTTTTTGCACTGTGTACTTGGAGCACATTAAATTCATTTTTCACTTCTATTTACAAAGCACTTGTGGTTAGGTCTAGCACAAAAATAAACAAATATAGCATTACATATTCAATACATTAAATCTGTCTTCGTGAATACTTTATCTACTTGTGTTCTCGTCGTCGAATATTGATATCGCGAAATTACAACGGTACAAGGCCACTTAGCGATTAAAATAATACGTGCGGATTACATTAAAGTTAATAATCTTTGTTAGTTATTAATAATTCGTAAACATCGATGCTACACCTTTATAACTTTAGCGTTAAAATAACTTCTAGGACCCATGTATTGTGTAATAAAAAGTAGCTTTAAGGTCTTTCAATAAAGCAATAAATCAGGACTACGTATTAAAATATTGTTAAGTAATAATTCATACAAAATTCAAATATTTGTCTTTGATATTTCCTTTACAATGAAATAAACAAAATTATTTGTATTTAATTCTAATAAACATCATAGATTATACTGTGTCAAAGAATACATAATATAATAGTCTTAGCGCGAGAGTACTGTATTGTGGTATTGTGTCAAGAAAAAAATATTTTTTAACTTTGTGGTCGCATGAAAAATATCAAATAAAAGTCAGAAGACTGTAAATTTAAATAAGAATAAAGTTGGAAAGTACATACTTTTCAAAATGCAACAACGATCGGTACAACTCACTCTTGACCCTAGTTGCATTTGTCAATTGTCATAAGTTATTCTGTGCAATTGAAAATGGACAAATATACATGAATTACTTGATAATTCACTTAATAATCTGTTATCGTAAATAAAGGCAATAAAATATAGGTAACTGCAACCTGCATATTATTTGGTTACTCGTTCACTGTTTGACTTATAAATGTTCACTGTACAAAATTAAAATAAAGTAAAGAAAAACCAGTTAAATAAGATTTGCTTTTAATGTAATCCGTCAGCATGTTCTAATACATTTCGAGTAAGAAAACGAATCCTCGTTATGGATAGTGTCTCTATGAATCACTATGAAAAGCAGCTATATAGTGTTTTTAAAACGTTCGACGTAGAGAACGATGAAGCCCTAAACAAGCAGGCTGTTCTCGACCTTTGTGACGCGTTACAGCTGGAGGATCGTGGAGCAGCTCTGGTCGACACCTTATTCGAAAGTCAGGGTAGCCGTGTCACCTTCACGCAGTTCAAGAACGGCTTGCTATCAGTGCTTGGTGGTGAAGCGCGCTCGCAATCACCCGCGCCTGTTGCTCCTTCAATTCCTGGTTGTACGCGAGCATCTGTATCAACACCATCCCATAGTGACGACGATTCTTCGGGTCGTGAAGTAGCCCCTAAATTTACCTTCGGTTCAAAAAAGTATGGTCGTCGCTCACGACCACCGAGGGTTGATTCGGAGGTATCGCCTCGACATCGCGTCGCCTCAGAGTCACGACTGGACGGAGAACGTGTAAAGCAACGCATGAAGTGCAAACGAAGTTCTTCTGCCATGGAGACCCGTCCCGATCCCACTAGTGATGATGATGTGTTAAAGCTAGATCATGAGCAGCGTGTGAATATTGAGAGTGCTCTGAAACTTTGCCAAGGTCTACAAATGCATGCAGTTGATAAAAAACTCATAGAAGTAATATTTGAACAATCAAAGACCGATGAAATGAGTGCTGGAGAGTTTTTTGACAGATTAAATTTATCTCTTCAAACATCAATTGAAGCAAGCTTTGATGAAAGTACCATTGAGGATCATTCTATAGACGTAGATATAATTGCCAGCATTGAAGTTGTTGAAGCCTGGGAACGTGCTGGGGTACAGAAACCAAGGCACCTGTTACATGAGCTAGGATTTAGCGTTGTAGGTTTGCATCCCCAAGATCTAGAACGGGCACTAGATGAAGAACTTCAAGCTCTTGGTTCTTCACCGAGTGTTTCGGAACCCCAATCTCTTCTATTACTTGCTTCTAGTACATTAAGCAAGTTACGAATAGAAAAGTTTCGTCGAAAACTCGATATGGCGATAGCTGAACGCAATAAGTTACGGATAGACCTATCTGAAGCCAATAGGCGTGCTCGAATTTTAGCGCAGGATGTAGACGAGAACCATGCGCGGATAGAAGCAGAGCTGAAGAACCGAGTACGATCATTGGAAGCGAAACATGCAGATGCAATGCGCACAACTGCAGCTGAAGCGGCAGCGGAGCGTGATCGTGCAACATGCTTGCAACGCGATTTGGAAGCAGAAGTTGCTCTCCGTGCAGAAACAGAAAGTCGGCTTCGTGGAGACTTGGCTGCTTCCAATCACCGAATTCAGGAACTTGAGGTTGGTGACTTTTACTATATATGTATATTAAGTTGATAACACTTTGAAATCATTTTTTTTTATAGGATCGCATTACCGAATATGAAAATCGTAGTTATGATGCTGAACGCGAGTGGAGTAGGCAGCTAAAAAGTGCTCTTGAAGCAGCGCAAGCTGACGCAGCGTGCGCAGAACGAGAGCGTCTTGCGCGGGAGGAACTGGAAGTGCGGCTGTGTGAACTGCGTCAAGAACACCAGCTCATGACTGACCGCGTTGACGAGCTTTCTGCTGCCTTAGAACGCGCTCATGCAGTACAACAAGTATGGAAGTTTAATAACTAAAACTTTATTTATTTTAAAACAATTCAGTTCATAATGCTCCTTCTATACTTAGGTTTTGGTAGAGCAGATTACAATCAATATTTATAGGTTTTTCTTCGATTCCAAGTCAAGTCCAAGTAACACTTGGCGAGTATATATATTTTTTAATATTGATAAATTTACTTTACCTCAAAAAGCTTTATAAGCTAAATCAAAGCCAATTGCTTTTTCAGAAAGATATTTCTAATGACTGCAATGACTTAGAATCTGATAGTATGATAAAAGCAGTTACTGCTAAACTCGATGACCTTTCATCATTGGAGAGTACAAATTGTGAAAGAGCTGTCTCAGAGACTTCAACAGCAGCGTCTAATGGACATGATCTCAAGGGGGAATTAGTGCAAGTCACCCAACCAGAGACAGATAATAAGGATATGCTGAAGCAGGAGCTCGAAAATATGAAGGCAGCACACGAGTCTGAAGTCAAAAGTCTAAATAACATCATCAAGTCAGTATATAAATGTTATTACATAATAATTGAAATGTGTCTTTTCGGAAATAAAAAAAAGTATTTTCGATTACAAGACTGCTTTATGAGTTTTTTTTAATAATATAGAAGGACAGACAAACATAGTATTTACTTGATGCCCCGGCCATATAACATCTCAACAAGTTGTGCTGTCGACCATTTTTGGCTTTGGATATTCGGACACAAGCTAAAACCAAAATGCTTTACGGCTTTTTTATATATAGACGGTGCTTCGTGACCCGCATGGAATGTCGATATTCCTACCAACAATTTATTATCTAAGATCTAGGAAAATTATAAATTCATTAGAAAAATGTTGGATTGGCTTAGATCGATCCCACGACCTGTTCATTATTAGCCATACATACTTAAAAGCTTTTATTGCAACATGTCTTGTCTTGTATTATCTGTTAATAAAGTGTTTCGCTTAATTATTAAATACAGATTACATATTTAAATTTCAGAGATCTCGAGTTTAGTGTAGAACAACTGCGTGAGGAGTATGAAAGGTGTGAGGAGTACTGGGCAGGTCGGTTGAAGAACGAGCGCGAACAACAGCGCGCCTCTGACGAGCGTCTGGCTGAGCTGGTCGATAAAATACACGCATACGAAATGCAGTTTGCTGCCTCGACCACGCCCCTACCCCCCATAACAGAGAGCGCGCTAGAAGAGCAATACTTGCTTCTGGAAAATGAAATGCAAGTGTTTCGTAGCAATAAGGAACAAGAGATTCTTTACAAGGTAAAATAAACAAATATGAATTTTGCCTCGGTGAAATTTTTGGCTAGAACAAGCATTAACTTGTTACAATTATATGATATTGATATAAACAAAGAATCTAAGTTGTTGTGCGGTTCACTTGATGGTAGATAAAATACCCCAGCCGTTAGCGCATCTTATTTACATGCAAAACTTCGGAATCCACAGACTGCATGAAACGTGATGAAACTTCGCGGCAACCCGGACGGAATTTCTATATTCCTACCATCCATTTAATATTCAGAATGTCTGACAAAGTCCAACATTGTTTTAGACAAATTATAAATTGAAAAATTTGAAACAAGTTGGACCCAAGGGGGGATCCAATCCACAACCCGTTGTTTATTAGCCATACATTGCTACCATTAGACCAACAAGCCCGTCAAAATGTGTGTGATTTAAAAGTCAAACTTACAAATGTACCTTACACTAGATTTCATTCCATATACAAAAACGAATTACCTTAATACAGCTGTGGATTTCTTGATTGTTAGTTTTCTTTGTTTCAAGAAATTGTCCAAATTAATTCTATGTCCAAATATATTTCTACCAAGCAAATGTTCTTTATATACAGATAAGTAATAAAAAATCAACTCCGTGCCGTCAGTTATATTTCTTTGTATATTTTGCAGGTGGACGAAATAAATAAACAAAAGAAACACATAGAAGAACTAGAAAAGAGGGTCGAGCAGCACCAGCAGCAGCTGCAGCAAACCCAGTCGCAGCTACAGCAGTTGCAACAGCGGTCGAATGCGCGACACTGCACAGATATAGATGTTCAGAGAAAGCAGACGGTGAGTGTTTTATATTTCGCATATTTAGATACATTTCCATAAAGGGTGCCCACAATTTAAGAAATTAATAAAACAATACATAATATATAATATACCTATAATGGCCTGTATAAAATTTCACTTTAATACCTAAAAAGAGGGAACCTCACTAAGTTACCGAATATTAAAATTACTAAATTCAACAAAACAATGTGAAGTAAAATATGTTTATTTATTAATTATTAAATCAAGGCGACGACATTTTTCAACCACACTTTTCTTAAAACTTTCAATGCTTGCAATTGTTGCAATTCAAACAACCTGCCCTAATACTTCCCTTTTAATTTTCCTTCAGCGTACGAGTGCGTGTTGGTGCGGATCAAACGCGAGTACAGGTACCGATACGGGAGCATGCGCAAACGCATTGCGGGCACGAGCAGCGCGAGCTGAGCGCGCCGCGCAACGTCTACACGCGCGGCTCGCTGCCGCGGACCTTCTTGTCAAAGACCTCTACATCGAGAACTGCCGTCTTGCTCATTTACCCTCATCCCACTTGCCCCATATGCCCCATTTGCCCCATCTACCGCGCATGCCTTGACTAATCACATCTCACTAAATGCTTGCAATAGTTTTAACATTTGTTATTCCGAGAACGGTTGTGCACCAGTTCCTGAGGCCTATAGTAAACAGGGGTAAGTTGTTATAGTTACTTAAGTTTTTTCCAAAGCGATAGGAAGAATACTTGTAAGTAATCGACATCATATATTTATAGATAGTACCTATTTTAACGTACTATGAGTACACCTTGTTTATTTACATATTTATATGTAAACAGTGAGACATGCGAGACGATAAAGTACAATTTATATGAAAATTGGCATCATTGTTGTTTATGACACTTTCCAATATGTTGACAATGGCAAATGTATAGTGTATTTTTTCTAACAAAAACAACAAATATGGCCGACGCCAAACCATAGAGTGTTGACCTTTTATAAGTGACAATTTTGACAAACAAACATCGATTTTTATGGACCAAACGAGCTCAAAATAAATTTTTTGACGACTTTTTTAATTTAATTTCCCCGTTAATTAACCCCGCGTTTTTTAACCTTTTTCGGAAAAAAAAAAAAGGGGGGTTTTTTCCCCCTTTTTTGGTTTTTTTTTTCTTCCCCCCCCCCCCTTTTTTGTTTTTACCCAAAAAAAAGTTTTAAAAAAATCCCCCCAAAAAAATTTTTTTTTTTTTTTTTTTTTTTTTTTTTTAAAAAAAAAAAAATTTTTTTTTTTATAAAAAAACCCCCCCCCCCCTTTTTTTTTTTTTTTTTTTTTTTTTTTTAAAACCCCCCCCCTAATTTTTTTTTTTCCCCCCCCCACCCCCCTTAAAAAAAATACACTATTGTTATATTGTATGACACTGAACTGTTGTTGTTTATGAACTAAATCTTTTGTTTTTGTATTGAATACCCCAACTAGTGGTTCTAACCACCAAAGTCAACCAACGTAAGACAACCTTTGTGTGGTCATTATTTCCAATTGTTATTTGGGTGTTTCGCTCATCGCAACTTAGTCCAATTTATGTAAGACTGACTCGTAGAGTACAATTTGTGATTTTTCCTATTTTTTGTTTATATCTCCGACATCTGATACATTTTAGATGGTCGAAAAAATTACAGCACAGTACCTCCGTCGCCCTACCGCGTTACGCAGGTACTTAGTTCACAGCCATGAAATTTATGGCAAGGATTTTTTGCCCAAAAATTTTCCCAGTTAACAGTTCCTAGATTGTTATTACATTATTTTCTTCATATGTGAATCTCACTGTACTTGTATCTACACTTATTTAATTAATCTCTATCTTAACAAACAAGTGCCTTACAAAAGTTAATATTTTTTTGTATGTTATAAAGTTATTAAAAATATAATTATATCAGATAACCGTTGAGATGGTAGCAGTAACTAGCGCATACAGTGAATAAGTTAAGACCTATAAATTGTAGAAGGCTTTCGCCTTTTAAAACTACTTGGATTTTCGAGCCGGTTACCGTTTATCACGAGTGGATCAAAAATCGAGGAACGGTCAACTGATGACGTCACCAACAGTGACGTCATATAGAAAACCCTACTAGAACGTTTTAGTTAGTTTAATGTGCTTCGCTAGTTTTACTAAGTTCAAGATAAAATTCGCCTAGCGGTGAAATAATAAAGTGTAAATAAAAATATCACCTCAATATAATGGGATCAATATTATATATGCGTGTGATTATTAATATTGCACTAATTAGTTATGAATTATAAGACTACTACCTAAACGTCATTCTTTTAATTGTAGCCCATAAAATAATCTAGTTCCTGCGCATAATAATTCTTATTCGCATTTAAAAGTATTTCTTTTTATTATATCATTAATGAATATTAAATTTGTGTTGTTTCCAAATCAAAGTTTGACTTGTATAGGTCGCGGCACAGATATTTAGCGCTGAACGAAGTGTAGAGGGGTTCGCTCATGTAATTGCTAGGAAAACGTGACTGTACTCGGAAAGCAAACGGAGCGTCGTATTGGTCCGAGAAAGACAACACGACTGGGGAACCAATCAACTCACTTCACTTGCCCCGCGCCCGCTCCGTCTTATTTTTGATATCTGCGCAGGATTCGTTCAGCGCTAAAGATCCGTGCCTCTACTTATAAGTGAGTTATGTTTGTTTCTAAGGAAGAAAAATGTTGTTGAGGTATCATATAGACACTGTACTGAAAGCATTCTTTAAATTACTATGAACTTTGAAAATTTAAAATCCATCGTCAGTTTTGTAGGTACATGCTGTAAGTTTTAAATTGCCTTAAATACGATTTGTATTATGCCTTTTTTTTGTTATGATTCTGACACCATTTCAAATCTTATGCATGTCAATTGCATTTTGAAGCCAGTTTAAAATTAATCTTGTTAAAATTTTCTGGGGGTCTAAAAAGATCCCTATTAGATTTATATTTTGCTATTGAAGGGCTAATTATAATAAATTAAAATCATGCCATCATATCAAATGCCTTGCTCATACTTAGGTTAAAGCTATACCGCTGTATTCATTCCCTTGAGTGATTTTTTTTGTGATCCTAGCTTATACAATTCTTGTAATAAATACGTTGATTGTATATAGTTGTATTATTTACCACTCTGTAGTTAACGCGAGTAAATATTATATTAGTTAAACTTAACGGGATACTATCTCCTCGTTAACACTACGGCTGCAAAGCATCCGAAACGTCGTAGTTAAAATAATTTGTAAGTAAGTTTCATTTCTATATGTCGCGTTTTAAACCGTTAAAGTGTTTTTTTTATTGTTTTTTTTATTAAATTTGGGAATTGGGGAAGTAAAAGCAAAATGTAACAAATTATTTTATTTGCAATCCATGAATCGTATAAACAATAGTGTTATAAGGCTACGAGAAGACTACAGACAGTCTATCGCCCTATAGTTTAGTCGAAAATTTCTTGCGCACAACTGGCGAACAACCCTACTGCTGGTGGTAGGATAGTGGTAGGATGTAGGTAGGTATTTATTGGTTCGTTGGTTTATTAGCAATGTTAATCAACGGGTCGTGGTTCAATCTTCACCAGGTCCAACGTCTGGAAACCCTGGATATTACCATATTATGATATGTACACAGATGAAAAAAACAAACTTTAACCGCGTTTTCGGCTTCAGTCGAAGCGACAAAATTGGTCGATAACGCATCCTATTGAGATGTTATATGTATTTCATCTTCCATCAAGTCTTAAAAGAAAGGTAACTGACGTATCGCTTTTGCTAGACAAAAAACTGGAGCTATCAGCCGATGATCAACAAAGTATGATCAAGGAGGAGCCTTGACCTGAAGGATCTTGGCTGATCAAACGGGCGATTGAAAATCTGTAGCCTACGCACAAAAGGCACCCCCCCACAAGAGCTACCGGCCACAGCCACGAAACGCCGACACCGGCGAAAGTTCTTATACGTTTTGACGGCCTCGTTGGTCTAATGGTAGAAATGTATGGCTAATGATCAACCGGGCGTGGCTTCGGTCCCCACCGAACAGGAAAGTCGGGCGAAGTTAAAAATATTTTCAAATAAGTTTAACTAATATATCGCGTTTTAAAGCGGTTAAAGTGTTTTATTTAAATGAAACATGTTAATACGAATATCGAAATTTCGCCCGGGCACGAAGCACCGTCCACAGAAGAAAAAGCCGTTTTTAATCGCTTTACGATTTTAGTCTGTGGTTTTGCGAATATCCAAAGCCAAAATAGATCAACGGCGCATCTTGTTTAGATGTTATATGGCTTGGGTATTTCAACTACCATCAACGGAACCTCAGCTGGTCTGTCCTGCTCTATCTCAAACAAATTGTTCTGCAAAGCGTAAAGGCACGAGTGACAAGCGGCGGCGAGTTCAAACGAAATCAAAGAATATGGTTGTGGCCAGTTGCATGAGTGCGGGGGCTCTATCCGTTCGACTAACTTACGACTACTTAAAAGATACAATATTGATCACATTCTCTATCGAAGACAGGTCACGAAGTACGCGTCTTACATTCACAACAATTCGTACTCAATATTAATTATTTACATTTTGACAATTACAAAAAGTATAATAGGGGACCGTCATGTATTACATAAGCACAAGCAACATCCCCCCCCCCCTCTTGGGGGGTTGGTGGCTTTTTTTGAAAAAAAAAAATTAAATAAAATGGGGGGGGGGAAGCCCTTCTTCTCCGGGGGGGGGGGGGGAAAAAAAACAAAAAAAAAAAAATTTTTTTTTTTTTTATTTTTTTTTTTTTTTTTTCCCCCCCCAAAATTTTTAAAAAAAAAAAAAAAAATTTTTTTTTTTTTTTTTTTGGGGGGGGGGGGGGGGGGGGTTTTTTTTTTTTTTTTTTTTTTTTTTTTTTTTTATTTATGAAATACATGAACGGTCTCATAATTGTAACAGGCCTTATATTATGCTGCATGTGCTACTTCACTCTTATAAATTACGATATCTACTTACTTTTTAACTTCAAACGATTTTCAGTTGAAAAAATATGTTTAGTTCATTGATATTAAAGTTGATATATTTGAAAACTTTAATATTTTCCATATGATGGCCGTATTTACATTAAAAACCTATTAAGATTGAAAAAAACAGTGACACAGGCAGGCCTTGAACCAGCATTCAAAGCGTTCCTTGCTGCTCTTACCAACACGACGCGGTAGCTCAATTGGTTAGAGAAGCACGGACCTGTGTATCGGATCAGGCCGGCTTTCAAAAAAATTATTATATTAATACGTTTTCGATTTTAGTAGATATATTTTTTTTATACAGCAGCGAAAGCAAATACCTAGGCTAATGAATATATCACAATATCTATATGTATGCTGCAGACACAAAGCAACGGCAGAAACAACTTACTAACTGTCTGTACGCCGGATGAATTATAATAAGAGGCTGCTAGAGGCAGAATAGCCTATCTGCAATATTTATTTTTATTTTTAGTTTAATAATATTAATCTACGAGATTACACATGAACATGACATGTTAACATAATTCTTACACAAATAATGGTACAAATTCATTTTCGCCCAATTTAAATGTGGTCTTTTCAATTATATAATATATAGAAATAGGCCACTCTACCTCTAGCAGCCTCATATGTGAGTTTGATCTTGAAAAAAATAATTAATTTTACTTAATAATTATATCGCATAATTAAATGGCAACTTTTTCTATAATATTTCTTAATAACTATATTTAGATCGAAAAATAAATGGATAATTTTAATATTTGTCACATAAATACGCAATTGTTAAGGGAGAAATTAATTGCGCTAGGTGCATGTAATTTTAATAGGTTGAAAAAATTCGTCGAGTGTAGGAAATGGTAGCTCAATCGTTTATAGCAACAGCACTTAACGCCCATGACGTAAATTTTTTTAAATCATGGAAAATTATTAAATTATCTGTCAGATGTTTCACAATAAGTACAGCCACAAAAAATACGCGAGCTTATGTGTAGTCGATGTTCTGTAAAAAATTAAGCTTCAAATTTGCCAACAATTTGCTAAAGTAAATTTTGGGTCTCTAGTCAGCTAGCTAGAGGTACATGCCGTTGACCAGGTAGTCTGCATCCAGGGCATATCGCTTGTGTCTCCGGCGTCTGGTGGCGCGTGCTCTGCAACCTGCCACTGTGCCCAAGGCAGCTGTCATCAACGTTCCAAGGACTAAGAGCAGCAACGCGCCCGCTGGGTGTTCACTCAGTCCCTCGTGCTCGTCGCTCGCCCATTGTTCGTGCTGCTCCCGCGCAGCCGGTTTCATTTGGTATTCTTCGTGTACCACGGCCGATTGCGGCTTTTGAACTACATGCTATTGATAATGAAACAGGTTATTTAATAACTTCCGAGTGTTAGGTTGGTATGGTAACCTTACATAACGCGTTACGTAAAACTCCCAGTTCAGCGTTCAATTTTAGTAATATCATGAAAATGAAATTGTTAATTTTTTGTATCTATTTAGGTACCCTAACTGGTTCATAAGATAAGATGTGTTGAAGAAATACCTATAATTATTTTCGGGAGTAGAAGTATCTGCTTTTCTAGGTTGTCAATCACATGGACATTTGACACACATAACCACATTTTTAGAAAAAACCTCGAAAAACACATTTATGATTAACGTAGGAGCTTTCTTTTTTAAGGTCGTCTTTCGACAACTAGGTCATAACGAACACAAGTAGTATGTCGGATATTAATAATGCTAAAATAAACAAAACTAAGATCTTTGTAAAACAATCCATTAAATTTAAATCTTTGTATGTTCGTTAACAATAAGTCTTTTAAGAATACCCAAAAAAAAACAATAAAGTACACTTACGATTTCCTCCTTATCTTTTAGAGCTTTCTTCTTAGTAGTGCTTTCAAAGGGCGGGGAGACCAGATCATGAGCGTTTTGTACAGGGGCTCGCGGCGTATGTGTTGGATGTGGGGGGGTAGGTGGCTCAGGGGGAAGAGCAGCCAGCTCAAAGCCTTTTTTAGGAGCGTCGGATAGAGGTGCGGCACGATCGCTTGTGTACACCACGGCTAATTCTGGCATTGTGTCGCCACCATTGCCAATCCCAGTCGCCACGTTGCCCACGTTCTTTCCGTACAATGTTTGCTGTGAAATCTGATAACATAACAATAATACTATATATATAAAACTGAAGAGTTCCTTAGTTTGAAACATCAATAATTGAGGTTAGCAAAAACGAAGTGACACAACTAGTAATACCTACATGTTACAATTATTGCAATAATTCAATTTCTGTAAACAAGGAATATGTTTGGACAACGAATCCCTATAAAATAAATTTTATTAGAAACATTTGACTCTACCTGCTGCTGCGTTTCTGGTGAGAGGTGATGCGACGGCCAGTAGGGCACCGCACGACCAAGTTGCTGCCCCATCCACTCGCCTTCTGGTCCATCCATGCCCATATTCACATTTTCTCTCTCCGCTGCTACGTCCACATTTAATCCTGTTAACATATGCCAAATTGAAAAAAAAATAAATGTATGGTTGAACGCTCTTGTCCCGGTAGCTACTGGCCCAATTAAAATATTTTTATTAAGTCAATCTCTATAGCCTATAAGTAACACACAACGATCAAAAGAGACAGAAAATAATGATATATGTACTGGTAAAATACGAAAAAAAATGATTACATTTTGTGCTGAAATTACTGAAATTGAAAAGCCATTTTCGTTTTTTCACACAGCTTTATTTGAAACTTAATATTTGTCTAATCAAATTTAAAATTTAATTGATCCCTTGTGAAAAATATAAAAGTTTTTAAATGAATAAACTTTGTAATGTTATTCTCAATGATTTTTTTTAAACTCAAAGCATTTGTGCAGCGTTGAACTTTAATAGGCAATAGTTAAGGTTGAAATTACATTGCGCGATAAGTTCATATGCCAATAGGTTGAAAAAAATCGACTATGACGTGTATTTAATTTATAGTTTTATTGTAATGTGCAGGTAAATTATTCAATTAAAAGTTTTGCGGCATCCTGTATAGTTTCTTAATAGGATCAATTACCGGTGCCAGGATGGCGACGAGACGGTTGCCAAGTGCGATGCGGCCACGTTGCTGGAGCGGGTGGGGGTGGTAGGCCTTCGTCCAATTCTTGCACTAGACCACCCTTGTGGCTGAAAATGTGGGGTCCGCCTGCACCAGATGCATCTATACTTGGTATCCCTATATAACAGGTTAGATATAGGTATAGAGGTTTTGCTTTAAGGATATTTGTTTCAGAAGTGCTTAATATTTTTTTAAATAAAATCAAATCATTTAATCCACACAGACACTTTTTAACCTTATTTAACCTTACCACTGTTATATCGATGCTGTGGTTGTGCTTGTGTCAGTCGATGTGGCCACAGATCTGCTGCTGCTGCTTCAGCAGCTCGTACATTCATTTCACCGATCCTGTTGTTGTTCTCCTCCATCTCTGCTTGCATCTTTACCTGCTAAGGCATGTTTATCTATACACGAAATATTTTTCTTAAAGGAATATAGTAAGACTCGTATGTATAGCATTCGAGTATCGGCTTTGATTATTTTCTTGTTTTAACCTGTTAATATTGTTTTATTACTTGAATTGCATATGGTTTGACGGACTTGTCAGTCTAATGGTAGCAATGGTTTATAATAATCAAGAGGTCGTACGTTCGATTTCTACCGAAATTTTTTAATTAATTTATACTTATCTAACCATATTAAAGGAGAAATTACAAACCGTGGGACGCTGTAAGTCTTGACTCAAACAAACAATAAATTGACGGCCCATCTTGTCGAGATGGTATAGGACTAGAGTATTTCACCGTCCATCAAGAGATGGTTGTCTGTCATCCTCTATCATAAGCAACGAAGAAGGCAAGGAATAACTAACCTGGGGGATCACAGGTGGGTATGTACGTGGGTGAGGTGGTGGCGATGCTGTCGAGGGCACTGGACAACCCAACTCAGGTGCTTCGTCACTCCCATCAGCGCACTGAGGCACGCCATCACAAGCGTTGTATACAGCGATGCATTCCCCACCAGCACGACACGCAAACTGGTATCGGCTGCACCTTCCCCTCTCAACACCACCACTGTCCGCTGAAAAGGCTTTAATAAGTGCTTAAAACTAAAATCAGTCAGTAAAATGCGCATGAGTGCTGATCTATACTAATATTATAAATGAAGAGTTTGTTTATTTGAACGCGCTATTCTCAGGAACTACTGGTTCGAATTGAAACTATTGGTTCGCTCTAACTTCTCGAGTAAGGCTTCAGGCTAAACATCAGCAAGAAATGGATTGTGAAAAAGGAAAAACTTTAGCGTCTCCATTGCGTACGCTGCATTACGATTCCAAAGAAAATGTAAAACGAATGATTCCTCTTTCAATTATCATTTAAGATATATTCGCGAGAATGACAAACGCGGACGACTCTTTTTACTAGTTTAAAATAAAAGTGTATTTAAAGACGCGTGTCTTTTATTAACACGCATGCTCTTAATATCAAATATAATTTCTATATGTTTGGTAGACATATTACTGTGTCTGTTTCCAGAGCGGTTGAAAGACTAGCGTTTGCTTGGACCGCTGTCTCACGTCCGAAAAATGTATCAAATTTCCCCGAGTATTCCAGCGCAAGACCTCACTAGTCCAGCGATAAAATAATAGTAAGTATTTTTTTTAAATACTATCTGTAGTTTACGCGACTAGTACCTATACATTTAAATAAAACACGTTAACCATTTAAAACGCGATATACATGGGTTAAACTAATTTGGAAATTATTTTAACTGGGGCCCGACGTTCCGTTTTGATTTTCTCTTTTCTTAAAGTTTTTTTTTTTTTTTTCAACGCATTACATAAATACGTTAGACATAGATAATAGAGGCAGTTGCCCTATCTATGATTCACGTCAAAATCAAGAAGTATTGTTTATTCTGTGGCAACTGAGGTGAATTAATCAGTAACCCACTATGCGGGCAGTCACCTAAATGAGTCACAATTTGGGTCATGCGCATGTTATTGATATTCTTTGTTCTTATATTTAGCTAGAAATTAGGGACTCGTTGAGTCAATGATGGCTTGTAATTGACGTCGTGGGTTCGATTTCCACCAGGTCCAACTTGTTTGATGTGTCTATATATATTCGTTTGAACGCGCTAATCTCTGAAACTATTGGTTCGAATTGAAGGCTTTAGGATATAAAACATCATGCTGCGACTTGTAGAAGCGAACAAACCGAGGGTAATGTGGAGGTAATGGGGAAAATTATTCACCTTTATGGTTTCCGAGGCGTAAGCTGCAGAAACGGTTCAGGATAACCAAAGGTATGAGTATGAAGGAATGATTCCTCTTTAAATGATCTAAAAATAAGCCGCGATACTATATTTCTTCTTTTAAGATTAACTTGTAAGAACGACGTTTGTAGGCAATAGCTTGAATCTATAACAATGAGGAGAGGGATGACAAAAAAAATTGACGCCAAAAATATATTCTACGTGGACGAAGTCAGTGACACAACTAGTATTGTATAATATGGTTGAATTTATATCAGTAGATTAGTCTTAATTAGATATAGCTTCCTATAATAATTATAGGATAATATCCTTAGGTAAAGAAACAAAATCCTTACCAATTGGTGGTTTTGTGGCAGGTAGAGCCGGAGGTGCTGGGTGCAGCGGCATAGGTGGTGGTCGTGGGGTACTCGTGGTGGTACTGTGCGTTCGGCTGTCATCAAAAAAAAATATTGGCACTGTTTTATGATAGAGATGGTGAAACATTCTCATAATCACTATATGAGAATTAACTAAGTCAGATTATAGTACTACTAACTTTATTATACATACTATATAAGAGTTTGCTTATCCAGAAACAAATTGAGGAACTGAGAAATATTATTGAGGAAGGCTAAGGTTATAAAACATCAGGATTCATCATCAATAGGAGCGATAATTACAATATGAAGAGGAAAACGCGTTTATTTGATTAAAGCCGCTTTCGACAAAAAAGTAATTTGGCTTATTTTTGTTACTAAGTACTTGAAGTAAAAAAAAATGGTTATAATACAAAATTTGTGGACTTCGTCAATACTACGGAACCTTTTGTATTAAATTCGACTCGCAATTGCGTTTACCTGAGCTCCGCGAGCTGATGATGTAGCGGCACTAGACGTTCCTCATCCTGAAGCTCTGCCAAGTGCCTGCTAATTTCCAACACGCCGCTGCTAAAATTGCCGTGACTGGTAAACTTGCACCGGAAATCTTCGGGTGGTCCGCATTTAAAGAGGTAACAGCTACCCGGACTCTGTGAGACGTGATAAACATCGTTACTTTAATAATAATGCAAAACATAAAGGGTTGCCTGGAAGAGATCGCTCTATAGCCATAAGGCCGCCCATTGCACTTCATCACTTGTAAGAATAATTTCTTTCTAAAAGTGTTATTGAGAATATTTTAAGGAAATATGTAATGGTAGTAATGGAGAGGCATGAGAAGAGAGAAGGAAATATGTACCCATACTTTGATTGTGTTGCAATAAAGAATTAAATAATAATAATAAATAAATAAACATAAAATACATTTTCTTTAGAGATAAGTGAAAAAAAATATTGTGGCCGTAAATATGTGGCCACGTGGTTTAATAAAACTCCTGTAACTTTAAATCTATTTAAGACTGAACTAAATCGTTCCACTTGATCCATTGATCTACACTACTTCCTACTAACGTCTCATACATACGTAAGTATTCCTAAAGCATACTAAAATGTCTGGGTTTAATAAATATTTCCCATTGTTAGTTTTACGCTTTACTCCAATATACTCACGTCACGAAAACGTTAAATTTGATACACTGTGGAAAATGTATAAATAATTTTTATGGAAATCGCGTTTCTACATACAATGTAATTTAATCAATATATTAACACAGATAATAAAGAGTTGTGATTAAAATAAACATCTGTGATATATATAACAAGTTTTTTATAGAGAAAATGCTATTATATTGTTACATAAGTTGACAGAATCTGTAACTATCATTTTCTTTTGAATATTCTCTACCTTATACCAGCCATATCAATAAAATCGGCAAGAAGTTGAAAGTTGAAAATATAGCTTTTATTTTCACCTTCTCCTCGAAGACGAAAACGTCACATCCGTCCGTCTCGCAGCAGAGCCGCAGACACTCAGCTCTCGCGCCCACGTCCAGCTCGGAGAGGTACTGCGCGCCCATCTCCCGCGATTCCTCCGTTCGGATGATCTTGTCCCGCTGCACGTCGAACCGAGCCGCACACGCAGCCGGGTCCAGGGCGCGCGCGCGCACGCCCACGACCCACGCAGACCATGTCACCCACACTACCACCGACAACATCATAGATCAAACATCAGAAGTCTGGTACAGCTGGGTATTGGCAACGTCGTGTTAATACTGCAGCGGCTTCGTGGAAAGTGTCGTCGCTGTAACAATCGATGTTTCGGCACATGCGCGAGAGGCACCCACCTGATAGCTCGGCGGAGGCCTAGTCTGGGGGCCTGACCACGACAAACAATGCCGAGATTTCACTAGGAAGCTACATGAGTACAAAGAGATTATACTACACAAATTAATTTGATTAGAACTAAGATAGGATAGATGTTTTCCCTTTTAGTGATTTTTGATTATTTCATTAAATATTTGTACAAGCAATTATTGAAGTTTTTAATGGAGCAAAATCATGCAAAAAAACTAAATTATTAATACATATCTAAAAACAACTGCGTATACGTCATCTTAAAAAAATATATATTAAATGTTTTGTTGAAAACTAAGTAAAAATACTTAATAAAGATCCTCTCTCAGCTAACAATAAATAACAGACGTCATTTTATAGTATATACGCTAAGTGCTTTTAGGAAATAACCGAATTTGCGATAGCTGATAAGGGCCGTATTTATTTAAATGACACACCTCTCAATTACGGGGCTGTACAGAGTTAAGGGAGACGCGGCAGCCGCGGCAGTCTGCACAGAGCCGCGGCTTCAGCTCCGTCCATGTCGCTCTTCTTCAAGTTTCGGACAGTGAGTACTTATATACCTTTTAATCCAGCTTTGTACCCGACCACAATAAATTACAATATTTAAAAGCGATATCTCACTTTTCCTATGCAGTAATTATTTAGTTATCTAGTTATATAGTTATATTGATTTCCTAAAATTAATGAGATAATTTTCATATTATAAATTAAACAAGGATTGGTGACTTGTGTCAGGTATTTTACGATGACAATAAATAAGATAACGTGGTCGTTAATGTAGCTAGTTTTTATATTGTAAATAATTGAGTGATATTAGCAATTTTGACTGTATTTCCTTGAACATCGAAGATTAATTCACTTGAGAGTGGTATAGTGGTAGTTCTGATGCAGACGATGGGACAATGTCTGTTCGTTGTCTGCGGGATTCAAGCCAGCATGCTAAATAACTCAGTAACAGTTTATACATGCAGCATTGTAGATATACTCTGTGGTCTTGCTCGATTGTCTATTGTCTGTGTATAAATTGATTGCAGTAAATTATCTTTTATCAAGATTAATTGCTTGATTTCTATATCCATACTACATTTATAATATCGCAAGATATCAAAACGATCAAGTTGGTAGCGATAATGATGAATTAATAATAACAATAATATGATTGACTGTCATTTAATGGCCTCTAGTTTAGTCTATAGAAAGCTCGTGTACGCGTCGGGGAGTGAGGAGGGAAGCCGAGGAGGGGGGAGGTGCGTCGCAACGTGCGCGTGGCTCCGACCCCCGGCCCTCAAATCTAAATACTCTGGCCAGTCGTCGGCGATCGCGCGTGTAGTTAAGACGTGCAACTGCTTTCGTGCTTATACGTATAACAGTGCGCAAAGGTTGTGTTAGCGCGGGCGCGGGCGGGATCCGGGCCGAGTTGCGACTGGTTGCAGCCTCACGGGGCCACTGACCGCGGTACGTCACCAGCTCATCTTTGATTCTTTCGGAAATCTTTTGTTTACTAACATAATTATTAGTCTATCTATTCAGTATTAACCAAAGCACACGTCATAGTTTAAATTACAATATTACACGTTTCGCTCCGTTAAAATATATAGTTATTACTAAGAGCTGACCTTATATTAAGTACTATCACTAATTAATGCAAAGTATGCTCTATTAGTACTGAAATAATTTGCTTAACCTTATTTTTAATTGTTCCGTTATTGCCACAGTACTGATACATATTACACTCTGAATCTAGCTCTGATCGCTGTAGTTTTGGAGTCGAGTCCCACCGTGTCGTTAATGTAAAATTACTTTTTAATTTACATAAAACTGTTGTTTTCGCTTACAGAGATAAGTTGAGTAAACAATGCAAGCATAATGTTATCCGAACTTTGATAAACATAATTCAAGATATAAACACAAGTACTTACAATTATATCAATTTATACTAATGGAGCGGTCTAACCAAAACGCTGCGGTAGCGAGTTCTAGTCCCGTTCGCTTCATATTTTTTTTACATTAGCAGGAGCTTGGCTTAATATCAATGATTCTATACTGTCTGTAGTTAACGCGAGTAGTACACATTTAAATAAAACACTAGCGGTTTAAAAAGCGACATATATTAGTAAACTTATTTGAAAATTATTTTAACTACGGCCTGACGTTTCGGATGCTTAGCAGCAGCCGTGGTCACGGGGAGACCTCGACTGCTGTTTAACTAATATACGAGTATATCGCGTTTTAAAACCGTTAAAGTGTTTTATTTAAATAAATATATATTTTTTAATAATGATGTTAAAGGGTAACCAAATAAAACGGTGACGAGTAGTCAGTTGTGAACTGTAATGAAGGTTTGAACTTGATCTTCTGCCAACCGGAAAAACATTTCGGGTTTCCGGTGCGTTCTCACATCTTGTTTGTTGTACAACTCTATTTTGTCTTTTGTTTGTTTCTACCTAATTGTGTAATAGGTATTTAAAAGTTAAAACTATTGTAACTATTAGCTCACAAAAACAAAGTGTAGAAAGAACTCTAAACAGGCAACGCAATAACAAATACTGTCTGTAATTTACAACGCAATAGTGCAATGGCCAATAATTTTAGTTGTTTTATACAAATAACCTTTCTGAAATATATATATATATATATATATATATATATATATATATATATATATATGATGTGTAAGACACGGTAGCTCAATTGGTTAGAGCAACAGCATGGAATGTTGTGGATACCGATTTAAGTCCTGTTCGCATCGTGTACGTAGTTTGTACGTACATACACAGAAAAATAATTAATGTTCTTAGTATAATTTTTAAAATATACTAGAATTACAACATACCTACAATTATCTATTCTAATTATATATGTATAGTTAATTTTTTTACCAAATCGCCGTGACCAGCGCCGGTGCAAAACATCCGAAACAAATACTTACACAAACAACATAATTTTTTGCGTTTCAAACCGCTATAAATGTTTTATTTAAATGTGTACTACTCATGTAAACCACAGACAATACTAACCCATTCAAATTTTGAAAGAATATAATACATACAATGATACCGTATGCCACAGATTCTAATTTGCTGACCATAGATAAAACGTGCATAAGTACTTTTCTTCCCTAGGTGCATCCATTAGAACAATTTTATTTATAAGATAAGAGCTATATCTTTCGTTGTGCAATTTACCTTCGCAATTCTGCATCGCCCGGTTCTATCTTTATAATTATGCAACATATACACGCAACATACTAAAAATTTGCATTTTCTTATTTTTTGCGAAAGTCGCGCAGAAAATAAAAATATGTTACCTCTATACTCTTATCTATGGCACAGAAGATTGTACATAACATGCACATAATTATTATAATTTGACGGGTTCATTGGTCTATTGGTAGCTATGTATGGCAAATAATTAACGGGACATGGGTTTGATTCCCACCGGGTCATGTTTCTAATTTATCAATTTATATTTTTTCTGAAACATGTTGAACTTCGTCTGGAAATCTGGATAGTAGTCACGAACGAACGTCCACGGATGAAAAAGCCAAGAAGCTTAATCGCGTTTCGGTTTCAGTTAGTAGATTTCCGAATAAGGCAAATGGGCCGATAGCGCATCTTGTTTAGATCAAGTGAAGCTCTTGCTTGTCTGTCCTCCTCTATCATAAAGCAGTTCAAGAACTATTTAGTACATACAATGATCTAATACATAAAGTACTTATGTCACAATAATCCTCATTAACAGACTAACCAACTGTTATGATTTATGCATGTTCAGTAAGTCTTATAATCTGCTATTATCTCTTCTTCTTACCCCTGAGTGTGTACCCCTAATAAAATTTTAGTAATTAAATAATTTTCCATCTCACAGACCTGTCAATACAATAATTTCTTGTTCTAATAATTCACTAGATATATAAAATAGCTAAACAATGTTTGCCAAGTCAAGAAATATTTGCTTAATCTATAAAAACATAACGTTGTTAATAACACGGTTTTTAACGGTTCAAAACGCTAAACAGTTACCTAACCTTTTACAGTTTTATTGCAGCGGATCAATAGTAAACTAGTCTACTGTTAATACTTACGTACTTACAATTAGCTTAGTTATGTGACAGAGCTGAACGTCTCGTCCTAACATTTGTAATACTTTGGGTCTGGCTTAGGTTTAGTTTAACACTATTATCGGTCCAATAAAAGTTATGCAGTGCTAATAACTGAATTTAATATTGCAAAGGATCCAGTGTGTTTTTTATAAACAATATACAAATAACCCCCCCCCCCCCCCCCAATTCTACGAATGGGAGGTAAGTCCAGGACGAATCGTTCAGATAGATGCAGTTAAAATAGTTTTCACATACTTTGAATATATATCGCATTTCAAACCGTTAAATGTTTTATTTATGTGTCAGTATGTTCAAAACCAGAATCTTCAATCTAGCGAAATGCTAGTTTGTCTGTCCTCCTCTTTCACAACAAACAACATTATATTGATGTATAAATTTCAGATAACTGTACTAACATCAGACGTTGATTTATTGCGCGTTAAATTCTATTTTTTCTAGAATATTGATCTATTACTGTTAAATAATATAATTAAGCGTCTCCTAAGGAATGTGACGAAGTAAATCTAATTGGCTTATCCAATAAATAGGTCACGCTATAAATATATTGTATTCGGTGCTGACATGAAGCATTTCTTTGTTCTAGAGTTACTTCCATTAGTAAAACGATATTTTAGTGAAATGAAACATAATTATCCGTTTAAAACACGAGTTATATCAATTAATTTGTTTAGTGTCCCCATGACTTTGGCTGCTGTTACGCAAATGCATTGGGTGCCTACTTATTTTTTTATTCAACATATATATGTATACTAGCTGTGTGCAATTATTTTCAGCGACTTCGTCCGCGTAGAGATTATTTTGGGCATCAAATTGAGCAAACCTATACATCTTTATAAATTCAAGCTGCCCGCGACTTCGGTCGTGTCCCGTCGTTATTGTAAGTTAATCTTAAAAGATAGACATATAGTGGTCGCGGAATTTTTTGTAAGTCATTTAAAGAGAAATTTTTTTTCATACATATTTTTTGGGTCTCTTGAACCGTGTTCACAGCGTGCGCATCTGAAACCCACAGAGATGAAAAATTTCCACAGAGCGATGTTTTATACATATACACATATGATGATGAGCTTAAATTCAATTAATTTACCATCTAAAGACGCCCTGGGTCTTCTTCAGTCCGTCACTGTCTATCAATGTTTAGACATTCATACCTTAATACTGATTTTCAGTACATTTTAGCATGTTAAGCATCTTAGACCATAAATCAACTAAGATATAGTATGCGTTGTAAATCGTTAAAGTATGTTATTTAATATATACCAAATTAAAAATCAATTATAAATTGAAAAATCTTACAACTCGGGTAGGACTTGATCTGGCATCCACAGCGTTCCGTGCTGTAGCTCTAACAGATTGAGCTACCGACTCCTACATGTCATCGTCGAATTTTTTAACCGATGGATATATTGTAATTTTAATCTTAAGCACTTGTGTATTGATATATTGGTACTAACCATACCTACAATACTATTGTAATTTATAATCTATACTAGCTAAGGAGTCTGCTTGTTTGTTTGTTTAAACGCGCTTATCTCAGGAACGACTGGTTCGAATTAAAAGGTTTTTTATTTCTTGTGCTAGTTAGAACATTTATTAAGGAAGGTTATATATATAGGCTATAAAACATCGCGCTGTGACTAATTTGGAAGTAACTATTCTACGCGGACGAAGTCGCCGACACATATTAAATCTATATATATTTTGACATTTTAATAACGAAGTCGACTCTCCAGTTTACCTCAACTATTCCTGTTCGTGACGCACGTCTCTGATGACGTCGAGGCCGCATTTGATACGCGATTTCCTCAGAATTTCACAGGTACTGGAGCGAAAACTGCTCTTTTGAGACCGAGGCAAGTTAACGACTATTAATTTTAGCAAAACTTATTCGTTCTAAGGTCTTTACAGAGGAAAGTGGACCAACAAATACTACTTAACCTTAATACACAGTTATTTGAGTTTAGATTACGCTTCAACAATAATACCGAATATCGAAAGCCAAAATAGGCCGACAGCGTATCCTATGTTGTTACATGGCTACAGACCTAGGCATTATATATATTATTATATAGACTCCTCTATCATAAAAAAAAACTATTTACGGCAATAAAGACATAACGAAATTAACTATTTTGCTTTCGGAGTTATTTTAGTTACTATCCCTTTTATTACAAAACAAGGACTAACTCTCAAACCTGGTTTAAACCCTGGGTTATTTGAAATCTTACAAAACTTTACAAACGTTTACAAAACAAAGTTTAACGCTTGTACTGGACTAACTATGGTACTAACTTAGGTTTATTTAGACCATAGTTTGAGAGATAAAGAAGACTGCTCTACCTTTTGCCAAATTTAATGCACACAGACACAAGCGAAAATTAACGAAGTTTAGTTTTTCTGCTAACTGAAATAATCTTTTCTTAATATAAATTGATGTTACGTATAAGCTGACATTAATCGCTAGCATCAACCTCCATAGACTTAGTCTAAGACCTGTTTCAAGGCTTTAGTAACGAAATATTATTTTAGACATACCTAACTTGTAATAATCTTAGTGGAGAATTTGAGAATAATTATTTTGTGCATCAAAATTAGTTGCAAATGTCATCCCCGTCGTTTTTGCAAGTTAATCTTAAAAGATAGACAGATATTGTCGCGGACATTTTTTTATATTATATAAAGAGGAATCATTCTTTTATACATATTTTTTGGGTATTTTGAACCGTTTTGCATCGAACGGCTCGGAAACCTATAGTGATTAATAAATTTCCCCTTTTCTTCACATTAGCGCTGCTTCTCCGTTCCTATTAGTCACAGTGCGATGTTTTAAAGCCTTACTTAATATATTTTCTAACCAACATGAATCATTTAAATAAAACACTAACGGTTTAAAACGCGATATATATAAGTTAAACTTATTTACAAATTATTTTTAACTTCAGCCCGACGTTTCCGATGCTTTTCAAATAAGTTTAAATTAACTAATATATATCGCATATTAAACCGTTAGTGTTTCATTTAAATGTGTACTACTTGCGTAAACTACAGACAGTAATTAACATGAATCATTTTTAATTCGAACCAGTAATTCCCGAGATAAGCGCGTTCAAACAATTCAAACAAACGTTATAAAAATCAGCGATCTATTTCCACAGCCTCTGTGAAATATCGCTGGACTTTCCATATTTATTTGAGAGGTGATGTGTATTATTCGATTCACACCTAATTATAATATAAACATAATATAGCTGTGTATCTGTGTCATTAGTTATAAATAACATAGTATACGACGCATAGTACGATCTAGAATGGTGTTAAGCGGGTATAGAATTACTCCTATCATATGACACACTAGCTGTGTCAGCGACTTCGTCCGCGTAGAATAGTTATTGTGGGCATCCGAGTTCGTTATCCGCGACATTGGACGTTCGTCCTGTCATTCTTCAAGTTAATCTTACAAGATATTTTCCCCGTTTTTTCTACATTTCCCGCTGTTTCTTTGCTTCTATTAGTCCCACCCTAATGTTTTATAGCTTACAGCTTTTCTCGATAGATGCTCTAACTAGCACAAAATATTTTCAATTCGAACCAATACTTTCTGAGATTATGGCGTTAGAATAAAGATGGACTCTAATGTCAAAGTCAAATCTGCTATCCTAGCGCCATCTGTTCCGTAGTTGTTGGTATTTGGAGAAACTAGCTGCGAATTAATAATGAGAAATACGTTACCTAACATATTTCGCGAATTAAACCGTTGTTTTCCTTATAGTAAACCACAAAGTAACCCCGCAGGCGGCACAGAAAAACACGCGCTATACCTAATTTTAAGGTACTGTTGTAAAAGCCGACTGTTTGTCGTTATCTATGGACGTGTTGTGAATTAAATAGATTTTGAACAAGGATGGAACCAGCTTTGGTGCCAGGAGGGGGTCACATAGTCGTGGTCAAGTAAAGAGCTTTTACTTTATATAACAATAGATACAAGTAAAAAGTAGGTTTTTTTATTAATGTACGTCCACGTAGGCCAATTAAGAATAAGTCTAAATTGTACACTTGAAGAATTTTACACATAATAATTTTTAAAATTAATATTGTCTATAGTTTACGCGAGTAGTACACATTTAAATAAAACACTTTAACGGTTTAAAACGCGATATATTAGTTAAACTCATTTGAAAATGATTTTTTACTACGGCCCGACGTGTCTCCGTGACCACGGCTGCTGCAAAGCATCCGAAAAGTCAGGCCGAAATAAGTTTAACTAGTATATCGCGTTTTAAACCGTTAAAGTGTTTTATTTAATTTTAATATGTTAAAGTGGTCCACCTAAGTCCCGGAACCTCAGGGGGGAGGTCATGACCCCATGACTCCCTCCCTCAATCCACCGTTAAGTTAATTGCTATCAAGATATCGTTTCTATTGCTGTGTTAACGCGTTTCACACGTACATCAACTACATACTAAACAATGGGACGTTGACCAAATTCAAAATTATCGCCGTAATAAAACCTCCCTATACCAAGTTTGACCCTTCACTTGACCTCCAGTTATCATACAGTTATTTCCTACAACATCATAATATAACAATTATGCACTATCTGAAGTTTACGCGAGTAATACACCTTTAACTGTTTTAAAACTGTTTTACCTATACCGCACGAGTTTCCAAAACGGCATAGAAATAAATTAGCTGCTATATAGTTTCCGAAACGTTTAACATTATTAAAATGTTTTATTTTAAAATTACTAATAATTACTATAAGTATTGATTACTGTTTGACATTGTTAATTTCATGTATTATAAAAAAAACATTTTATTTATAATTGATTATTTTAAAATTCTGTTATAATTAGGTGGTTACGGGGGGGGAGTGAAGATGGTGGGCGAATGTCAAAGCAGAAACTGCTACGCTAGCACTAGTCAGTTTTAGTACACCCCGTCGCCACAGCTGCTGCAAAAGCAGTGTAGTTTAAATATATTCTAAATAGGTACGTTTACTTATATATTTTGCGTTTTAAACTGTTAAGTGTTTTATTTAAATGCCAATTATGACCCCCCGATATTATAACGAAGGACCGTTAATGATAAAAAAATACTTATGACACAAGAAATACTTTATAATATCAGGTTTTGATAAAATATGGAGATGATAAGCCATCGTGGATAATTGTGGAAGTTTGAATAGTCCGATAAAGATATACTTATGGTGGCGTTTTTGCAAATCACGTTAAATGTTCAATTTAAATTCGGGTCCTGGCCATCCTTACTATCTGTTGTTGGGTTAGACCTAGTTAACTCAAAGTGGAGTTGCGTGGTGGGCTCTTCAAGAAATATAAGCCAGAAGATCCAATAGTGGAAAATTATTAGACAACCTGTTTGAATACATCGCTAAATATATCGTTCACTTTTGTATCCCCATTTTCATTCTAATATTCTTTTTACTTATTAAAAACAAAATGTAATTTTAAAATATATTAATTATATTATAAAAAATTAATTTTTTTATATATTTTTGTTTAATAGTTGTCATATTTTGTATTTACGCGAGTAATTAATATTTAATTAAATTATTCACGATTTCAATACGTTTTATTTTTCCTATTTTATTTGGATTTTGAGCGAGCTTTTTCATGATAGATGTGGAGAGACAAGCCCCATGCTTGTGGTTAACTTAATGAAAGGTGAAATATCACAGACATATAACATCTTAACACGATGTCTTACACGTTTCAGAAAAAGTATAAATGTTTAACGAAAATAAATACATATTTATAAATTTGACAGTGCTTCTTTTGTTAAAACTATGGCTGGGTACTGATCAAATGCCCGCGATATTACGAACATGTTATGGCTCAAGTCCTACCTGAGTAGTAATTTTTTTTCAATTTATAATCGATTTTTAATTTGGTCAGGCCCCAGTTTCCTGGTGCACGTGGCTTTTGATATCTAATTAAATTCCACTAGATACAGTATCTACACACCACGACCTTGGAGACGTGTGGAACGACGCTCCTAATAAAAAAACATACGATACGCTAACATTTTCACGTTGCGATACAAATTGCGTTTTGCTTATCTATATGATATCATGACTAACACCTTCGTTACTCAATGGATAATAACACTGCCAAGTGTTAGGCCAAGATGTCTCAGGTTAAAATCCTGATAAAAAACACAATAATCTAAATAAAACACTTTAACAGTTTAAAACGCGATATATGTAACACTTATTTGAAATTCATTTTAACTACGGCCCGACGTTATAGATGCTTTGCAGCAGCTCTGGTCACGTGGAGACAAAAAGTATCCCATACGTGAGATACGTCGGACCGTTGTTAAAATGATTTTTAAATAAGTTTAATTAATATATTTGGCGTTTCAAACCGTTAGAGTTTTACTTAAATGTGTTAAAGTGACGGGTGAAGCGATTTTAAGCCTCTTCCATGAGAAAGGTGACCAATGCCTAGCTGTGGACAGTCGTAGCTTAAAATCATACTAACAAGGACCAAGATTCAACATTTTCTACAATAAAGATTACTGTGATACTACCATATTTCTAACCTCTGAGTCCTAGTAGCTCACTACTTCCTCTATAGGCTCGATGACCTCGGTTCGTTCCACTTGAAATACCTTCTTGCTAATAAATAATTACTGTGCGCTTACGGAGGGTTCTGCCGAGTCAACGACATCTTAGAATTATTCACATTGCTTCGCACTTTTTTACTAAGAGATGTCGCTTGCAGAATATAAAATACCATACCATAAGACGCTTAGTATGTATATGTCATGTAAAATTAATAACAAATAAATCCTTACTAATATTATAAATGCGAAAGTAACATGTCTGTCTGTCTGTCTGTTACTCTTTCACTCCAAAACTACTGAAGGGATTTGAATGAAATTTGGTATACAGATAGTCTAGACCCTGAATAAGGACTTAGGCTTTATTTTTATTTTTATTGCGAGAGGGTTAAAGGGGGGAAGAAAGTTTGTATGGCAATTCATGGTTTTTGAAGCTATAACAATGAAATTTTCTTCTTTGGCTTTTTGGGAATAGAGTGGGAGTAGGTGTGGGTGTGGGCGTGGGAGTGGGAGTGAGGGTAGGAATGAGAGTGGGATTTAAAGAAGGAGTGAGGTGAGGTGAGAGTGTTGCGGCAAAGGAGCACTTACCATAGATTGGCTGCCTTAAATGCGCCCTTACATAAATTAATAAACAGCCTCAATAATTGAAAATTCTACCCCAATTCACTATTTCACGCGGACGCAGTCGCGGGCACAGTTAGTAAGTAATAAGTTCTTTTTGCATTTATTTGCAGTTATTTCTGTTTTTTGACAAACAACAATATGACTTCGCCCGAGTGGTTAAGTCACATTAGCAAACATGAAACGTTTAAAAATATGTACCAGTAATGTATTGAAGAATATGATTAATAAATAGTTTAAACATAATATATCCACAACTAGACGCCTCTTAAATTTACCTTTTGGCGGAGAAAGCGAAAACATCCGTGCAGTAGGATTAAAAGATTACCGTCTATGCAGACGGACAAAGATAAAATAGATAAAAAAATATAAACAAATTCCCCCTTTCAAACGCAAATTACGCAATAATAATTACATAAAATCTTAATCACGACGGCGGGAACAGATAAGAAACCCAAAAGTTTGACAAAATGGCCGCGTTGTATCATACATTTTGATTGATTCAAATAAATATAAAATATGGTAGATATTATTAAATGAAAGGCAACGATTCCTCTTGTAATGACCTAAAAAATGTCCGACAGTTTATGGATTATCTTTTAAGATTAACTCACAAAAACAATGTTTATGATAAACAAATGAATGCATTCATGTATGATAGCAAACAACAAAAGAATTCGTTCACAAACGTTCGGCGGATCAGCTATTTTTATTTTATTTTTATTTACGTAGTTTGGGGTGTTAATTGAAATTCACTGTATTAAAAAGGTACCGCAACGCTGTATCCTCGTCTAGACTATTTAAAGTCTAGACACTAGACAGTAGACTTCCCCCCCCACCTTGCAGCTTGCGGGCTTATTTCTACGTACCCGAATATTAAAGAGTCCGCTTGAACTTTTTTTACGAAATTGTCTGGCGGTTTTTAAATTAAATTTAAACTTGCTCTACAGCGGACCCAAAATGAAACATCTTTTTTAAAATGATTGATGAACGAGAAGTCAGGTGATGGAATAAACCTGAAATTAAATACTGTCTACAGTTTACACGAGTAGTACACATTTAAATAAAACACTTTAACGCCTTAAAACGCGATATATATTAGTTAAACTTATTTGGAAATTATTTTAACTACGACCCGACGTTTTGGATGCTTATAGCGTTTTAAATCGTTACAGTGTTGTATTCAAAATTGAATTATTCTGTTTTTAGAATCAAAAGAAAGTTAAACTAAGAAATTAAATAGTTATTTCCGGTCATCACGTAATCTGATTTATACTAATACTAGCTTTCACAGCGACTTTGTCCGCGATAATCGTTATTTTGGGCATCCAAATCCGTTTTAGTAAGCCCCATCATCTTTATAAACTTAAGCTGGTCCCGACGACATCGGTCGCGTCCCTTCCCGTCGTTCTTACAAGTTAATCTTAAAAATTAGATATATAGCGTCGCGGACTTTTTTTAGATAATTAAAAGCGGAATTATTCATTTATACATATTTTTTGGGTATCTCGAAACGTTTTCGGAAACACACAGAGATAAAAAATTTCCCCCGTTTTGTTCGCATTTCCCGCTATATCTTCCCTCCTATTAGTCACAGCGCGATGTTTTATAGCCTATAGCCTTCCTCGATAAATGTTCTAGCTAACACAAACTATTAGAACCAGTAGTTCCTGAATTAGCGCGTTCAAACAAATAAACAAATCTTCAGCTTTTATAAGTATAGATTATAAAGCTAAAGATTTTGTTTGGTCGCGCTTATCTTAGGGATTAATAGTTCTAATTATAAAAATAGTTGTGTTGGGTAGACCATTTTTCGAGGAAGGCTTTATCATGGTCATGCGTGAGGAGCAAAGAGCCATGGTAAATGTGGAAGAACGGGGAATATCATTCATCTTTGAGGGCTTTCGTTGCGTCCGCTGGGAACGAACGAATCAAGAAACCAAAAAAACTCATAAACTAAAAATGTTTACAAAGTTAAGATTAACTCGCAGAAACGACAGGACGCGGACGACGTCCTTTGTAACAGCTATAGTTTATAAAGATGAGGAGTTTTAAATACTGTCTATAGTTTACGCGAGTAGTACACAATTGATTAAAACACTTTAACGGTTTAAAACGCGATATATTAGTTAAACTTAACACGGGGAGTGTCCCCGTGACCACGGCTGCTGCAAAGATCCGAAACGTCGGGCCGAAGTTAAAAATAATTTTCAAATAAGTTTAACTAATATATCGCGTTTTAAACCGTTAAAGTGTTTTAATTATAAGAGGAGTTTTGCAAAAACAGATTGTGATGCCCAAAATAACTATTCTACTCGAAATAAGTAAGCACAGCTATTAATAAAGTTAGGGAGATTTGCAATAATATATATTAATGACTAATTAACTATTCTACGCAGACGACAAACAAACAAACAAACAAAAAATACTTTATTGTCACTACAGTTTTACAAAATAAGACATAATTAAAAAAAACGACGTCGTGGGTAACAACTAGTAGTTTTATAATCTTCGCTTTTAACTTTTTTGTCAGTCCCATGTTCATTCAAGTGAGCTTACAAGAGAGCATTAGGTATTGTAACTGCTCGGAGTCGGGGGTCGGAGTGGTATTGACTATTGTGCGAAATGCGAAGCAATTAGAGTACAGCCCCTCGCAGGTCAAACACCTCGGTTCACACTAGTCAGCTAGTTTCATACGCCATTCGTTCATTCGCAAAGAGCCGAGTCGTGAACTATTGGAAAATCATCTGGTTCGTTCGTATTACAGTCACATCACCAACGAATAAGTTCTTAAATACTGCCTGAAGTTTACGCGAGTAGAACACATTTCTATAAAACACTTTAACGGTTTAATACGCGATATATTTCACTAACACTTGTTTGAAAATCATTTTAACTACGACCCGACGTTTCGGATGCTTTGCAGCAGCCATATCGCGTTTTTCAACCGTTAAAGTGTTTTATTTGGATGAGTTCTTACAAAATTTGTGCCAATTTAAATTTAAAAAAAATTACGACTTGGGCAGCACTTCAACCGGCATCCATATCTATGGTTAGAGCAACAGTACGCAACGCTGTAATAATTGCGGAATTTTATGATAATAGATAAAATGTTTACAATACATGAAATTAACAATATGCATACACAATATATACGTATAGTATTAGTACTTTTAAAATAAAACACTTTTAACGGTTTTAAACGTAAAATATACTAGATGATTCATTTTAAATACGGTCGTTCCGGAAGCTTGGCAGCAGTCGTATATTTCGCGGATTTAAGCGGTTAAAGATGTTTTATTTGAAGGTGCATTACTCGCGTAAAGTACATAGAATGTTTTTTTTAATTCTTCTCAAATCTACTTAGAAGATTAGTGCTATTAGCTACTTTGATCATTATGCAATGTTGACTACTGACACTTCTTTCTTCTTTGCACACTGTTCGATAAGTATTTTATACCTAAAACTGTGTAGAAAGAAAACTTCTAATATTTATTTTTGGTAGGTACTTTCTTTGTGTTTTAGGTTTATTTAAAAATAAAATAAATTCTATTTATATCATTCTCCTTGTCCCCCAGTGACCACAGTGCTGCCAAGCATCCGAAACGGAGGCCGCAGTTAAGATACATCGAAAACGCGTTCACTAATATATATATCGCGTTTTAACCGTCAAAAGAATTGTATTTAAATCTCTACTCCTAGCGTAAACTACGGATAACGCTTAGTTTTAATTCCACTTGAGTCTACAACCCAAGAAATACCTAATAATTACGATATTCTTCTGTAGGACAGATTCAAAGTGGAGTATATATTCTTATCTTTACCTGCAGAGCCGGAGCAGCGGCGGAGGCACCATGGAGTGTGGAGTGGCGGGCGCCTATCCACCGAGGGCCCACGCCGTGCACGGGGCACACACGGCTCTGTCACCCACAGAACGTTCGCCAGCCAAAGCGGGGTTGCACGTCAACTTCAGTGATAAGGGCGAGGTAAATTAAATAACTCTTCTCTATCTTCTACTATTTCTTAAAGCCTTATATGCTGGAAAAGACACGACCAAAAATAGTTCTCTAGGTTTTTTTAAGGTAAAAAATACTAGACCTCGGTTGGTATATAAGATAAAATACTAATGCAGTCAGTTGGTCTTTTAGTCAATCAAAGATTTGATAGAGGACTAGCGTAGAGTTTACATGATGGTTGGCAAAATACCCAAGCCATATAACATCTTAACAAAATAAATTTGACGGCTTTGCATCTGTAGACGATGGTTCGTTTGTCCGGGATTTCGATTTTTCTACCACCCACAAATATCTAGATTTCCAGACGAAGTACAACACGTTATCATTTGGAGATGGGGTTACCGTTTTTAAACAGAATTATTTTATATTTCACATATTATGCATATGATCGCACTATATAAAGCGTTCCGTGCTGTGGCTCACGTAGCCACGGTAGTTCAAAAAATAGATTTTTTAATTTAAATTATTTTTCCATAAACACTTTGTTTCAGCTACATAAATCGGCTTAAAATCATTCTTCATTCTTCTTAAATGATTGTTTAGGTGAAGGAGCGCCGTGAAAAGTTCCTGACAGCAAAATATGGCAGCCACCAGATGGCGCTGATCCGGAAACGACTGGCCGTTGAAATGTGGCTTTACGACGAGTTGCAGAAACTGTATGAGTCACCTGCCACGGTAAATATTTAGATAGAGTAGATAACATATAAATGTCTTAATGAAACTCTAAGGTTGGCTGTCGCTAACCCTATTTTAGTCTATGTAGGTATAATATTCAGAAGTCGGCATTTAGCAATCGTGGTTAACATATGTATTCGTCCGGATAAATACGTTATTTTGGGCGTCCAAATTTGTTCGTGCAACATCATCCTCCATCTTTATAAACTATAACTCTTACCCGCGTAGTTGTAGACATTTTTTATTTAAAGAAGAATAGTTCTTTGGTAGATGTTTTCGAGTATCTTGTACCATATTCGCAGCGTACGCAACGGAAACTCTCAAACATGAATAAAGTTAAATACTGTCTATCAGTTTACGCGAGTAGTACACATTTAAATAAAACACTTTAACGGTTTAAAACGCGATATATTAGTTAAACTTATTTAAAAATGTCTCCCCGTGACCACGGCTGCTGCAAAGCATCCGAAACGTCGGGCTGAAGTTAAAAATCATTTTTAAATAAGTTTAACTAATATATCGCGTTTTAAACCGTTAAAGTGTTTTATTTAAATGAATAAAGTTAGTTTGTTCCACTTTTCCCATTTTATTTTTAGATGAATTATAACATTGTATTGTCTTTTTATATATACATTTAACCTACTCGAAAATATGTTTGAAATAATGATATTCCTCTTAAATGTTTTAAAAAATGTCCACGATATTTTGTCCATTAAAATTAATTTTCAAAACGGGTCGCAAACGACGTCATGGGTTGGAGGTAGATGTAGATGGAAGAGGAGGTTACACAAACAAATTTGGACGCCTAGAATAACTTTTTTTATTTATTATCACTTATTAATAGTTTTATTTCTTAAAAGACTGAGAGCGGCGCAGCCAGTGCATCAGATACCTCGCAAGAGGTAGAAGTTGACATTGACGAACTGCTGGATATGGACAGCGAGGAGCAACGCTGGCGACATCTTACGGTAAGTACTGGTGGGATTATATTTTTAAATATGTATGTTAGTATACTCGGCTATAGATCCAGACTTCCAAGGGTCGCGCGGAGAAGCCGTTTTTATTAAGATGGAAACACAATGTTAAATTCGAAAATATTCATTTATTATCCAAAATTAGGCTTAGCCGACAAAATGCGCGCCATCGTTCGTATGTGACAGTGAGCTAGCGGAGGATTATTCATATCAGTATATAGGATTTGTCTAAGAAAATACTTATAAGCCCTAAGTTTGGAAGAAGGCGATGTCACCCACGCGCTTTCTTAAGTACTTTTTTATTGGGGAAGATAGAAAAGCACTTGATGATAGGAGAAATACCCTAGCCATATTACAGCTGTACAAGACGCGCTATGGACCTATTTTAGCTTTTTATATATCGTTATAACGCCAATCCTTCTTATCATCTGTCTAATATTATATCACATATTACTATCCTGTAAAGGTAAAATAAGATTTTTATAAGTAAATTTATGACGGTACTCTTCCAAACCAACCAACGGAGTTGCGTTGTGGGTATAGTACACCGCAATCCGTAAATGGAGTTAAAACGTAATTAAAACTATTATATAAATATTGTGTATCTTACAGGTGTTGCTGGCGGATGCTAAGAAACCACAAAAAGATGTACATGTAAGTGTTTTTTACTTTAGGGCGTTCAGAATTACCAGAATAAGGCCAATTTAAAACTATACTAATATTATAAAGCTGAAGAGTTTGTTTACTACTGACTACTGGTTCGAATTGAAAATGTTTTTTTTTGTTGGTTGGATCATTTACCAAGGCAGGTATAAAACTTATGCGACTAATGGGAGTGAGGAAACAATGGGGAATGTGGAAAAAACGGGGAAAATTATTCTTTGGATAGGCTCCATTGCGTGTGCTGAGAAAATGGTTCAAAATACCTAAAAAATATATGTAGGAAAGAAGTTCTTTAAAGAATCTAAACAATGTTTGCAGTATATATCTTTTAAGATTAACTCCCAACAACAACCAGAACTGTTTTTATGATAATAATCAACCTTTGGTTGCATTTCATATAGCCAAAGAGCGTATGCCAAGATAGATTGCCAATGATTTTTAACTATAACTAATGATGTTTTATTATTTTCAGAGATTTATAAAAGATCTTCTAGAAAAGGCTAAAACGCTGTAAATGCGGAAGAAGCAAAATAGAGCGAATACTTCAATCTCATGACGACCGCAAGAGTGGTTATAAGCTCGACGGTTTCACAGGCCTGTTGGGGCTTGGGGTCATGTACCGGACGATCGTGCTGTATATAGACATTAATAAGCTCAATACTTCATGTATACAAATTAGATTGTATGTTGCTCTTGGCATCCCAAAATGAAGTACAGTTCACTCCAAACATCTCGGCCGGGCTGAAGTTAGCGCGACCGCCATCTTGCGCATAGTACTGTCAATTTTAAGCAAAATTTCGTCCCGCCCCGCGCACCCCCGCATCCCCTTTGTCGTAACTGATACCTCCTTTTTGCGTTCAATCTGCGCTAACTTCAGTCCGGCACAAAAATTTGAAGAGCACTGTAGTACGTCGATTGGAAATTCGTTCGTATTTTCTTTACTCTTGCTCCGTTTATGGTTAGTCTCAAATCTTAGATAATATTAACGTAAGTAACCCTAGACCTATAGAGATAAGATGGAATAGAGCTTCTGTGTTTCCATTTTGTTGTAGTCCGTGCTTAGAATGTTCGATAACCTCTTCTGGTCTTTGACATGTGCATCCACATATCATAAAAACTATTGCACTTGTCTTTAAATAAATGTTAGGTAACAGAAACCCCAGTTCGTACATAAATATTATTCTCTCGTATCTAGTCTTACGAATCGCAAAGCCGGATAAACAGTAATATGTATTTAAACACTTTAACGGTTTAAAACGCGATATGTGCCCGGTCCGTTTCGCCAAAGCAACAGATGGCGCTAGGAGTTTCTACATTGACATTAAAGACACCCTCCATCTTTATTCTCCCCGTTACCATGACTGCTGCAAAGCATCCGAAACGTCGGGCGGTAGTAAAAATAAATTGTAAACGAGTTTAATTAATATATTTCGCATTTTATTTAAATGTGTACTAATCGCGTAAACTACAGAAAGTATCGGATAAGTAGTATTTGACTAATATCTAGACAAGTTTAAATTATTCTGTAACAATTTTTTTCGTAGATATGTACGAATAAGCATATATACCTATATTGTGGCATAGAACATTCTTTCTGTTTATGTTTTTCTACCTAATATAAGTATTTTAACAATCTTTGTGCATTTGCATTTTAACAACTGTAGCTAAAGTAAGTTTTAATGGTCTACATCAATGGGGAAACGGCTTATTTTTTGCGCACCTTTCTCCAGTATTAGACTAGATTTTATAATGTATCGTGAAAGTTCAACATAATTTTGCATCTCATTCCTGTAATATTAGCACTGATGTGTTTATGCCTCTTTTACTATCACTTTTTAAAGATGTAGTACCTACTGTCAAAAATAAATATTATATTGTTTTTTCGTAATTAAGTACAGACTAAAAACTTAAAAAGAATGTTTGTGATTTAGCTTACACATATTATGATTTTTATTCAATATCTAATGCTGTAGGTGTTTTTATGAACTGAAAAGTCCTATAATATAAAATGGTTACGACATCGTTGATTCAATAATTATTGCTGTTAGATAACTTTAGTTTAAAATAGGTTTTTTGTAGGAAGGCATTTGATTATATTGGACACACTCAACCTTGAAGTGTCCGCCCAAATGAAGGAATATATTCCAAACAATTTTTGGCATTAAAAAAAACAATGATATTTTAATTCAGAGATTCAGTAGGTACTTTCGTTTTCTTGGCGCATTTTTTATGCCCTTAATATATTATTTTTGATTTAAAAGTCTCCTTATATATATATCATTGCTTCTCGGGCTAAGAATTCTACGAGCAATCGAGGAGCTAACATTCCCTGATAATGCCGTCCGCTCGTGATGGCGAAACGTCGAGAACTTCTCGCTCACGTCGGCCGAACAGCCCGAAAAACAATGATATACTGAACGATGGCCGTGAAAGCCTTACACAATTTATTGTCAGCATTTTCAAAAAGCATAGAAATCATAGTGATTATTATTTGCGATCTAGTAATAAAATGTATCTAGTTTTAACGCAATAGTCGAGTGGATGTATACAAAGAATGTCGCTCTAGAATAGCCTAGCTGTTGTTGCCAAGCTTACGTGATTGATCGAGTAGGATCAGGGTTCATCAGTATCAGTAGGATCGGCAACAAGTAGTTGGTGAACGGTAGGACTCTAGTGCATATTTAACTGTCATGTGATGATAATAACTTTTGTAATAAATCAGTTGAATAATATTTGCAGTTTTAATTATCAACATACCCTTTAGAAAACTTTTCGTATTACGTACATGCTCCGCTCACCCGGGTGAGCTTGCGTCCAGCTCCTCCTCCTCAAGCTCCCACCCGCATTGCGGCGGTCCAAACCGAGGCCCATGCCCCCCCTCGGGGCACCCTTGGTCTAGCCGCAAACAGACAGCGAGCTCGCCCTAACGCCCGGTTAGTATTCGAGGCCCATTTTCGACTCAATACGTAAGATCAAGTAAAAAAAAAACATACATGCTGGAATAGTAGAAATTTAAAATCTGTTTAGATTGAAAAAAAAAAGTAATACGCCCGTAACGTGATACACTTTTTAATATAGATAATATTAAATACTGTCTATAGTTTACGCGAGTAGTACACATTTAAATAAAGCACTTTAACGGCTTAAAACGGCGATATATTAGTTAAACTTATTTGAAAATGATTTTTAACTTCGAGTCTCCCCATGACCACGGCCGCTGCAAAGCATCCGAAACATCGGGCCGAAGTTAAAAATCATTTTCAAATAAGTTTAACTAAAAACCGTTAAAGTGTTTTATTTAAATAAATAATATTTTTAAATTACCTTCACTTTTTGAAGTGTTAACAGTACGTCAGACTCATCCATAGTTAAAATATTGAAAATAAAAGATTAAAAATGTGTGTCTGTCACAGATTATACTCGAATAAGAAATATCCCACGAATATTAGCGTGTGTTTCTTAAATGTTCCAGTGCTAAGCCACAGTACACATCTAAATCATTCCACAATAAATGTTAAAGATATACAAACTAGATAATTGTTATTACTAGTGATTGTTACAGTTTTTTTTACAATATCTATACTAAATATAAAGCTGAAGTTTGTTTGAACGTACTAATCTCAGGAACTACGGGTTCGAATTTAAAAAATTATTTTTGTTTTGGTTAGAAAATTTATCGAGGTAGGCCATATAGGTAAATAGTGAAGATACAGCGGTATATGTAAACAAATCGGGGGAAATTTTCATCATTTCAGATGCGTACGCTGCGAAAACGGTTCAAGATACCAAAAACATTGTATGAAAGAATGATTCCTCTTTAATTGATCTAAAAAACATCCGGGACGTTATACGTCTATTTTTTAAGATTAACTTGCAAGAACGATGGGAAGGAACGCGATCGACGTCGTGGATAACGGCTGAAGTTTATAGATGACGGGGTTTGCCAAAACGAATTTGGATGCCCAAAATAACAATTCTAGCGGAGGAAGTCGCTGGCACAGTTAGTATTATAATAAGAGCTTAGGCCTCATTTGTTTCAATTGTCAACAAATAAATGGTAAAAACGTGTTATTATCATGCTTTGGTACAGAAAAATACATAATTTAAAAAATTTGCAATTTATTTGGTCCCAAATCAAAAGTAACACTTATGACTAATATCACCAGTTAAGAGTAATTTATGTACGATGACACTTCTAGGCTCAAACATTAGGCACCGTTTGCAAAAATACAATACAGCCATTAACAATTACAAATGAAGAATTCATATACAACATTTCCATGGCACTTACAATAAAACAATGCATGCAATTATAAATTCTAGGCAGTCTCCATGCGACAATCTCTAGGTGTTACTGGTGCCAGCAAGTCCTCATATGGAGTAACGGGCTGTGGTATTGCGATGGAACGTAGGGCTTCTCGAAGCTCCTTGTATCGCCGCTTGAAGGCCAGGCCACATCCACGTGAACGTCGGAACTCTACCATCACCCCACCGCCATCTCCCCCACTACCACAGACTCGGACCGCCCATGCGCGCATTTTCACCTCGCCACACTCGATGGCCATCTGTACGGGATAAAGAACTTTAGACAGATGTAAAATTTACGATTAGTGAATTACTTCAAAATGTCACTTACAAGTTTAGGCTGAAGATGTCGATATGTATAGCCCCTCGTACTCAGGGCATCAGCGAGGGTGCGGAGTGCTTCTTGTTCGTTGCATCTAACGAAGACTCGGGTCATACGACGAACGAGCCTCTGCAAGAGAGCACCAGGACCTGAACCCTGGGTGCTCTGTGTGCCATCGGCTGCTTCTAATAGCAGATCATCGGTGTGTGCTGGTTGAGAATAGCTGAGCAATTCGTCCATGTCTGTGTCGCTAAGTTGCTCTCCAGCTGCACAGGGTTGCGAGCTCCATGCGCGTTCGCTCTCCCTGTCCTTGGAATCTATATCGTCTATACATAAAATACGTTCAATCAACTTCACATTACAGTGCTAAAAAAAATACAAATAAAATATTTGTTTATAAAAATGTAAAAACGTTTTATACATGGAGGTAGATTTATAAAAAGCTTTACTACGATCAATTAATTACATATTTTGGAATGACAGAAGTTGATACAACAACATGAACCATCAAATATTCGTTACAAAACAGTTATTTTCAGCCAGTATTAGACCGACAAAGATGTCCATCCTTCCAATGACAATGTGAGAATGTTGAAAGGCACAGCGCGGTGCTTTGGTAATCTAGCTTTATGAGCATTAAACACGTCACGGAGCTAAATAACCAAAGCGTCGCACTTTGCGCTTGCTGGGTTCCAATCCTGCCCAAAAATCGCACTATCGTGGCTTGAATTAGCATCTACAATTTATTACTCAGGTTTCTGATGCGTCGTCATGTCCTGATTGCACCCATGGTCCTGGGGCGAACTGTTATACGCTATGTTTTAAGGCTGCGGCTCGGGGCTGAGGTACAAGACATCTCTGAGATCGTCTCGGCTCAGAGTCACCTAGTACCTGACCTCGTGCACGTGCACTCGTACACCAATATTTATACTAGCTTTAACACCTTGTTTTGCTTGTATGGTAATTTAAAAGTTTCATTTTGGGCAACAGTTTTGCATGTATCTTATTATGAGAGTCCGACCGAAGCTTGGACTTGTGCGACACACGTGGACGAAATCGGTATATTTGTGTAATTTTAAGTTTATATATGTATAGTGTTCATTTGCATGCACCAAAATGCAGCCCTCATTTGACAGTAGTCAATTGTCAAAAACATGTGTACTCAAACTACAGTTAATTACTAGTATTAACCTTGTTGTTCATTTAGCCAGTGGTGGCGTTGCAGCATATCAAGTGTGGGTCGACGATCAGGATCAGAGTTGAGGGTTTTTCTTAAGAGGTTTAGTGCACCAGGAGTCAGCTTGCGCCAAGGGCCAGATGGACATGTACCATTTTGCTCGATCCAAGTGCACCATGCCACAAACCGTGTTTCTTCTCGACTTGCGCGCTCCCAAGGCAACTCTGCAATAGGCAATAACCATATTAAATATTATGTGACAAAATCACCTATATTAAGTAATATTTGGTCTAAAAACAATAACTTTCCTAATTCCTTCCTATACTTGTGCACGTCGAGTACGCCGCAATCCATAACTTCGGTACCGTAACTTTAGGGATGTCAAACACCTACAGCTAGGATACCAAAGAAACGAAATCCGGCTGCTTACCATCCAACGTTGAGCCAACTTATACACCATTAAATATAGCATTATAATTAAATTAAATTATAGTATGTAGCTGTGTTGTATGATAATTCTATTTAAAAACAATTAGACCATAACCACCCAGTAATATTTAAGTTAAAAATAGTAATAAGAAATGCGGCTAAATACCTCCAGCAAGCATAGCAAGTAGCACAAGTGCAGCAGCCCACAGGTCAGCTGGTTGAGCACGATAGCCTTTCTTTGCTGCAGACAATACTTCAGGCGCCGCATACGGTTCGGTGCCGCATACCCGCGTCATGAGCCGCTCTCGAGTCCCAACCCTGAACAGTGTCGCCATGCCAAAGTCAGAAATCTTCAGAGTTTGCGCATTATCTAGCAGCAGGTTTTCGGGCTTGATGTCTCGATGGGCTACACCGCGCGTGTGCAGATACTGAAGACCCGCAATCAGCTGCCTCCAGTACTGCCTCGCTGCAGTTTCGCCCATACCCACGTCCGGCTCTGTACACAGATACGCCACGCTCTGTATCGCGGTTGCTTCCGCACTCTACAATTACAGAGTAGGCAGGATCGAGGGCAGTACCAATGCGGTCGAAGAGTTCTCCCCCTTGAGCATACTCAAGGAAGAGGTAGTGCATTCCATTGTGCCGACGTTCACCCAGACATCGCAGTACGTTGGGATGGCGTAGAGCACGATGTAAACCGGCCTCACGGGCCCCAACATCACCTTGCACCGCTTTCAGCGCCACATTTGCACCAGAACGCGAATGCACCAGGAGCCGCACCCTGACAAATATAAAATGCTTAAATGCAAAGTATATAATCAGATTTGTTCATTATAGTGTTGTAATTTGTTACATAACCATGGTGACTAACAATTAACTATGTCCTTTAAAAAAAAAAACAAAATGTTGAATAGAAAGAAATCATCATGAGAAAAAAAGACCTACATTTTAATCACTAACTTCAACTATTTAGTCTTTTGTTTTTACAATAAGGATATTTAAAACAATACTTTAGATGAACCATCACTAGACCAGAACTCATGTCGTGAATCTAGATGTAAAATAATTATACTCAGTTAGTTGTTTGTAGATAATTTCATACTTGGTTTTTGTGGAACCAGTTTTTATATATGTTGTTGAGTCATTAAAAGTTGCATGCAAAAACTAAGACGCCGAATAAACTAAAATGCTGATAAGCTATAGCAATATGGTGATGTTTAAAAAACTAGTTAAATTTTACATAGGAAAATCTTTCTAAAATTTCATACTAGATTTTAATATTACAAGCTTAAAAATATTATATTAGCACATTAAGATGCATCGTTACCTAATTAAAATGCTACAGGTATTGTACGTGTACAAAAATATGCAACTCAACAGAAAATAAACATACTCTCCATAGGAACCCTCGCCCAGTACTTGCGCCACCAACCAGCCCTCCACAAATTCTCCGCCTGAACTCATGTTTGCTGCCACTGAGTATTGATGCTGAAAAGAAAAAACTTATCAGGCTGGCAAAGCTACCGGCGAACGCCTCGGCGGACCACGCCATTTCGATTCTCGTGTATTTAGAGAAATCTTTATTAAAATATTCACTATGAACTTATTCCAATTAACCAATACGTATTTTTTTTAAGATCACTAGCTTATATCTTTTGCAATTTACAATAAATGGCGGAAGGCACGTGGAGTTTGGCGAACAAAGCCTTTACAGTACATCGATGTCGCCCGTCACATTGTTCACTCAGCGCGATAACGATACTATTTAGAAAATAATAATAATCGATCCCGACTTTACACACTGTTATAATCACCGATAACGCAAAACATTATATATTTAAATACTAACCTTTAGCTGACTACACCATTTTTCTTTCCCTTCTTTGATCTTTCTACGAACCGTGAACCAATCGGCAGACGGCAACCAACCCTAAAGCGCCGTCGATCTCAGTCGGTTTTTTTTTGTGGAAAGATCAATGGCAAGAATCGTTCAGAAACGTAACCCACTTTAATTAACTAGCAACACTTTCATTTTCTTTTGTTAATCATTTTAATAAAATTTAAAGTAATCAAGTACAAGCTAATTCATATCTAATTAAAAATGACTACACTGGAAACATGTGATACGAATTAGACTAATATTATTATCTGTATTCACTATAGAACACATCGCAACTGGCTAAAATTGTAGAATCATGTAAGATTAAAAAATCTAAAAGCTAAAGCATAAAACTATATACTCTTTTTTATCATTATGTTGATTATAATTTCAAGATCACCTTTATAACAGCAATAAAATATTGATAAGATCGGCTGAACAACAAATGTACGTCACAGGTAAGAAATGATGTAAAGTTTATTTATAGAGACATCTTGTTTGTTGCATCTGTGGTAAGAATAGTGAAACGTCATTAGCCAAACGTCAACAATTTTGAAGTTGATTGTTCTACTTTGATATGTCAAATTGTTTTTATGTTAATTTAGAAACCTATTAGAACCGTATTTTATTTAAAAACATTGTAATCATCCTTACACGTAATTTAGACCATCGAACATGGTATGTTGTTATCATGCACTTATGTACATTTTATTTTTCCGTAATAATAACAACTCTTCTCTTGTTTTAGGCTGGATACTCGGAAGATCAGTTGGCAGGTGAGTCATTTTTATTATCAAAACGTATTATTGAGTCACCCGTTGCACCTTGTAAGAAATAAATAATATAATTATTTTAATACCTTGATAATCGCGTGTTCTAATTGTTTCTTGACGAAAAGTCAATAAACGAGTACATAAGGTAATATCGACTGTCGTATGGAACGTGTCGTTGTCTTGTAAGCTGGTCCATGACTCACGTCAATCACGTCGAAGCGATGTTAATGAAAGCGTCGCCTTTTGCAAGCGCCCTACATTCCATATATGGTTGGTATTTTAAACATGGATATCAAAGGCCGTATAGCAACTGTCGAGTGCGACTGCGCAGTGCTAAAGTGTTCTTTGTATCCTACGCATGTCTTTTAGTACAAGATGTTTATGTACGATCCGCCTACTAAGCTAAAACTCACGTCAGTTGAAGGTACATTGACCACTCTGTTAGAAAGATCTGCTCTCATTAGATGGAATTACGAATTCCTTGAAATCCTGTTTCAGAGTTTCAAGAGGCATTCCAGCTGTTTGATTCTCGTGGTGATGGCAAGATACATGTGGCGCAGATTGGGGATGCTCTAAGGGCCCTCGGACAGAATCCTACCGAGTCAGATGTTAAGAAGTGCACTTTACACTTAAAGCCTGATGAAAGGATATCATTTGAAGTTTTTCTTCCAATATATCAGGTATTTATTGGTTTGTTGCTTTATATAGTTTCATATTAAGAGCTCAAGGTGAGTATGTGTTATGGTCTTACTTCAAGGGCACTTTAGCAATGCCATTATTATGTCACATAGCATATGTATTAAAATATCTCTCTTCTTTTCAAATAAGGAGGCTATAATATAAAAATACACAATTAAACTCAAATTTTTGGCAACTAATTACTTTATGCTATAAACAGTTTTCAAGGCCTCAATTGAGGTCTGGCTACCTTTGTGTTTCTACTAGTTTTGTACATAGCAAAAGATATTATTTTCATTTGGGAACCAATTAACAATAGAAGGTCAGTCCACAAAAGCTGTTTACTGTTTTATCCTATACAGAGGACATTGGGTTATCTATCTCTCAATTTATTTTCTATGTTATATTACTTTATTACTATGTTGAGTTTAATAGTTTTAACTATCATTATTTGCTCGAAAACTTTAATATTTTTTACATGTTACATGTGCACATGAAGGCACTATAGATTGCTAAATTTTAGATTTTATAATTAAAACTAATGTGCATATTTGTTCCCAGGCTATTTCTAAAGCCCGCAGTGGTGATACTGCCAATGATTTCATTGAGGGTCTAAGACACTTCGACAAAGACGGCAATGGGTTTATCTCATCAGCAGAGCTGAGGCACCTGCTGTCTACTCTTGGAGAGAAGCTTGGTGACGATGAAGTTGAACAGCTGTTGCAGGGACAGGAAGACTCGCAAGGAAATATAAACTACGAGAACTTTGTGCATCTCATAATGCAGGGCTGAATTACTTACTGTTTGGAATATATGAGAGGATATCTTTTAAATAAAGCACTTCTACGGCTTAAAACGCGAAATATATTCGTTAAACTTATATGAAAGTTATTTAACTACGTTCCAAGGTTTTGGGATACTTTTCAGCAGTTGTGGGTATGCGAAAACGTCGGGTCATTGTTGAAATAATTTTAACTAGTATATTTCGCGTTTTAAACTATTAAAGTGTTTTATTTAAATGTATAGTACCTTTTATGTATAATTATGTTAATTCATCTGTTAAACTCGATCCAAAATCTGTAATTCTCATTGAAGCCATGTATTTACTATGCATATAATTCCACATTTCCATTTATGTTGTGCTTGTAATGAAATATTCCAAAATTTAGATATAATTATTATTAATGTATGGTTAGACGAAATAATATTGTTGTTTAAGTCTACAATGTACGCATTTAAAAGTTATTAATAAGTGATACACATTAAATATTTTGTAATTAATGTTTTGTTTAATTGGCTAGACATATTGTAGGCCTCATTAATTTACACATAAAAATTAATGATCAGAATAAATTCAAACACTTTAAACGGTATTAAAATGGGAATACTTTGTTAACTTACTTGTAACTATCATCTGACATCCCCGATGTATTTCAGCAGTCGTTGCTATAAGTTACTACAATAGTACGCGTTTTTAACAGTTAAGAATTTTATTTAAATGATATAATATATATATGAATATTGAGGAGGACAGACAAGTTTGGTGTTCACTTGATGGTAGGTGCTATGGCATGTAACCAAGATGCGCTATCTAACTATTTGGCTTTGGATATCCGGAAATCTACAGACTGAAACCAAACCGCGATTAAACTTCACGGCTTATTTATCTCCACTATTTAATATCCAGATTTCCAGACGAAGTCCAACATGTTTCAGATTTTTTTTTTAATTATTAAAAATATGTTGAAATGCAGATCGAACCCACGAACCGTTTATTAGCGTACATTGCGACCATTACACCAACGAGCCCGTCAAATATCGTGATTGGTATTTATAATATAGTGGCGGCTGCGACGGCCACTCGGCAGTGATTAGCTAAGATGACCGCGAGGCGGGAACAAGGAGTAAGGACGGATAAACTGCTTCCTCTTACGTCAGGGGCGCGCGGCGGGCGGACTGGTCATTCGTCCAGTGGTCGGACAGCGCTACAATGTATCGGTCGTGGTGCGCAGTTTGGGTGCTCCAAATCCTATTGTCGCTTGCGCATGGATCCCTACTGCCTCTGGACGTTGAGCGCCTGCGAGCTTCAGTGGGGGGGTACGCGGTCATGAACTGTCATCTAGATTTCCCTTTCGGCAACGAGATACCCTACCATCTGCAATGGGATAAGGATGTGAGTTTTTCGTCCTGTAACTTTGTGGCTCAAAAATTCAAAAAAGGAGAATCAATATATTTTTCATACGACGGGAGCAACGCAATTCTTTTGGTATAAGTGCTGTTCAACGTTCTGGTCTTCGCTGCAAGGATTCGTCGTCTTGAGTCTGAAATAGTGGGTTTTCAAGTTGCGTCAGTCCTTTTCTACGTTTTGCATCTTGTTCACAAAGAACGATAGTCAATATCTTTAAATTTCAAAGTAATATTTTCACTTTTGTACAATAAGGTGAAAAGATATTACTTTGAAACCAAAAATTATAAAATGTGTAATTGAGACACTTTTGACGGAATTAAACGCAATATATTAATTAACTTTTTTTAACTACGTCGCGATGTAAAACCCTAGTGAGTTTACTCATATATTTTGCGTTTTAAATCGTTAACCGTGTTGTATTTTGCATGTAGATACTAAGGTACCGCGTAAACAGTACTAGCGTAGACAGTTTTGACGGATTAAAACGCGATATTTACTAGTTGATTTTAACTACGATCTTACGTTTTGAATGCTTCGTAGCAGTCGTGGTCACGGGGGAGTGTTATTGTTTGCTATTATTGTTAATGAACACAAACATAGAAGTGTGGAGTGGTATTTTAGGAAAATATTTTAAGGTAACTTTTAGTGGTCATAACGTTACTGACTGACATACATTGTGTAGAAGAGTGTCGTGTGTCCAACTTAGGTCACCACCACCTACCTTTGCGGTCAACACAACGCTTCAATTATGATCTGTTTACCAGTTATCGCAATGACTGCTTGGTATTTACTTATTACTAAATAAAAACACTTATTTCTACTATTAAGACTTAAAAAGCAAGCATTATATAATTTAAAAACAGATTAAAATATTTACCACTCGGGCAGGACTTGATCCGGCATCCACAGCGTTCCGTGCTGTTGCACTAACCAATTGAGCTACCCAGTCTTCACGTCATCGGCGAAAAATTTTAATCTATATAATGCCATCGTGTGCCATGTTTTCAAACAATAACATTGATTAATATTTACTGAGCTATATCTGTCTGTATAAAAATAACAATTCAAAATCGTTAAAAAAATTATGACAAGGGCAGTAGGTAGGTACTCGAACCGGCATCCACAGCGTTTCTGTTGCTCTTACCGATTGACTTTCTCTATAACGACTTTTGAAAATTTTTATAAAATACTTTAACGGTTTAAAACGCAACATATTAGTTAAATTTATTCTAAAAATAATTTACAAATAAGTTTAACTAATATGTCGCGTTTTAAACCGTTAAAGTGTTTTATTTAAATGTGTACTACGCGCGTAAAGTATAGACAGTATTTAATTTTTAAAAAGTATCCTATTTAAAGATAACAATGAAATAAATAACTGTCTATTATGTTTACAGGTGACAGTATTTTTATTAATAAAAAATATATATAATGAAGAAATAACAGCTGAGAAATGCCCCCCCCAAAAAAATAAATGATAAGAATATTTTGTATTTTACATCGACTGGTAAATAGGTACTGCCTTTACTTATGCGAATGGTACACATACATTTTTAGCGGTTTAATACGCGATATTTATTAATTACACAGATTTTTCCATAAAACGTTGTAAGTTGTTTGCAAGAATAATTATTATGACGATACAACTCTTATAAATAATTCGTAATATTGCATTAATTTCGATCAAATTGTATGACCAAAAACACGGTTTGTAGCGAGTTAATTTTTAAAATATAGACATATACTGCCGCAGACATTATTTTAGGTCATTTAAATATGAATCATTCTTTCCTGCATATTTTTTGGGTATCTTCAACCGTTTTAGCTGCGCACGCACCGAGAGCACGCATGAATGAATAATTTCCCCTGCCTTTTCCAGATTTCCAATACCACCACATGTACACTAATTCAAACCAGTAGTTCCTAAGATTAGCGCGTTTGATAAACTTATCATCTATATAATATTTTGTATTATTAAATATTTTTTTTTGTATGCTTTGTAATTAATTCTCTTAAGTTACTAAAATTATTAATAGAAGATGAGATTAATATTTTTTTTTGTTATTGTTGGACCGCTATAACTCATTCAGTTGGCACCAAAAGGAGCCAATAAAGAGAGGAAAATGGGAAAAAAACGAGGAAAAGGGAAAACGAGGACAATGATTCATTTTTGAGGGCTTCCATTGCGTGTGCTGCGAAAACGGTTCATACTAAAAAAATTATATCTATCTTTCCAGTATACAAATTTATAAAGTTGAGGAGTTTGTTTGCAAAACTAAATAATATGAAGCCCAACATTACTATACGCGAACTAATTCGCGGGCCCAGGGCATATTATATAAAATCAAATGGATATTGTTATTCCTAGATATAGATGTAGGTTTGCCGAACCATATCAAAATGCTAGCTCTGTACTATTTCCTACTTCGTATACGTGCGTTAAGTCCGTCGGGAGGCGCACCAGTTGAAGGGCATTTGTCCCAAAGGACCACAAGCGCTGGACCGTTACTTATTTCTTACAATGGATTCGCCGCCAAACCTCCGTGTTGCCATGACCGCTTTTTGGACAAAACATACTATACAAAGGATCATTGTAATACGACCGAAGTATAAAGTATATATTAGCAGGGCCCGCGACTTCATCCGCGTGTAATATAACATATTATTTATTTTCTTGAACCGTTCGTACGCAACGGCAACCCTACAAGATGTTTCTTTTCGTGTCTTTTTTTTTAATTTTTTCTCCTATCGGTCGCAGCGTGATGTTATGTATCCAAAGCTTTCCTCGATAAATGGTCTATCGAACATTAAAATTTTTTTATAATCCGACCAGTCGTTCCTGAGATTAGCACGTATAAACAAACAAACTCTTCAGCTTTTTTTATATTATATGGAGATGTGGTTCAACATGACGGCATAATAGTAATGAACGTAGAAAAATGTATATCTAACAGACGTTTCATTGTTTACTTATACGACAGAGGAAGGTAGACAAGCATGGGGCACTTGGTAAAAAGGATTAAAAAGTGCTACATCTTAGATGTGTTGTCAACCTATGTGGCATACAACATTCGGATATTAAAATGAGGATACTTTACAAAAATACACGTTCATTTAAAATTAGCGTGCCGAAAATAAAGAGAAAAGACCCAGAAAATGGACATTTATGTTTTGTAATGGTAATTCAAGATTTTATCTGAATACACACATTATAGTGGCGAATAAAATCCTAAGTTTTCATATAAAATACAATGAAATTAATTCTTAACATAATTTAATAGTTACATGGCTCTCAAGTGTAAATTGTAAACTACACTCGAGAGCAAAGAATTCGGGTCACATAAAAACCTTTTAAATCTTGGAAACTAAGAATCTAACCTTTTATTATTACATATTATATTAAGTAGACCACAAGTTAATTAAATGAATTTTATTATGTAATATATTAAATTGTAGTGCATTTAAAAGCAGCCTTCAATATTTAAAATCTGTAATTCTTATTACTTTTATTGTAATCACATTTTGTGCTGGAAACAGAACAACAAAACGTTTTATTTAATCTGAATATAATTAATTGCGTAATTAGAAAAACCATTAAATAATTTAATAATGTCCTATGAGTACATGAGGATAGAGGGGACTTATGATATATATAACTATAAAACTATCAATAAAAAAATGTCCATTTCCGATATTTTTAAAACTAACTACTAACTGAGTCCAATAATTTATAATACACTAGCTGATTCGACAAACCTTGTCCGCCCTTACCCGCTTTCAGGAGTAATATTATTACTATACGAATACTAGCTGTGTCAGCGACTTCGTCCGCGTAGAACAGTACTTTTGTTACCCTATTCAAATTCGTTACCCACGACGTCGGTCGCGTGACGCGTTCCATCGTTCTCGCAAGTTAATCTTAAAAGATTTACATATCATACTGTCGCGGACTTTTAGATGATTTAAAGAGGAATCATTCTTTAATACATAATTTTTGGGTAACTTGAACCGTTCTTGCAGCGTACCCATAATGATAATTAATTTTCCCAATTTTCACATTTCTCGCAGTATCTGCGCTTGTATTAGTCACTGGGTGATGTTTTATAGCCTATATATAGCCTTCCTCGATAAATGCTAAATGACAAGCACAAAAATAACTTTTCCATTTGAACCCGTAGTTCCTGAGATTAGCGCGTTCAAACAAACAAACAAACTCTTCAGCTTTATATTTTAGTAAGTATAGATGTTGATACAAGTCTAATAAATGCAAAATTTCGACCAAAGGTTACCATAAAAAAGGTTTTTGCAAGTTAACGTTAACTTAATGGATAGATCTAAACTCTAGCGGACATTTTTAAATCACTTAAAGAGGAAGCATTCTTTCATACATATTTATTGGCTTCTAGGACGGTTTTTGCATACGAACCAGTAGTTTCTTAACATACTCGTATACAGCTCAGTTTATAATTATTCAAAAAAATTGTTGGACTTCGTCTGCTGGAAATGTAAATATAAAATGGGTGGTGGTAGGATTATCGAAATTCCGTCCGCGTCAAACCACCGTCCACAGATGGAAAAGCCAAGGTCGATCGCGTTTCCGGTTTCAGTCTGTGGATTTCCGAATATCCAAAGCCAAAATTTCGACAGCGCATCTTGTTGAGATGTTATACGGCCGGGGTATTTCTCCATCCACTAAGTGGGTGTTCACTTAATAGAGTGTGAAGCGTGTCTTCCCTCTAACGTTAAAAAAAATAGTTCCTGAGATTAGCGTGCTTAAATAAACTCTATATATTATTCGTAGTGTAGATATCACGACTATAATTGCCCGTTTGCGGTCGCGGTTATACGGCGTCGCGCATAACTAAAGACATCGCTTGTAGGAATGTAAATTAGTGGTCTTATAAAGCGCAGGTGCAGAGGGACGTGACGTGGGAGGAGGCTGGAAGGCAATTGTTTAGTTAACGGCGCGGTTCACGGCTTCCCAGCATTGAACCGCGCGCTTGGGGACTTTTTGAAGTCTGCGAGTCGCTTGTATGCAAGTGACGTCACGCGGTCCGATCGCTCAATGACAAAGTATATTTCCACTATTTCTAAATAATATTAGTATACATATCCAGAGATGTGATTCCCACATGTTTTTATGATGGAGGACAAGGGGTTAAATACTGTTTGTCATTTACGGAGGAGTACACATGTAAATAAAACACTTTAACGGTTTAAAACGCTATATATATAAGTTTAACATTTTTCAGATGCATTCAAATTATATGTAATCAACTGACAGCGTATCTGGTACTTTCATATTTAAATGATAGAGAATGACTCAAACATAAGGCTTGGATGGAACTTGATCTGGAAGGTGAAATACCCTTGCCATATAACAAACTGTCGACTAATTTTGACTTTGGATATTCGGAAATGCACAGACTGTAACGGAAACGCGATTAAACCTTGCTGTCGGGGTTGCCCCCGATACTAATTTAATATCCGGAATCCCAGACGATGTCCAATATGTTTCGGAAAAATTATAAATTGATTAGAGGTCGAACCCCTGAACATGATTATCAACCATACTTTGCTACCAATAGACCAAGGCGACTGTCAAAATATTTATCCTCGAAGCAGTTGGAAGCTATTAAAAACTCAACTAAAATATTTAACCTTTTTTGTCATAAATTTAACATACGTATCGTTAAATTATTCAACCGTTTTTGTGAGTATAACACATAGTTACATTGGGTTATTCAGTTGGCAAATAGATATGACGATGTTACATTTACATGCTTGTATCTGTTCAGATTGTTAAAAAGTCTTAAACAATGGCGGGACTTACGAAATCCACAGCGGTCCACCACCAACCAATTGGTCGTCATCGTCGAATATCTCCAATGGTACATGACAGCTCGCGAATGTAATTTCAATCTTAACAATTATATAGTACCTTACCTAATGTAAATATTGATGCCAGCGAGAGTCATCGATTTTTAATTTATTTACATATTAGAAGCTGTTTGAGCCGATCAATGAAGAGATTTGTGTAATAGAAATTTGAATTCTAGTGGGATCTAAAAATTCAGAAGTTGTAGGTAAATATATTTAATCTTATGTATAAGTCATCGTTCCTAAATTCATCGTTATTAAACAAAAAAGTAATGAAATGAAATATACTTTATTCTCTTTAACACTCTAGAAATTGTTTAGATTCGTCAAAATGTTTGTCTGTTTGTCTGTCTGTTCGTGTGATTCTACAGAGTGTTCAAAAGAGCAACATAACTGAGTAGAACACCAAAGAAACACAGTCCGGTTTTTTTAACATGTCTTTTTTTAACTAATACATTGTTGTGATTTTATTAACCTAAGGAGCAATTCTCTCGTCTTTTCATTAAGGAAATCGTTGAGAAAATAATACGCCTTATGAGACAATCTAAATTTTTGAAATTTATTTATCGATAAATATGAAATAAAAGAACAGTTCCTTACTTGTTTCTTTTACTGTGCTATAGATTTTTTTTTTCGCCAAGTATGTAGGTGTAAATAAGTTAACTTTTAGGTCTATCTGCTTAAGGTTAAGTACTTTTTTGTACTGTTTGTTTCGTTTCAATATCCGTCAAGTATGGATCATGGATACTGAAGGCTACTGGATGGCTCCCTGGGTTTTAACGGTCAAATTGAACACGAGTCATGACTGTACTGCGTAGATACTTCAGGGTTTTCATAATAATTACTGCAATCAGTGCATCGTTTGTTGTCTCTCCCTCCGCAATGCACGTCGCGTTTCGAACTAAATAGACACAATAAACAGACTCACTCTCGCATAACTAAAAATTACATAATAAAGGTTATTGATTGGAATATTAAAAGTACTGTCTGTAGTTTATGCGAGTAGTACACATTTTAAAAAAACACTTTAACGGTTAAAAACGGGATATATATTGCTTAAACTTATTTGGAGATTATTTTAACTACCGACGTTTCGGATGCTTTGCAGCAGCAGCAGGGAGGGTCTCTCCGGAACCACGTTTTTAAACCGTTAAAGAGTTTCATTTAAAATTGCAATATTTAAAAAATAAACATAGCTATTTCGTAATAGTGTTTTAGTTTAAATTTGTTTAAAATTATTTGGTATATACATCAGGCACTAAAAGTACAATTTACTATTATTTTGAAACTTTTAACCGTTTAAAACGTAAATTGTTATTATTGAGGTAAGTAGACAAACTTATTTCAAAATTGTTTAACTACAATGTGGTGTTCTGTAAAGCACTCGAATCGTCGCGCCGTAGATAGAATAATTTGTAAATAGGTTTAACGAATACATTCCGCGTTACAATCTGTTACATGTGTACTACCAACCAATAAAGTCCATTCAAAAATAGTAAAAAATTAAGTAACATGTTTTATGGCATTTCGGGATTCAGTCTCAGCTGATTGCTGCACGAACAATCGTACAACGCTGTTGATCAGTTTAGTCCCACAAGAAAGACCTCGAGTCAAGTGTCATCTTCATATAGTTGTTTGCATAGTAGAGACCAGTGGGCAGTGGCCTACATAACGAATCCTGCGGGCTTAACATGCGCGATAGACAAATTTTGTCTACCGTTTTTGTAGACATATGTCTACTGTTTTTCCATCGCTAACCTTGTACATTTTTTCCGAATATTTCAAGAGTTGATAGGCAAAATGTTTTGTTTGATGACTTTACCACCCCCGACCCTCCTTTATAGTAAGGAAAACAAAGATTTACTACTGGGCTAGGCTAAGTATAATTTTTCCCTGTTCCCCACTAGGGGATAGTATACTTGAATGCCTTCTAGGCAAAACTCCTTCGACTATATACAGTTGACAAAATGTTAACTTACAAACTCAAAATAATACGACCATGTTACTGACTGCATATAGAAGAAGGAAATATATTTAAAATATAATTTTTGTGTATAAAAGACAAAATGTAAAAGAAATTTTGCTTGCGATAGCTCGGCCTCTGTTTGGGATACAGATTATCGTTGTTGGGACATTTTCCCAAAGTAGTTGAGTGGTCTTTTTTCAGAGGCAATTGTATTATAGTATTGTATTATACTTTTTATTGCTTTTTGACATCTAATTTGTATCCTATTGTACTAGCTGGTAGTTTTCCATACGTGAATAAATTTATATTATATTTGTAACGATAAGTTTTATTTGTAAATCTTATGTTGTTTCTGAATAAACGTATTTCAATTCTGGTTTTCTAATCGCGCATACTAAGCCGCCTGCGACACTCGTTCCCACTAATGATACATTACTTTAAGTAATTTCTAACCATGATTCGTCATCGCCATTACAGCTTTGTCGCATCCTGCTCTAAATTAACATTAGGCAAGTTTTAAGCATGAACCGTAAGTCACTTGATAAAAAAAACTGCAGATGATATATATTTTATCTGTGGAAGATTATTATTGACTTTTTCTTTTATACTCTGTATTTCTTCAATATAAATAAAGACTATAATTTTTTAATAATTATAAGTATAAATACATATTAAAAATTTATAGATTTATATATTTATCATTTCTAAAATATAAAAATGTATGACATAGTTCGTCCCATCTACGAAGATGGAAATAAATATGATAATAATTATTATTTTTAGTGGTTTTATTGCAATAGTGATACAATTATTAATACGAAACAATTTATTAGTCAACAAATTACTAAAAAGCATGAACAGACATCTAAAGAAAGTATATTACGTAAAACAGTTTTAAAATACATGGTATGATTTATTTTGATAATTATTTAAACAATAGTAACATGGTCTAACTTGGATCGATACATCAACTATAGTAGTTGCCAATGACTCTAGTAATTTATATATTAAGTTATATGTAATAAACTTAATATTAATTGATTTTAGACTGAATAAACGGCCAGGACTTGAACTGGCATCCACAGCGTTCCACACTGTTGTTTTAACCGGTAGAGTTTGTAGTTCAATGGATTATAGAGATTAATTTATATAATGTCATTATGCTTGAATGGCAATGGTCGATACTCACTTATGTGCATATTTTACGAGATTTGATTACTTAATTAATTTTTACATGTTATTGCACATGAAGGCACTATATAATTTAAAAATCGAAAATAAATAAAACACTTTAACGGTTTAAAACGCGATATATTAGTAAATAAACTTATTTGGATATGATTTTTAACTTCGGCCCGACGTTTCGGATGCTTTGCAGCAGCCGTGTGTTTTATTTAGATGTGTACTACTCGCGGAAACTATAGACAGTATTTAGTTACCCTTATTATCAATTATTATTGTAAATCTCCATCTTCAAGGTTGCTTGGAAGAAGTGGCTTTTTAGTGATACGGCCGCCGTTTCTGGCTTCATCTTTTTGTAATTTCATTTTTATTTATTTATTTTCGGTCCCTATTTCGGTGCGTTTGTTTTTTAATAGATAGAGAGTGCAAGAGGAAGGTTTTTTTATACAACGTTAAGTTTTTTTGTAGTGTATTTAGTATCAGCATTATACCCGAGCGAAGGCGGGGCGGTCGCTAGTATCTTATATTTGTAAAATTCTTGTATTAGTATTTTTTGTTTATTTATTTCGCAATAACGTGTGAAAAATTTTAAAGTTTTCAAATAAACTTATTTCTCAGGGTGAGGAGATTTTCTCGTGGTACAGTGGTGATGCGGCACCACAACTGGCTGATCGGTGGGGTGGGCGCGTGAGACGTGTCGGTCCGGGAGCTGGGGAAGATGGCCACGAAATGGGCGCACTCGCCCTCGGCGGTGGAGCCATCAACGTTAGTTCTGTGCGGGAAACTGATGCGGGCCTCTACCGATGTCTTGTGGCCTTTCCAAACCGCACACCACCTTCCCGTAACAATGGGACCTTCTATTATCTCGATGTTGATGGTACGAGACATTTAAGTTACTATAATTGTATGAGCTATCGCCTCGTAGCATTTGCCGGGTCAGCAATTTACGCGCACAGCTTCTTTATATTAAACTAGCTGAGTCAGCGACTTCGTCCACGTAGAATAGCTATTTTGGGCATCCAAAATTGTTTGCAAACTGTTATCTACGTCATCGGTCGCGTCTCGTCGGTCGGTTGTCGTCGCTCTTGCGAGTTTATCTTAAGACACAGATATATACTATCTTGGATATATTATTTTGATAATTTATAGAAGAATCATTCTCTCATACATATTTTTTGGTTTCTTGAGCCGTTTCGCTGAGCACGGAGCGGAAGTCCACGAAAATGAATTATTGTTCCCGTTCCTTTTATATTTTCCACTGCTGCATTGGTCGCAGCCTGATGATAGCCTCGCAATCTCTATACCTCTTTATCACGTTGTATAATGTTAAATTAATGAAATTCTGATTAATCTATTTCAGGTGGAAACTTGATTGTTACCCCACCGATAAACAGAACAGTGATTGAGGGGGAAAGTGTGGAATTAGAGTGTACGCCACGAAGTCCAGAGTGGATCGTGGCGTGGTTTCGGGAGGGCGAGAGCGTGCATTCGCTGCCCGCGCTAGCAACGCGAGCAACGCTTGCACCGAACGGCAGTCTCGTGCTGAACCGAGCTCTAGCGACAGATCTGGGTCATTATGAGTGTCGGGTCAGCACTGCTGATGGACAGCGGCAGAGTGCTAGCGCCCATCTGGATGTGCATTGTACGTGAAACTGTTTTTTTTTTGTTTGGAAACGAAACAAATAGTCATATAAATAGAATAACAATAATTTAGAAACTGCTACTTAAATATTAAATGTAATTCAAGAAAGATATAGTCAACTTTGGAGTTTGAGATCCCGCTAGAAAAAATATCGATTGATTTCCAATTTTTATTACAAAAATGTGCGCTCTTTATGACAAACAAACCCAAATACTTTTTCTCTAACCTTTTGTGTTCGTTTCTATTAAACTTATTCGATTTTCTCCATAATTCAAAACATCAATCTCTTTCGGATTTAAACTTTTAACAGCTCGCGTAACACAATGATCAGAACCTAACCCGGACAGAACTTTGATTTTTCTACCATTCGCTTGAACAGCAAAACTTGGTCTATATACATGAAACGATGCGTCGCAGGCGCATTGTACGGTACGGTTGCCATAGTAACAGAGAAGTGCCATTGCAATATATTTTCTATATATATAATATTACTTTATATTTTCCACAGATAAAGCGAAAGTTGTGTACTCGCCCAAGGAAAGGTACCTTGGCTACGGGCAGCCAGCTAGCTTGGACTGCCACTTCAGCGCCAACCCCCCACTCACCAACCTCCGCTGGGAGAAGGACGGGTTCCTCTTCGATCCCTACAACGTGCCCGGCGTCTTCTACAGTCGTAATGGAAGTCTACTCTTCAATAAAGTACTCATGTTTCTTATTAAGTACTTATTAAGAACTTATTAGGTACTCAGTACTTTTTATGGCTGGTTGATACAATCTGTGTCTTACGTTTGGAATCATAGCAGTTCTTCGTAAATATGAGCTGTGGTCGTACAATTAAATAACATATTTTATTTTTATTTATGTTAATAAAATGATAACAGCACCATCTTAGGTAAAGCAACTCGCTCTTAAATCATTATTACTATCCTAAAATAAAATAATACGTATTTACCCATTAATAACTATTGACAATATAATCTGAAGACGGTTCTTCATACTAACAACAGTGGAAAGCCATTGGACCATGGACAAATGATTGTGGACAATGGTGGCTAACTATTTGTCCGCGAATGTATTTAATGTATTTACAATACAAAACATGTACGTTAGAACGCATTGTAACAAAACACAAAAAAAACATTAGTTTCTGTGTTCGCTTCAATGTTTGATTCTTTTACAGGCAAATAATCTATTGATTCCCTGGGATTCGACACCAGGACCTCTCGCGTTTATGCTAGACAACACGTATAACTATTTGGCTCGTAATATCGCAATCAAACAAGAGCCTAAAACATGTACCGCGATGTAGACATTATAATGTAGTATGTAGTATATGTACAGGTGGACGAGACACACGAGGGCGTATATTCATGCACGCCGTACAATACACTAGGCTCTGCTGGACCCAGCGCTGGGGTACGACTGCGAGTACAACGTCCGCCTGAACTTCTTGTGCGCCCGCGGCCGCTCTACTTGGCGCGCTTGTCCCGCCCAATTACACTGCCCTGTGTCGCAAGCGCCAGTAATGCTGAATCGCCAACTTTTGCCTGGACCCGTAAGGATGGAAATCCCTTGCCTGAAGGACGGTACACGCTCGAGGGGGGGAAATTTAACGATAAGCTCAGTAAGGGAGGAGGATCGCGGAGTGTATGTTTGTAGTTTGAGCAACGCTGCAGGTTCCGTTCGAGCGGAAACTGAGGTCTTGGTGGAGGATGCGCCACCGCGGGCACCCCATGGCCTCACCGCGCGTGCTCGCTCAACAACTGTGCATATATCCTGGCAGCCAGGAGCATCTGCGCCACCTGGCGGAGACATAGAATACACCGTGTGGTACAGAGAGAGAGACGATTCTGAGTGGCGCACTATGAGGGTACTGACTCGTGGTGCGACTGATGCGACTGTTCTTGGTTTGCGTCCAGCTACACAATACGAGCTGCGAGTTCTGTCTCAAGATCAGCTCGGCGATGGACTCTTCAGTAAACCGATTTTTGTCATCACGCCAGGTAGCATTTTCAAATAATATTGTTTCACAGGCTCATAACATAATTATAGTCTTTATCTTATTTAAATTATTATAATTGTGAAAGGATGGGATGTGGATGGAGCAAATTCCATCTGGGTCACAAACCGCTATCCACAGATAATAAAGCCGTCAATTTTAATCGGGTTTCTGTCTGTGGATGTCCGAATGTCCAAAGCCGAAATGGGTCATGCTTAGTTGTTATATGTCTGGGGAATTTCACCTTCTATGAAGTGAATGTGCTTGTCTGTCCTGTTATAAAACAATAGATTATATTGTATTAAAAGTTTATTACAATTTAGTTTTCTTGCTAATTATTTACAGAGGTTGATACAAATGAAGGACATACAGTTGTAGCAACGGCAGCTGTGGTTACAACGGATGTCACAGAAGCTAGTACCGAGAGTGAGGAGAACGCTGGTGAAGCAGCGTGGGGGGAAGGGGTCACTCCGGGTGCAGTTGCTGTAGAAGGCGGAGCTGCTGAGCTGGAAGTACGAATTAGAGTGGTGGAGGAAGGTGCTCTAGTGCGATGGAGTCCTCATATTGGTGGCCGTTGCACGCTACGCTGGTACAAGGATCAACAAGCCGAAATGCTGGACCGCCAGCTCCTTTCAGTTTTGCATACCCACCACGATCATTTGTTAGGTAAGGCGTTTTAAACTATGTATATAACTTTATAAAAAATAATTAGCTATTCTCTAAGCCCACTCCGTTAAGTAAAAAATTACGTAATAATTATTTCTTTATTTATTATTAAACATAAGTGGAAACTTTTGGAGAATGGGACGTGTATCCTAAAAGGCAACTTCATTTATTTTTACATATTAACTTTATTGTAATGTTTAAAGGATCTAATTCCTTATGATCAGAGCTTAGATCTACCTAGTATTTGGCCAACAGTCTTTATTATATATTGTGTTAAAATGCAGACAAAATGGCAACTAGCATATTACTTTATATAAAACCCTTCTAACGGGTTAAAACGCGAATAATTATGTTGTAAGTACACAATCCGAGTATAGCGTACAGTTAAGTAAGACGTGTATATATACACGTTGATGTAATATAATAGTAGCGATGTATGGCTAGTAATCAACAGGTCGTGGATTCGATCCCTACCGGGTCTAAAGTTTTTCTAATCAATTTATAATTTTTGTAAAGCATGTTGGAGTTATGTAAATGTGGATATTTAATTGGTTGTAGGAATGTCGAAATTCCATCTGGGTTCCGTTCGCAGATAAAAAAAGTGAAGTTTATTCGCGTTTCGGCATCAGTCTGTGGATTTCGGAATATCCAAAGCTCGACAGCGCACCTTGTTGAGGTGTTATATGGTTAGGGTATTTCGCGTACCATCCCGTGCTTGTCTATCCCCCTCTATCATAAATGGAGGGAAAAGGTGCGACATAAGCATAAGTATTATTAAAGCGTAATTTGACAATAAATAAATAAATTTCAGTAAGCGATTTGGAGGAAGGCACCACGTATTGGGCCCAAGTACAATGCGGCGCCGCTTGGGGAGGCGCTGCGACAAGCACGCCCCATACAGGGCGACTACGCGGCGCGGCACTGGGCGCAGCATTAGGTGCTCTGCTGCTAGCAGCGGCTGCTGCTGGAGCGTGTTTCCTACGTCGTCGGTTACGCCGCCGCACAGCACCCCCTGACCATAAACGCTCGCGTTGACCATTTAGCGAATTAAACACTGAACTATACAAGTGCAATATGACGCATAAATATTGCTGTTAATTTTATTTTTGTATCAAAATGGGTAAAACGGGGCCATCCAGGACTCCCAAATTCCACATTTAAAAAAAGTTCCCCCCAAAAATTTGCGTAACTTAACAAAACACCTTTAACTTAAACAAAGATAAGTATTGTCTGTAGTTTAATCGAGTAGTAAACATTTAAATAAAATATTTTTAACGGTTTAAAACTCGAAACACATTAGTTAACAATTTAACTGCAGCACGACATACGTAACAGATGCTTTGCAGCAGCCGCGGTATGTGGGGGTCCCGAATAATGTAAAAGTAGTTAAATTTTGTTGTAAATAACGAATATATTTCTCGTTTTAAACCGTTAAGGAAAATTTATTTGTATGAATAGACTTTGGTGAATATAGGGTTAAATTTGTAATCGTCATTACTTTCGTGCCTCGGTAGGTCAAGCCGTCGGGTCTTGGTTATTATTACTGACTTAGATGCGTTATATGTTAAAGCATACGAACCCCTTTTGGAGAATGTGGTTCTAGCTCTCAATTATTATGTTCTATTAAAAAGGCCTCTATCCATCATTGTATAGCCTGAAACATGCTTTAAAATATGAGTAGGAAATTTTGGTCCCCACTCCTCCCTTTTTCATCAATAGGGCTATTACTAGAATTTCAATGGATGGCCTCTGCCCAATTTTGGTACAATGTCGTAATTTACATTTTGCGTGTTCAAAAATAAGTTAAGGTTCAATTTGTATACAACTAAATACTGTCTGTAGTTTATGAGAGTTGCAGACAATTTAATAAAACACTTCAGGCGTGTTAAACGCGAAATATATTAGTTATTTACGACAATAAGACTTACATTATTTGGAACCCCAAAACGCCGACCCCGGCCGCGTGTTGCGAAGCATCCGCGGTTAAACTTATTAAAAAAATAAAATTACGGCCCGACGTTTTTTGATGCTTCGCAGCAGCCGTCTCCCTGTGACCACATAGTTAAAATTATTTTCAAATAAGTTTTACTAATATAATTTGCGTTTTAAACTGTTAAAGGGTTTTATTAAATTGTGTACAACTTCTACACACGCTTACCTCTCCCCCACACCCAGTGGTTTACTGACTATTATATTGTGTGCTTTTCTCCTTACCTCATTAAATAGTCTTTATATTAAATACCTATATCATAGGTAGTTGTAACTAAAGAATTTACCTATTTATGCTAATCAAAGGACTCAAGCTACTCAAAAAAATCTTGGTCTTAAGTAATGACTTCAGTTTATACGAGCGATACAAATTTAACGGTTTAAAACGACAGAGGACATAGCACATCATCTCTGTAAGGAGCCAGTCGGTTTACTACAAAATTATGACGAAAAAGATTGCGTCTAGACCAGCAGAGTTGACGTTAGGGATGTCATCCATTCGCGTTTTAAACCGTTAGAAGTGTTTTATTTAAATTCTTATTGGACTCACCAAATCAACGAATTCTATGTAATTTTATTTAAACAGTGCATTCTTATATCATCTCTGTTTTCAGAAAATTTTCAACTTACTACGTTGAAAATAAAACTTTGTTTTTAAGAGTGCCTTCATGGATAGATTAAAGAAAATTAATTTATTAAATATGTATTTTTCACTCCATATTTTATTTCACCCTTATAGCATAATATCACAAAGCAATATATCAATAATGTTTAGGGTTCGATGTCATTTTAGAAATAGAAATAAAAAGTTTCAACAAAGTGTTTGGCCCTAACTTTTTTTTTATTATTTTATGGGTCATATATTTTTTTTGTCTACAAAGCCTTAATAAAAACCAAAGTACAAATTCAGTCATTTATTGCCTCTTATAGTTGTAAATAAACAAACTATTCATCGTCGTTATCTGTTGGTCATGGCGTTAGTTAATTTCGTGAATTTCATCTTGCAGACTAGTGGAAACAGAATTTAATGTCACGTGTAACTTATTTGACCTAAACAGTAAGTATCACAAATAATTGATTATAATTGTTATCTGAATCAGTGGTGGCTGGTGGGTTATGGAATTGGAGGTGCACTTTACTTAGGTACTTTTATTAAAATTAGGAATTCAACAAAGCAACAGTTGACATAAAATATGTTTTTTTTTAAACATTAAACAATGCGGCGACGTTTTTCTCAAGCGAAATGTTCAATTGCTTTTTAGTTAAAACTTAACATCGGGAATCTTCGGCAATCTTCGGTCCGGTCTCGTGCGGCGCATGAGTGCGGAACCGATTAATTTCTCAGTACATATCTATGAACTAACTTTTGTTTCACGCGTCAGGTGTTTTGAGTCGTAAAATAGTAATTTCAAGTCTTTTGAATTGGTGGTTCAGCGCACGAGTGCTACAAGGTATGTACAGCCGCCACTGATCAAAATTCTATTATTTTTAACGTCGATAATTAAATACACTAGGACCAAAAATATTACACCATGTTATTACGCTAAATATAATTTACCTCGTTGCTTCTATGCGACATCACTATTTATCCGACTACGGCGAAAAGAGGCTTAAGGTTTTTCCACTCTAGCGCATAAACCTCCTAAGTGTTAGACAGTCGCAAAGTGTTAAAAAAAAATATTTTTAATATAAATGATGATACGAGCGGGACTCGACCCCAAGATCACAGAGTTGCGTGATGTTGCTCTATTAATTGAACAACAATGTTGGGCATTTCATATTTTATTGAATAGTTGACAACTGCTTACTGTTTTTAGTCTGTGATATTTACCATCAATTGTGGTTAAATATATTTCTAGATCATTTTGGATCCACTCAAATGTCCTTTAGCATTTTGAATGTGCTAATATTTACATAATTCCGTGAGAAAACAGGTAATACGTGTTTTAGCATTTTCTAATATCAAACTTTACAGATAATTGCACCTATCAGAGGTAAATAACATTCGGTATAGAGGTGAGCACGACTTGTTTAAAGCGCCATCTTGCGTCCTTCAATGGAAATTTCTACGGCGCGCCGCGAACCACCGCGCAATCGTTTCTGGTCCATAAATTTCTTCATCTGTTTTTCGTACCGCGTCATCTTTTTCTTGCTTACCTGCACAATAAAAAAAAACATATGAACACGATTCACTATAGTAAAAATGAAATATTTATATATGGGTATATTACCGACAACTATACTACGTTTAAATATAGCACTTTAACGATTTATAACGCGATATATATTAGTTAAACTTATTTGGATATTATTTTAACTACGACGCGATATTTCGGATGCTTTGCAGCCGTCTCCCCGCAACTACGGCTGCTGCAAAGCATTCGAACTGATCGACAAACGTTGCATCTTTAAACCACTAACGTAGGAACTCACCCTTGACATATCTAGTTCGCAAGTTGACTTAGGTCGCACCACGTAGTCCTTGTTCGAGGGTAGGGGCACCCGCGCCCGCGCAACCCATCCAGGTTCTCCGGGACGCACAGTTCTGCAATCATTATATACTAACATCACATATCACGAATAATTCACATAGTATAGATAAAGAATTGTAAAAAAAATTTAAACATTATCTTAAGTGAATCAAAAGCATTTAAGTTACACAAAGTAAATAACGAGGTGCCCCTCGTTATTTTGTGTAACGTAAGCCCCTATACGTTTGTTAGTGTTAGATAAAACACTTTTAACGGTTTAAAACGCGAAATGTAATAATTAACTTGCTTATAATAAATTTTATCTACGGCCCGACATTTTGGATGCTTTTGCAGTAGGTTTTAAACCGTTATAAGTGTTTTATTTAAATGTGCATTACTCGCGAATTAAAAAAAAAACATTATTGAGAGCAATGTATTAATCTAAAAACATTACTATTTATATTCTTAGAACAACATTAAGAGAAAGTGTCACACACCTGTCGGGTTCATCAAGCGTGCGCGCACGTTTAGCGGAAGGCCCCGCCTCTTCGTCTCTACGCCGTTGACCGGCCATCGCTTCGTCACGCGCCTGCCTCTCTTCGCGGGTCATGGCTAACAAAATCACAATAGTAGGTTATGAAGAAATTAAATAAATTATATAATTACAGTAGTTCAATTAAGAATACTTAAATGCATGTGGCTAACATTTTAGTAATAAAAGTTATTGGCATATCTCTGCGATCTGATTTCAAAAACATTTTTCAATTTTCCTGAAACTATTTCTGTATTTCTTGATAGACACTTTTACAAACAATCAAGGGGTTTCAAAGGCGTTATCAAATGGACCAATATACACATTGATTTTACCCTTAAAGTCCGTAGAAAGATTGAAGATAGGTCGGGCCCACTCGGAAATAAGTCTTCCAGCACGTTCCTTGTTGGCTTTCGTCTCTTTGGGATGCTTATATAAATACATCACTGCTTTGCCTATACCAGACTGTTTCAGGAGAGACTTATCTATCGAGGGAAACTGCAACGATATAATAATTATAGTATGGTTGTGATTTTTTAAAATTTATCATTTTAACCACAGGCTCGCAGAAGGCTATTCACCTGATTGGTAAGATCTGTGGAATGTGCTTGCGTCAAACTTAATAGATTCAAAAACCTTTTGAACTCTTTCTCCAAAAAATTATAATTCTTACGCATCAGTTCTGGCTGGTAATAATATAAAATGAAAAAAATAAAAAACATGCATCATTAACACCTTCAGTGTCATGTGTATCTTTTTTGTTATACAGTGTCTAGAACACTGACGGGCTAGTTGGTGTAATGGTAGCAATGTACAGGTAATAAACAACGGCTGGTGGTTTCAATCCCCACCAGGTCCAACATTTTTCTAATCAATTTATATTTTTTTTCAAACATATTGGACTGTCTGGAAATCTGGATATGAAATGGGTGGTAGGAATTTCGAAATTCCGTCCGGTCACAAACCACCGTCCGAACAGATGAAAAAGCCGTGAATTTTTTTAATCACTTTTTGGTTTCAGTGTGTGGAGTTCTGAATATCCAAAGCCAAGATAGCCCAACAGAGACATCTTGTTTAGATGCCATTGAGTAAACCACTTGCGTGACTATCATCCCCTATCACAAAAAGGCAGTAATTTTCACATACTATATATAGCAGTATTGTACTTACATCCATAAGAAGTTTTAGCACACTTTCCCGGATAAGCAGACACGGTAGAGCCCGATTGGGCATGGGCGCTAGCCATGAGCAGAGCACATTTAGCACATTGTGCTCTAGGAATGCCAGTTGTAGATCACGCTTTATTAGTTGAGACATTGCCGCCTAAACACAAAGAATAAACAGTTTTAAGGATTTAAACGTTGTAACATCTGAACTATGCAAAGCAACAGGGGAATCTCCCAAGCGGTACTTGTATAAAGATAAACTACAGACAGTACTTAAAAATAAGAAATGACAGTATCTTATTGATAAAAAAACTTACACATGAAGGCACTATACATATAATTTAAAAATCGAAAATACATAGAAAAAAAATTCGACTCGGGCAGGACTTGAACGGGCATCGTCAGCGTTCCGTGCTGTTGCTCTCACAGTTGTTTTCGATTTTTACATTATATAATACCGGACATTTTAAAAACTTAAGCTTAACTAAGCGCATTGTTAAACAAATCGTTAAAATAAGAAATAAATTAAGCTGATTAGGACACGAAAGCGTTGGTAAGAGCAACAGCACAGAACGCAGTGATCATAGGTTAAGTTCTATGTCATCGATTGGTAACTCTTACCAATTACCTAAATAGCACGAAGTGCTGTGGATGCCGATTCAAGTCGTGCCCGTATCGTAAAATATTTAACAGTCTTTAATTTCTATGTCATCATTTTTTTACAAATTAAATACTTTTGTATTTGAAGAATATAAATTGTGTGTATCATGATTAATCAAAGTAGAAAAATAAGAAATTTATAAAACCCGTAAATATGATTTACATCTGGTCAATATATATTAAAGGAATATATAAAAGAGTCGTACCTTAAGCATCGACACCTTTCGTACGGCGGGCAGATTTCGTTTATTCAATTCGCGGTCTTCCTCAGCTGCTGTGCGCATCTGCTGCAGTAGATGCGCTATCAAATCATCGTTGTCATTGATAATTCCAATATCCCTGCGGCGACGCCGCCCGCGCCGCTCCTCTCGCTTACGAGACAGCATTATTTCGAAATCTGACATTCCACCCATCATTTCCGAGCTGGAAAAAAGGGGGGACTTTTGTAGGTGACAAATAAATTTTTAATATAAGCACTAAACTTAAAAGTTCATAATAATTCGATTCTATAACCGTGGCTATTAGGATGCCTACCTTTTACCGTCGGGCGCCAGTTCATCATCAGAAGAGTCTTCTGCCTTATCAACTGCGGGCTCTGCAACTTGTTCACTCTCAACTGGGGCCGTTTCACGTTCATCATCTGATTGCAACCGCACTGTACGACGCTTCTTCGCATCTATCAAGGATTAGAATTATATCATTTATTAGGCGAGTCTTTGATTAAATATAATGTTCACAATTTATTTAAACCTAGCAGGTTATTGAATTTTTTATGAGTTTCTTGCATTGTTAAATAAAACATTAACGTTTCACTAATATATATCGCGTTTTAAACCGCTAGTGTTTTATTTAAATGTGTATTGCAAGCGTAAAAACACAATTTCGTCTGTCTACCCTACTGTTTAGTGATATTAACCTTTTCTCGAGGGTGAACCAGAACCAGAGCGGGAACCTGATCTGGAACGAGAACGTGACCTAAAAAAAAGTTACGAATTATTTTTCTTTCTTCGATAATATGAATTCCAGTAATATAACAAAAAGTAATATACCTGGACACAGATTTTGCCGAACCGGACCGTGATCTGGACCTCGAACGTGACCGTGACTTGGATCGAGACCGCGAACGTGATCTGGAGCCTGATTTTGATCTTGAACGAGATCTAGATTTTGAACGCGACTTGGAACGAGAACCGGATCTAGACCGAGAACGGGAGTGAGATTTAGACCGGGAACGGGATTTAGATCTTGATCTTGAATGTGATTTGGATTTACGGGACACGGAACGAGATCTAGACTTTCTAGAACCAGAACGGGATCTCGAACGAGATCTGGATTTGGATACTCGGTTAGGCGAGCGAGACCGAGAGTCGGATTTACGGGATCCAGAGCGACTTCTTCTGCCTCCTGTCACAGAAAACAAATATTAGATTATTATTAATAATAAGGTTTCATATGTAAAGCTCTTTAAGTCTTTTCTTACTTAATATACTTAACATATGTGGCTTTGGCACACCTTATTTTGTTTAGATAAAAATCTAAAGTTCTATGTAAAACTACTTATACAAGCGAAGATATAGCGAAAAATGTGAAGAAAGTGGGAAAATGATTCATCATTATGGGTTTCCGAGGCGTACGCTGCAAAAACGGTTCAAAATACCCAAACAATATGTATGAAGGAATGATTCCTCTTTAAATGATTTAAAAAAAAGTCTACAACGCAATATGTATTTCTTTAAAGGTCAATTTGCAAGAACGACAGGAAGGGATGCGGTCAACGTCGTGAGTAAATACAGAACAGAACTAACTATTCTAAGCGAACGAAGTCGCTGGCACAGTTAGTATATAATATTTCTAATGTGTATCTCTACTATACCACCTGTTCACACAATGCTTAGTTACCAGATAGCAGATACTTACTGGATGACTTAGCTTTTGACGCTGATCTTGATCGCGACCGTCCGCCACGAGATTCTGAAATATTTTAAATAACTTTGTAGTAGTATTTTTTTACAATTTATAGTTAATACAAATTGTTTGCTTAAATTAGTAAAAACTTTTCTCCACTCACCAGCTGGTGACACTGTAGTTTTATCTTGTCCATCTACATCCATCTTTTCTACCGATTTACTTTTTGAACGCCGAGGAGAACGCGTTGGGGAAATGACCATATTTGGCGAACGACTCCTAGACTTGCTTCTTGGTCTTGACAATTTCGAACCACTACGGCTTCGACTTCTAGATTTTCGTGAATCACTATTTGATCTCGATCGAGCTAAAGATGCACTCCGCAATTTTGGAGAACCACTCTTAGATTTAGAATCTTTTCCTGGAGGGGATTTACTTCTGGATCTAGAGGTTTGTAATGAGGGGGAAATGCTTTTCGATTTAACTGGACTTGCACTGGGTGATCTAGGTTTTGGTGAATCATTTTTAGATTTCAATGACCCACTTCTTGACCTATTAGATTTCGCTGAACCACTTCTTGATCTATTTGATTTCGCCGAACCACTTCTTGATCTATTTGATTTTGCAGAACCACTTCTTGATCTATTTGACTTCGCCGAACCACTTCTTGATCTATTTGACTTCGCCGAACCACTTCTTGATCTATTTGATTTTGCTGAGCCACTTCTAGATCTGTTTGACCTGGCTGATCCACTTCTCGACCTGTTTGACTTTGGAGACCCACTTCTTGACCTATTTGACTTAGCTGAACCACTTCTGGATCTATTTGATTTAGCTGAACCACTCCTTGACCTGTTTGACTTAGGTGAACCACTCCTGGATCTATTAGATTTAGCAGAGCCACTTCTCGACCTGTTTGACTGTCGAGATCCACTTCTTGACCTATTTGAATTAGCTGAACCACTTCTAGATCTAAGAGACTTCTGTGATCCAGAGCGAGATGACGCCCGTGAAACACTACGAGAGTGTGATGACGATTTAGATCTTGATCTTGAGCGGGAGTTAGATTTGGATCGCACTGAGCCATCATGAGACATTTTGGAATCGGACTCAACCTAAAAATTCAATATGATATTGATTATACCCATAATTTTGGGAGGTAGAATATAAATTATTACTAATCTTCAGTATATATTATTAAGTGTTGTTGATGATATGTTCTATGGTTCATTATAAAAACCAAGTCTTTTCAAAGGATAAAAATAATACATTTCTGCATTTACAACATATACTTGCTTTCAATATTTAGTCAGAGTAGTGTACTTACAGATCGACTGCGGGATCTTGATTTCCTTCCATCTGTAATTTATAAAATTATATAAGATTTTTCACCTACAATATACTTCCATAGCTTTGAGTTAGCCTTGTACCTCCCTTAATTTGCTATATTGCCAAGAAAGCCCTACGTTATAATAGATTAAAATCATGTACATATTTAGGTAATAACAACAAATAATAACAAACGTTTAAAATGTAGTCGACTGTTTGGTTCTTAGGTTATAACAGAAAAACATACCCGTATCGACATCCATTTTGCGGTGTTTGTTTCGTAGCTATTACTTTGAAATTAGATGACGGTCATCAGTCAAAGAAAAACCTTTATTAAAGCAGCATTTACCATCACGAATATAATTAAAAACGGTTATGTAGTATTAACTTAATGATAGAAATATTTTATTGTTTTTAGTTTTTACTTTCGTTAGCTAAATTCTAAAATTGATTTGCCACAGATAATAAGATATAGTACATAGCTTTAGGAAAGACCTCTAACCACAGATAAAAATCAAATAGTAAAGAAGTTGCTCATCTGCCACGAGGACATACGAATCTCTATTTAAATACATTAGTTTGTTTATAAACTGCAAAGTACACTTAATGAAACAACACAAACGAGAAGAAGAATAAGATGATTTTTAACATCGTATAACAAATAAATATGTGTATAAAAAAAACTCATGTATTCGTAAACTATATAGCACTCGAATACATTACAATTGTGCTTTGTGCTGCGACCTATTTTTTTCTGGGGTAATCGTAACGTGTACTCGATACGTTTACGTTACCGTACGTCAAAATATTCGTGCTTGGGCCACAGCCTGGTTAACTGACACTTGACAGAATGGCATCTGCAATCAATTGTCGAATGTCATAACAAAAAACATTTGTAAAATCTTACAAAACCAAAACACCTTGCGAAACAGTTGTAAAAATTAACAAGTTTTGTTTAGTTATGAAATAAAATATTGCTTTTTATAGTTTTTAAACAAAGTCTGTTATCAATAATAATGGATGAAGAAGGGAAACTACCACTTAAGCGTGTAGAGTTATCACTTTCAAAATTTAACGAAGTTGCAATCCCACATCATTTAGATTTATTGCGTCAACACAAAGCCAATATTTTGAAGGTATATGTTTTATTTAATTTCACCTATAATAAAGTGTTAATAACACTGCCTGGGTGTAAAAATTCACATTACATTTTAAGTTCATTATGTAAATAGTGCGTAGAACCAGTGACGTCACAATAGTTCTAATATTGGAATTGGAACGTTTTGTAGTTGAAGGACACGGGCTTATTCTGTTTTCGTCTATTCGCGGATTGACTCTTAATTTGAATTTATTCAAACTAGCCGAAAAATCACTCATCTACATTTAAAAAAATCGCTTTTAAACATTTTCAGGAAGACATTTATACTACAAACTTTTTATTATTCCTAAAATACGTATTATTTTTCTTTATAGTATGAGGAACTAGGTGATTATGCTCGAGTGCGTTCAGAACAAGCACACGCACGTCGAGTATCATCACAGTTACGTAGTCTTCTTGGAGAAATGGAATGTCTGAGAAGACAAGTTCTCATATCTGATAGAGCCAAGTTTGACCAGCTGACACAGCATTCCCGAGAACTCACTCTTAAATCTATTATGGACTATTTAGGTAAGGGACTTATTAAATTTCAACATCTACATACATCTTTAGATGGCTGATGATTTACTTTTGTTTTTGTAGGATATAGTCCAATAAGAACGGATTTTAATTTAATGGAAAAAGGAACTTTGCTGAATAAATTTAAAATTTTATGAAGTAGAAATGGAATAAAACACGTCATGTTCCATATTATATTGAAATTAATTTGCTAATGTTAGTAAAAGCATGGTCAAATTTTTTTGATCTAACGCTGGTTACACTGCATCTCACCTTTAAATTGATTATTAAGAAGAAGAATATCATAAAGCAAATCTATGAAAACTTTGATTCTTCTTCTTCCTTGTTATTTTCATGTGACATGTTCACTTTTATTATTGTAGTTAAAATATTCTAGGTGTGATAGAAAGAAGTTGCATAGCAATAATAGACTCAAACAAGTTGCGTCCATCACGTTTTGGTGAGATATGTAATTAGCGTTTTGGAACGATACAATAACTTGAATTTAGATTTTACACTAATATTAAGTATGGACTAATCATATTTAAAGGTCTTTTCATTTATAACAAATGACATATTTTCGTCAACTAAATATACTAATGGCATTGCTGACCCTATAACTCTACAGTTTACATTCAACTTTGATGTAATCATTTTTAATGTTTGGCCTATTAATTTTTAACAGCTATCTAAATCTCAACAACATCCTCATTTTAAAGTATACAATGTGTAACGTAATTATATTTACTCTTAATATGTATGTGACATAGTTAACATTACTATTTGTAGAAACAAGTCCCTTGTCAATAAATCGAAAGGAACATTTAGATGAAACTGAGCCAAAAGACATGGTGTCTGGTAGTGTACTGTCTACAGAATCGGTTGGAGTGATTCCAGATCCATCAGAGCAGATCCAGCTACAAGTTGACACTCATGTAAGCTATCATAGTTATTCATATGATTTTGTATTATTTTTCTATATCCATGCTGTTATATAAGAAATAAAAATCGCTAATCCCAACGTCTTATCACTAGTGGACATTGTGTCACTGGGGGTCTGTAGTAATGTTTGGTAGTAACTTAGTTATTTAAGTGCACACACTGTATGTAAAATCCTCCTTTTCAGGAAGTATCTTTAAAGGAGAGAGAGGAACTATTAGCTGGTTGGAGCTCGTTGCAAAGTGAAGTAAGAGCATTACATGACACTTGGCAGCATGTGCAGGCGCAAGCACTTAGACATAGAGAACAAGTATGTAAAAATATCAATACCATCACTTGAAATTAAAGTGTTTCACAAGTGCGGAAAACTACTTTATGAATAATGTGAAAATAAGACAATTATAATTAATAAAAATATTTGTATTAACTGAAGTAGGAAAAAGCTAATATGAGGTTGTTAGTGGCCTAATAACAAGCAAATGACTATGAAAATATAAATAACTCAAGTCATAAGGCAGTTACGCTACTCAGTCTCTAACGGCCTCATATACAGTTACCATAGACTTTATTTGATAACAATACTTTCAGATTAGTGTGAGCGCAGATAATGTGGAAGTCGCAGCCGACAACGTACAAAATGCGCGGACACATCTTGCACTAGCTGACAAGTTTGTATTTAAATTTCTCTGTTTTTGACCCAATTTTCAATCCCAATCATTGACGTGTGTTTATATAATTTGAAGTCCTAATATTATGTTTTAAACTTAATTTAACCTTACTAGATTATGTTATCCCATAGAACTTAAAATTTTAAAATAAACAAACATGAATATTTTAAAACTATGATTACATAATAATTAAATACTGTCTATACTTTACGCGAATAGTACACATTTAAATAAAACACTTTAACGGTTTAAAAAGACAATATTACTTAAACTTATAATTCTATTAGAATTCGTAATCATTTTGACAGGATTCGTGCCGGTATGTACGGTATTGGAGGCGCAGCAGCTGGTGCGGCTTTAGGAGGTCCCGTCGGGCTGATACTTGGCGCTAAAGCTGGAGCAGCCGCACTTCTGGCTGGTTCCGCCTTAGGGTACATCGGTGCAACGTTCCTAGGACGGAAGAGACAAGCACAAATAGATACTGACATACAGTCTAACACACAAGATGATAAAAAGGATCTCTAACAGTCGATATGCGTTTGCGTATAACGTGTTGTTTGTCTGAAATTTGTATAAGTACAAGTTTGTACAAGAAATCTACCTACAACACAACACAACAGTTTGCAAACGCTAAATTGTCGATATTTTAGCCTCTCAATGTATATAAGTAAACATTACAATAAGTTTGGTTGTACATAGTACATAGATAATAAAAAAATATATTTTTTATAATGTATATTTAAATACTGTCTATAGTTTACGCGAGTAGTACACATTTAAATAAAACACTTTAACGGTTTAAAACGCGATATATTAGTTAAACTTATTTGAAAATGATTTTTAACTTCGGCCCGACGTTTCGTCTCCCCGTGACCACGGCTGCTGCAAAGCATCCGAAACGTCGGGCCGAAGTTAAAAATCATTTTCAAATAAGTTTAACTAATATATCGCGTTTTAAACCGTTAAAGTGTTTTATTTAAAAAATGTATATTTATCTAAAATTTTAGTTATATGCTATTATATTACTAACATAACGTGGGATATGTAGTAAATGGCAGTTCAAGTCATTATTTCCATTACTGTTTAAGCGACTTTATTTTCTTGACCACATTTAAAATATTGGAGTCAGTAAACATGGCATCTATAAATGCATATTATGGGTAAGTCATTAACATTTTCATTATAATTTACATTAAACTTGTTTTTAAGGGACTATGTTACTTGCACAAAGTTAAGCATACATATATAAATAGTTATAAAATATTGCACTATTCTTTGATTGTGATCTTAGTATATCGTACTTTTTCATTATTTTTGACATATCTTTCTAGTCAAGTAATATTTATAGGACAATAAAGTTTGCAGTGATTTCATTGTTTTATTGAAATAAAACATTTTAACGGTTTAAAACGCGATATATTAGTTACTTTGTTTCCTTAATAAAATTAACCAGTGAAACAAAAACAGAGATGTGTTCGCCTCCTGGCCCCTCGGTATCCGGTATTTCACTATATAAGACAATAAACAAAAAATTTAGACAAAAAAGTCTTTAAGATATTACAGTAGAGCGTCGATTATCCGAAGTAATTAGGCGACGTGAGTGTTCGGAAAACCGGTATTTTCGGATAATTTAATTATCTATATGTATATTCATTCAGACAAACATATTTACGTACAGGTAAATGAAAATCATGCTTACATTACATATATCTTTAATGACAAATATGAAATAAACAAAAAAAAGTGCAGATATGTAATCTTATAGTAAAACATGTGTTAAAAATGTTGAATTTTCGTCTGCCGAAACATGCCACCCGCTTACGAGCGTCTAGATCACGTACTTTTTAAGAACAGATATTTGATACCTGGTCGCTTTCAGCCTGTGTTTCCACCAACCAACGCAAGGCAATATCTAAGCCAGTAAATGCTTCAGAAGCACTCACTACGTTTTCATCTTCATTATTTGAACTTGTAGTTGATGTTAGGTGGTGTTAGCGGTGAGGTTGGCCTTATCAGTCATGAGGTCTAAAATTTCACTATCCTGAATAATTTGAGTTGAACCTCTACTTCATCACATTCGTGGCAATCAAGATTTTTTAGCATATTTATCATTTGGGTCGGGCGGGGAACCGTTAACCCCGCGCGTTACTACTGTTCGGATAAGCGTTCATTCGGTTAAACGACGTTCGAATAATCGACGCTCCACCTCTAAGTGTACATCCCCATAGAAGTATACAGATATTTTATACTGCATTATATGATTATACCTCGTTACATTTGGGATTTGCATATTTTGATTCTAGAGTGTTCATTCTGTTGCGGTTTATAATAAGTATATAATCTATGGAGGTTGGCATCGTAACTTGACGTTTAACTATTCGCTTAGAAGGAATTAAGATGGCGTACATATGTTAAAAAATAATGTACTGCTTTTGCATGTTGAGAAGTACATAAATGTATGGATCTAAAAGTTTTTCATTCTAATTTCGTGGTACTACTTGGTTGTTAAACAAGAACATAATTACTTAACGTAAAACAGCAATGTTGTCTGTTAAGAAATTTATTATTTCGTACGCGTCATAAAAAGGTTGCTTGTGGTGAAGTGTCATTATATGAGTTAGGTTGTAGAATTTGGGCGTGATGTCGTTTCCACCTAGACCGCCAATGGTGCCCTATGGTATCGCCCCTGGAGTGGTCACGATGCAGATGCAAACACATGTAAGGATATGTTGATTTTGCTTTTAGTTCTAACCTACAAAATACGGCCCCAAGTACATGATTCCTCATAATACACGGTTTAGTGCTTATACTCAGACAGAAGCCTTTAGGCTGCATACATTTTGCTTTTATCGTTGATTTATCTGTTGCATAGCTACCATTAAATAAATCAATATTTTTATATTAGCTTTTAACAATTATGTTAAGGTAATAGAGGAATATACAGTTCATAAAATTATCAGAAAATATTTTGATGCTTAACCGTACTTTATTGACCTATCTTATTATGTAAAGCCTAAAAAAACAGGTTACAATTTACTCCATACAATCCATACTTCTAATTCAGCTATATAAAGGTATATTTATAAAAAAATGTGTTTATAGCCCAGTGTAAGGCTAGCTATTTACTGGTTGCTAGGTATTAGGTGGCTAGTCATTAGCTAAAGAGCCAAATATGATAACATAAAAACTGTAAAAATATGGCAGCCAATTTTACTTTAAAATGCTATGTTTGTGTATGTAATGATAAATGTAATGTAAACATAGTGAAATTAGGAATACAATAAAAGCAGTTACAGAGCTGCACTTTCACTGACACTGTTTCAGGTCTTAGAATTGATGTATGATTTGTTATAATGATGCACAAAAAATAAGACATGTTGAATATACTTTTTATAACTCAACCATTTCATCATTTATCATGAACCTATACAGATATTCAATGTGCGATAACAAGACCAAGCCATGTAACTGTATAGGTAATTGTTAAAATTATTTTTCAGGTGATGGTTGGCGCTTATGGAGCCGGTTCGGTGAGTGGTCGCAGTGGGCTATTACCAGCGCCCACGTCTAACGCAGGTAAAACTGTTTCGCGATCCGCTCGTCCGCAGAATGGTGCACAAAATGAAGGACCAGCTGTTACTGTTTTTATTGGTTAGTTCCTTTCTACTGCTACAATAACACATCTCAATAGGAAGTGTCTGATGAAAACAGCTTGCCTTGTTACTTATATTGTTGATATGTAAATTTCATGTTATGTTGTAATTTAAGCTGTCATGCTTAAACATCATTAAAAAAGCAGTGATTGTGTTCTACATTTTAGGTAAGTAATGAATGAGCCTTAAAGTCAACTTATGCATGTAAAGAATTAAAAATTAGACTTAGACCGTCTGATAATTAAAAACAGACTTTTCTTCAAATTGTGTTTCAAATATTAGAATTCTTGATATTGGACACACATAAATATAAAATTCACATTGACTACCTCAATGGTCCCAAGAAACATAGAATAACTATGTTTGGAAATGTCAACTAAATTTAGACACAGATATGTGTTTGGTATAGATGCAATGGGATATGATATTAAATTTGACATTGAAAGCTCTTAGTCAGTAAGTTCGTAAATTATATAAGCATATATCTACAATAATTAAGCATATTGTTAACTTTAATTGTTTTGCTTTAGGAAACATTTCGTCTCGAGCTCCGGACGCGATGATACGTGCTCTACTCAGCGCATGCGGCACCGTTTCAAGCTGGAAACGCGTCAGTACATTTGGTTTCTGCGAGTTTGCGGGGCCCGAAGCCGCCTTGCGTTGCGTGCGAATGCTGCACGATCGTCCGCTTGCTGATAAAAATCTGCTTGCCCGCGTCGACGGCAAGATGCAGGCTCTCGTCGATACGTACAAAAGTAGGTCAAGTTTCTTAACTGAATATTTTTTTCAAGATAGAGAAAGACAGACAAGCGTCAGGTTCACTTGGTGGAAGGTGAAATACCCCAGCCATACACAATTTTGACATGATGTGCTATCGACCTATTATTGGCTTTGGATGTTAAGCGAGTTTATAAGTATTGTCTGTCGCTATCGCGAGTAGTAAAGTACTTTTAACAGTTTAAAACGCAAAATATATTAGTATACATTTTTTTTATTTTCACCACGTCCGACATTTTCGATGCTTTTGTCAAAGTCAATCCATTTTTAAACTGTTAAAAGATTTTTATTTAAGCAAGTTTATAAAAATTTGGGTATATCATATTTAGTTCAATTAAAGACTATAGCCTCTTATAGTTTAGTTTTTAACTGAAGCTAATAATGTTGGAAAACAGGGATAGTTATTTTATTTATACAAACCCTTTACTAATCCTAACTTTTCCTCTTGTGCGATCATGAAGTCTGCCTTCATAAAAGCCCACTAATTCTTACTATGTCTTTTAATACGTTAAATTGTTATCATCAGCTGAACAGCGTACACGTATAGCTGAAGGGGGAGGCAGTGCGGGAGAGGGGGAGTCGTATTTGGACGCTAAGCAACGCGGTGTTGACGAGACTGTGGAGAGGAAGATTGCACAGATTTATCGGGACTATCAAGAGGAAATTAACAACTATGAAATACTACAAAAGGGTGAGTCCCTTCTGTTTAAAACTAGACTGTGGTTGTTTTAAATAAAAACAATCTATACTACAAATTAATAATCCATTATTGAAAATAAATTTACAACACCTGCATCCACAATGTTTCAGTTCTGTTGCTATAAACAATAGAGCTACCATGGCCTACAGGCTGTTGGTGCAGTGTAATTTCAATCTTAAGAATGTTATTTATTAATTATAGCACCATTTTTATTAAGTTTTTTAAGTATTAGCAGCAATAAACAATATAAATAAAAAATCGATTAATTCAACTACCTTTTGTGGTTTTACAATACCTTTCGTTTATACAGAAACAAAATGTAGCTATGCACTAATATTAGTTTGCTTGAATTATGTACGTGTATCTCACACATGTAATTAATAAAGTTGTTTTTACATTTTTTATTAATTGTAACTATGACCTGAAACTTCTGATGCTTTGCAAAATAAGTTTACTCTTATATTTCCTTAATTTAACCGTTAAAATTGTTTTATATAAACTATTATCCATTTCAGAGGAGCAGATATCGAAGACGGCGCGTGTTCTTGAAGAGGCGGACATTTCGGAGGAGAAACGTGACGTCATCCACCGGGAAATTGGCAAGTTCCGCGAAAGTATGAAGGTGAGTTGCTCCGTCTCGCTTATACCTTAATATCCTTGTCTCGCACGAAGGCGCGTGCGTTACCAGCCCATCAGTATGCACACGCACACTCGCACATTTATTTGTACGGATCAGTACCTAAATATTGCTTTTCCCATTACTTAAGTTACTATTATATAATTTTTAACATTTGAGACCTAGCATATTTTATTGTACTTAAGTTAAATATATAAAAATAGGATGTATTTATAATATTTGTTTGATATAATGATTTATTGAATTCACAAATGGATCGTAGTCTCGCGATGTGTGCGTGTTGCTCGGTCTTCGTGTCGTGGTCGTCTTTATGCGGTGAGTCGATAAGATAGATCGTTTGTCTCGCTCTAGCGTGAACGTAAATATATCGATAGATTTATCCTTTATATAAAGGACGATATGAATACGTTCATGTTAGTAAGCCGGGCTGGATTTAACACACATCTCACAGTCAATATCTTTTTTTTGGTATTTCGTATATTTATACATAGCACAGTGTAATCTCGATACCTAGAAACTCATAATGTAGGATAAGACGAGTTATAGTTTTAATTAATTTATTGCAAGTTATATTTGACCGCAAACTAACTTTTTCTTAAAGAAACATCTTTTTGGTCCAGTTACAAAGTCTATTTATTAATTCAAGTATTAGATATTTAAGGGAAGGGAAAATCATCTTTACTCGACTTAGCCTTGATTTATTGAGATTCCACTATATATTATATATGTTCTTACATTATTACAAGTTAATAAAACAAAAATTTTGCCTCTGCTGATAATAAAATCTATGATAAGTAAATATTAATGTTATTATTTCAAGTTTTAATAACTTTTTACATTAAAATATATAAGATGACAGTGAGGTGCGAATAACTTTACAGTACTAATATGTGTTTATGTTATAATTACTGGGCTAAAACGTAATACTATCCTTAACACTACACACAACAACATTCTCTTTCTGATAGTCAACATAGTTATATGTTACAATACAATATGATATCAGAAACTGAGAGTGTCTATATTTCAAATATAACTCTTCATTTGATACTTTGTTCTTATATACAATGAGAAAAATGGGTATATGTACTTCTAAATGATATATTGACTGTGATCAGTTCGTATTGATGTATTTTAGTCGATAAACTTCAATACAAGTGTTGAAACCTAAATTGTCGGATAACGAGAGTTGCATAGTAAATCATTATGAACTGTGAAAGTCACTGGTCGTGGGCTTGCATTCGTGAGTTGTGAGCACACGACCTGCCCGCTGTACCAGCTCTCGCCAAATTAAATGCATAAATGGATCTAAGATCAGTCCTTATGTCATCCGTCGATCGAGAATTTTCCATTCTAAATATTGTTTTATATCGTAACTTGCGCTCAGTAAGTTCGGTTAGGCGAGAGCTTGTCCCGGCGCGGTCCTAAACCGAGAAGACACTCCGCTGGAGCGACTCGCCGCACGCCTTGTCGACACCTCCGCGACGCTCCACCAGAGGGCTCTGGCCGTGTAAGTTGCATTACTCCGTAATGGCTGACTGCTGAGTGGCTGCGAGACTTTGAATGGCGATACCGAGCCTGTGTGAACAACCTATTAGCTTCTTAATTAGATTTCAAAGAATTTGGGAAAAAATCTAATTGTTTGTTTGCCAGGCGAAGTTTGTTTGTGTATATTGTTGGTCACTTGCGTCGCAGGTGGCGCTGTCGTTGGTTTTTTTCGTGTCGCCACGTGACTGCTGCACTTGTACAAAACTTAAAGTTTACTAGTTAAAGCTACAGTGCTTTAAAAAATGGAAACGTTTGTATAAGTTTATGTTTTAAAAATATATAGTGATTTGAATAAACTTGTGTAAACGCATCTTTGTAAGTGCAGCGGTGGCTGTTAGTTCGTTAGGTTGGTAAAAGGTTTGACCTAGTAGGCGGTAGAGCTAATGTTATCGACTGACGACAGCGGTGCGTTCATTTGATTGTAGCCATTGAGGTTGAACTACGCGCGACCCGGTCTACCCGCCACTCGACACACACGTGAGTTTATTTTACACTTCGTACTAGCGACCACTACCCCGTCGTCTTATTTAACCCGGCACTCGGTATACGATCTCCACAGACCTTACAAAATTGAATGTGAGCTTGTGTGTATGTGATATGGCGTCTGTTTATATCTAGATATCCGAAACATTTATGTTCTTATGTGTTGAGTAATTGAGGGTAGAACATAGTAGCATTCAAAAACTACACAAACACTACCTGAAATTTAGGCCACCCAATTTTCCGACGAAAAAATTGTTTTATTAATTCTCTATATATTTTTCCATTATCTATTTATAGTATGTAATGCGAGAGTGTAGAAATAAGATCGTATACCGAGTACGGACGTGAAATATGCGATTGTTATGATGAGCTACGTTAGAGCGAGCAAGATATATTTTTGTGTGTTGCGCAGGAGGAAGCCGATGTGGTGGTGCGTCGCAAGCGAGACAAAGATGATAAGCCCGAGCGAGAGAAGGAGAAAGACAAGGACAGAGAGCGAGATAGAGATCGTGACCGCGAGCGGGACCGAGACAGGGATAGAGAGAGGGATCGAGAACGTGACAGAGATAGAGAACGAGACCGTGATAAGGATAGGAGAAAGAGAAGTGTGTCCAGGTAATCATTTCAGACTAGTACACATATACAGTATAAAGCGGTTTAACGGTTTAAAACGCGATATTTTAGTCAAACTCATTTTTTAATTATTATAACAACGATCTAACGTTTCGGGTACTTTGCAGCAGTCATAGAGGCAAGGTCTGCTAAAAGTGTATTTTTAAATCAACCTTCCCATCCGGATTGTGAGCGTAGTTTACGCTGTTTTTTATGATGTATGTATATTTTTTTATTTATCTTTTCTAATAAACTACATATTCTCTTTTAGGAGCAAAGACCGAGACCGCGAGCGAGAAGAACGCGAGAGAGAACGTGAACGTGAAAGGGAAAGAGAACGAGAGAGAGAGAAGGAGCGCGAGCGAGAAAGAGAAAGGTATAATTGTAGATTGTACGTTGTATATTCAGACATTTTTGCATTACTATAAAAAAACTTATTTCATAAAATATTTTTAGGGAGGTCCGCGAACGTGAACGGGAAAGAGAACAGCGGGAGCGAGAAAGAGAACGAGAGCGCGAGCGGGATAGAGAACGGTATGTATCTATTTCGTATATTATATATTTATGTATTGACACAAGTTACATCCATAGATTACATACACATAGGATTTGTATGTTATTCATAGTCTTGTATGACTGTGTTAATTGTCTTTATCACCCGATTATCTGATATAAATACGGACTCAACATAATAAAAAATGAGAAACTATAGAAGTAACCCAATTTTCAAAGAGGACTATAACGATTTTCATAATTCGGTACAAAGTCGTAAATATCAAGAAACCAATAAAACGTAATCACAATTCGGTTTGTAGGAAATAAATGAAAAACGCTTATCAAAAACTCGTTAGCTCTCGCTTGGCTACAAAGTACATAGGAAAATCTCGACACGCCCTTAATTTGTGAATGGGAATTTAATTAAAACCGATTGATATTATTACTTTTGCCATTACTGCGTGTTCGTTCCGGTGTTAACTGAGAAGCTACTCTCATAATTATTGTTTCGCGACAGTCAGTAATATTAACGTACAGTGTTTTGACGATGTGTGGTGTAGTTGTTTTGTCGATACATCCCTATATCCGTACTCGTTATGAGATTGAGGCAGATCTTCGCGGCTCACGAAATCGGTAAAGTATTTTTGGTAGCAAGTATTTGTCATATAAACATACTTTTGGAATTAATGAGGTATGCGGGGGTAGCTTGATACTATTATTGTATCGCATAGGTTAAAGTTTAATTATAAAATACAATTGACCGATTAAGTATGACCCGACAAGTATTAAACTGCGAAATGTGGTGACAGTGATCGTTCTGTTAGATGCTTTTTAATAAACCAGTCTTCCAAATGGTATCTTCTTATAGTAGATTGTCTTCTAAAATTAAGTAATCTTTAATTGATATAAAAATATTACAAGTAGGGCACACAGAACATAAATAAATCTTAATATAAGTTCATAATTGTCTTGTTTTATTATGATAATGTATCTGTGATTACAGTGAACAACGGGAACGCGAGCGTGAGCGAGAACGAGAACGTGAACGTTCGAGAGACCGGGAACGAGATAGAGATAGAGACCGTGACAGAGATAGAGGGCGTAACGAGGTGGACTCCAGGAGAGAGAAAGAGATAGAAGAGGAGGCGAGAGATAAAAAGCGATTGGAGAAGAAGGCGCGCGGGAAAGAGGCCGCTTATCAAGAGCGGTAAGTTATATAAAGTCAATTATCAAATAAAATAAATGGTTTGAATTTGAATAACTAAATACATTTAAACGATGAAAATGCTTGGGCCATGGTCATCCATACTCGCTCTAACAAGGAAAATTATGTTGTAAATTGAAGACTGTAAAACTTAAACTTGGCGATAAAAGGAGTAGCGTCGAGTTTCTTGGCAGTTCTTCTCGTTCTTTCTAAGCCCTTGATTTGAGAACTGGTAGTAGTAGTAAATGTGAATTTAGTCTTTAAATTTTAACTGGTGTGACTTCATTAGTGTACTACCTAGTTACCTACATGAATAAATGATTTTTGACTTTCACTATATAATATAAATACACGTCTAAAAATATATTTTATACAAACAGATTGCGTAACTGGGAGAGTCGTGAGCGTCGCAAAGCTAAGGAATATGAGCGCGAGAAAGAGAGGGAGCGATGCCGCGAGGAGGAGAGGGAGCGAGAAGCGAAGCGGCTTAAACAATTTCTGGAGGACTATGACGATGAAAGAGATGATCACAAATATTATAAGTAAGTTGGGTCAATGATTATTTGACCAATTATAGACCATACGGTCTTTTGGGGATGACAACTTCGTATGGTAGGTTGCACTTATACGGCCTGCTTCTATTAAAGTACCTGACAAGCAAAGTCACATGCTTGTGATGTCAATATACATGGCCCGACGTTTCGGATGCTTTGCAGTTGAAGAAAAATAATATTTTTTTAACAAGTTAATATTTGCGTCTTAAACCGTTAATATTTTATTTAAATACAATTTATGATTTTAATAATTATCGCCATAATTAATAAATGCAATTTATCGTATTACAGAGGTAAAGAACTGCAGCGTCGTCTCGGGGCGCGAGTGAGAGAGGCCGAGGGCGATGCACGGGAGCGACAGAGAGAACAAGAGGAGTTAGTTGCGTTGCGCGCTGAGATATTTGGTGCAGCTCCACCTGACGACTCAACTGCTAATGCTGCTTTCGAGAAGGTTCTATTATGATTACTTGATATTTTTCATAAGTATACTTATTTTTTTAAATATATATTATTACATTTTGACACTTACTCCAAAATATCTCCTAGGAACAGATAGCTCTGTAGATGTGTATATTTTATGTCATCTTTGTATTTTATTTGTAAAAGCTTAACGGTTTTAAGTTAAACACTATGTTTGTTTTTAATAATATCATAATCAAAACTCACATTTATTGCATACTGTATGTACAAAATACCAAAGTTTTTAAACCCCACAGGCGGTAGGAGAACGAGAGGAGCAATACAAGCCACGTCTCATTGTGGATGTTACGTTGCACCAGGACCTCCAACGCGAGCGTGAAAAGCAACGTGCTGTGCAGCGGGAACGGGCACGTATCGAGGTGAGATTGATTTGAAATATTAAAAAAAAGAATCTCAAATATTGAACGGCTTTTTCTTTTAATTTTTCCCCCCCGGCCGGGCCTTCCCCCGTTTCGTAGATAAGTTTGTGTGTTGTCTACCAAGACTCGGTAGCTCAATTTGTTGAGCAACAGCACCGAAAGCCCACCCTCCCCGTTCCCCCCCCCCCCCCGTTCTTATTTTTTTTTTTTTTTTTTTCTTTTTTTTTTTGAGGCTAGGATATTAAACTTATAATATAATTCCAATATGTAGATAAGTGTAAAGATAGTGTTAGCTTAGCCATGTATGGTAATTTAAAACATCAATAAATGTTAGTGTTCATTTAATAAAAATTAAACACAGATAATACTACACATTTTTGATTCGTCATATCGACACGTTGATAGTGAGGATATCTGTTATATGTGCCAGGAAACTTAGTAATTAATAAATATATAATTAAGCATGACTCAGTATACTGTATGACTATTATGTTTAACATAATATACATACCGCGCTTTTAATTGTAACAAGTTCTGCAAAGTCAAGCTTCCTTTTTACCATGAATAAAGATATGGCGAACATTATCTTGTAAATGTTTTCGAAAGTGTCAAGCAACACCAATTTTATATTACAGGCAAGAGAACGTTTGGCTCGTGAAAGGGAGCGATATTTACGTGCGCAGGCGACTCGCGAGCTGCCGACAGAAGCAGAACCCATCGACTCTGACTCCGAGTAAGTCTCGTCTTTATATCATATAAGCCATCAATTTACCGGTCAAATGCGTCTTGGCATATGACAATAGCTATTAAATTTCTTATTTTGAAACATGTTAGTTTTCTCAACATGCGATTTTGAAAGGAAATCGATCTCCTGACGTTACAAAAAGAGGTTTGTGTACATAAGACACCAAATAAGTACTCTCTATATGTTACCTAATATAAGTTGTTATAAATAAATTATTTAAATAAAATACTTTTGCGGGCCGTACTTAATTTGTCAATCCGTTTAACGAAGACATTTCGCGTTTTAAACCGTTGAAAGATGTTTTATTTATGACGATTTCTATCAAAATAATAAGTGTCAACTTGTATATTAGTTCTAGTGTCTATTGTCTTGTTTTGTATATGTCGTGTTGTCTATCTGCTTAAAAATGTCTATGGACTGTTCGTCTTTAGTCTCGTAACAAGAATTTCGTTTTATTAATTTAAATGCTATATCTTTATAATTACGTTTTATATGTTTAGTTTTAACACTCCAAATAACTTTCCAGCGGTGGTGTTGGCGAGGCTGGGTCAGTGGGTTCGGTGGCGGGTGGCAACTCTCCTGTCGAGTCCGCTGAAGGTTCACTCACACCGCCGCAGCCGCCGGAAACGCCTGAGCCGCCGGAGCCAGTCCACACACACACCCATAGGAAGCATAGACATCGCCGGCATAGACACGAAATTGTGCGTACTAATAACTAATACCGCGTACTGAACCTTTACAGACGTTTTTTTAAAAGTCTACATCTCATAAACTACAGATAACTGTAGTTAACTCGAATAGAACACATTTATATGAAACACTTAAAATAATTTTCAAATAACTAACTAATATATATCGCGATTTAAACCGTTAATCTTTTATTTTAATACTTTTATTTTATTAACCTCAATTTATATCTATCTAACAGCAAAATGGCGGAAGCACACCTCCGTCTCCTGAGCCCATGACGGCCCCAGCGCCAACTCATAGACACGTAAGTAAATAAATAAAAAGACATTTTTTTTCTTACGTACTGATTATTCTACTGTTATATATTTAACTCTTTTCAGAGTATAAGCGGCGCCGGCTCTGTAGGAAGCTCCCCCATATCTATAAGTTTTAAAAACAAGTCGCCAGGACTTACACCTGCTTCTCACACCCCTAACGGTAAGTTAAAAAAATGTATTTCAGTCTGGTTTATTGGCTATAACCCTCATTACCCACTCGGGTAGTTTCCAAGTTTTGTGATAGAGGTGGAATACCCTAGCCTTATAATAACATCTCAAGAAGATGCGCTGTTAGTTCACTTTCGCTTTACGTATTCGGAAATCCACAGACTGAAACCTAACACAATTATACTTTTCATTTACGGACGGTAGTTCTTGATCATAATGGAATTCCGGTATTACTACCGCCCATTTTAATCCAGATTTTGAGACCAAGTCGATTTTGCTTCAGAAAAATCTAATATCGATTAGAAACATGTTGGACCTGGTGGGGGACCCACTAGCCGTTGATTATTAGCCATACATGGCTAACATTAGATTAGACCAACGAGCTCTCCAACTTTTTTTTTTTTATTTTTTCTAATTTTTTTTTTTTCTAACAGTATTTGAAGTGTACTATTTTGAATATAAATGTGTTTGTTAGTATAGTTGTACAGTCAGTACACGCTTATTTTAAATTAAAGAACGATTTAAGGTAAAAAAAAAACGACACGGTCAGGCTAATTTAATTGCAGTTTTTTCAATCTAAAATCTATTTTTAATATATATAATGCCATCTTGTGCAAAATTTAAAAAATATATGAGTTTTCAAATGCTTATTTTAGTCCGTTTTATATTTTTTAGCCGAGAGCAGTACAGCGGGTGGTACGTCAAGACGGGTCCACGCGGCCTTCGCGGAGGATGACGACTCACATACTGAGACCCACCACAATCATCCACATGCACATAGACACGGTAAGAATAAACATAATATAAGGATAAACTGTAAAAACTGTGTGAATTTCAAATGTTTCCGCAATAATCTCTTTCTCCACTATTGAATAGTTTCAGCGAGATATGGCTTAGGTCGCTTTGGTAGTTGCCTGTCTTCCACATTTTTACTGAAAATCAGTCAGGTAATTTATAGCAGGTGTTATCAGTTAAAATAACGCCTGCTATAAATTGAGTAATATTTAGAGTATACACATTTATGAATATATCTTATTTTTTCTTCCCTATGCATTAAAGTAGCGTATAATCTACGTAACCTTTAATTTCATTTACCTCCTTTGAGTAGTTTTAGTGTCAAACTATGCTCTGTCATCAGATTTTAATACCCAAACCATAGACAAGTAACATCAAAATAATGTTTCAGGCAAAGACAAAAAAGATAGAGAAAAACGCAAACACTCGAACAGCGAGAGTGAGAAAACGGATAAGGCCGGTGATAGCGAGAAGGAAAGCAAAAGCGCTGAAGAGAAACGTGCGCAAGTGAAGAGTTTGATCGATAAAATTCCGACGCAGAAGGAAGCATTGTTCCAGTACAAATTGGACACTGATCAGATTGACGCTGTGCTGATGGAGAAGAAGATAAGACCGTGGATAAATAAGAAGATCATAGAGTATATAGGAGAACCGGAGCCGACGCTCGTCGACTTCATTTGCAGCAAAGTGCTGGCTGGGTCGGCGCCGCACACGATCCTCGATGATGTGCAGATGGTATGTATTTTTCACACATAATTGCTCAACTGTCATAAGAAAAAACAACACTACATTCATAATTTTTCAAAATAATGAGAGTAATAAACATGTATAATGAGTAAAGAAAGTACGTTATCATTACAGTTATTAAAAAATAGTAGAATATTTTTTTACAAACATAACCAACTTCAAATAGTTAATTAAAAAAAGGACTTAGCACAAAGTTTGTGAAGTTTGATAAACGACGAATAGGTATGTAACGTTTGTGTAATTTTGAAGTTGTGGTGTCAAATAAAACAGTAACAATGTAAATTGCCATCATGAGCGTCCGACATCATCAGGGGAGGTTAGCTCCTCGATTGCTCGAAGAATTATTAATATTATGTCCTGATAATGCCGTGATGGCGAAACGTCGAGAACCTCTTCTCGTTCACGTCAACCGAACAGCCCGAAAACCAATAATATGGACAACAATGTATATCGATCTTTCCATTGGCAAATTTATCATATCAATTTAAGGGACTTGTACTATTCGGTTATAAATATACCTGTGTAAAAGTTTAGATACAAATTTGCTCAAATAAGTTCGCAACTATGGTAGAAATACCTGAGAATAGAATGCGTGTTTTTAATGAAATGTAATAATTATCTGTGCTTACAGGTTCTAGATGAAGAAGCCGAAGTATTTGTCGTTAAGATGTGGAGACTACTCATCTATGAACTAGAAGCGAAACGCGCGGGTCTACATAAGTGAAATACATACATTTGCCCTACGCATATTGATATACAGACAACTAAAGATATCTCGACTGTTAAATCGGCAACCCAGTTCCGTTACGCTTTGTACTGTCTCTTCAAATTATTATCCCTAAATTTTATCGTTGAACTACCCTCAACAATGGAACTACCCACCCACACCAACATAACTACCCACTTTGTTGAGTTGTTTCAATGTCGTATCATCTCCGTTTACTGTCAAACTAGGCAAAGTAAGATGTTTAAATAAAAGCTGGTATTATAAAATTTGGTGTGTAGACCACTAGAAGTCTTGTACACAAACTTTTCCTTGGATGTTGTTGAGTAATAAACCAGAAGTTGAACGTTTTATATATCTTGTACATTAATTTAAGTGTGTAAGCGGCGTGTGAGAGGTACGAGTGAGAAACTTTTCTGCAACAGTGTTGGGCTTATTTTGCGGAAAAAAAATTAAAACGGTGTAAAACGCGAAATATATACGTTGGCACGTCGTGTCGGTTGCTATGCAGCAGCCATGGTCGCGGGGAGACAATTTTCAAATAAATTGAACTAATATATTTCGCGTTTTAAGCTTTAAGTCTGTTAAATAAAAATTTAAAAAAAGACAGTATTTAAAATTAAATTTGTTACCTGAATGAAATACTTATATTGGTAATTCACAACCTTCAAGCGGGCGCGCGACGTCTAATCGACCACAAACGGTGCACTTTTGTTTATAGTATAATTCTCTTAAATAATAATTCTCGACGAACGTCTGTCACATCCTTAGTGACTAACAGCTTATAAAAATTATTCCCATATAATTTATATTCCTCATTCCCATGGCGATTAAAAAACTAATCCGCGACCGCCTCTGTAGCCAAGTGGTTAAACGTATTGCATTACGTTAGCGCGAGAGGTCCTGGGTTCGAATCCCAGGGAATCAAAAATTGTTTCGGTCGGGCAGGGCACAGAAGTCTGATCAACTACTCGCCTGTTAAAGAACGGATCAGTGAAACGGACACAAAAATGTGTTCGCCCCATGCCCACGTAGGGGAAACGGGATTTCACGCAAAAACTAATATTTTAAAGTAGGATTGAATTGACTGATTGGATAGGATTGGATTCTGGGATAAAATAAGGAATTTTTGAATATTTGCTTTATTTCTCCTTATAACTCCTAACTATAGGTCTTTTTGGCCTCGCGCGACCGCTACCAAAACAAATGACTACGCGTTTACTAGAAGGTAAAGTAAACGATTGGCAATTAATTTATTATTAAAACTTGTTATCTAGAAACAAAAGGCAAGTTTTCATTGGTATTTTTTTAGGAAACCAGTTGCATATATTGTTTAAATCAATTGTTGAATGTCCAACTCTGCTATATAGTGATTGAGATACAATTTTATATAACTTAGCTGTACGGTTGATATGCTGTAGTAGGAAATAAAAATATTACGATTATGTATCTTTTTTTTTTCTTATTCAAATGAAGATAAAACTATTCAAATAGATACTAGCAATAACATATTGGTAAAAACAATATCTTATTGTTGTAATCGTTTTAAAATCAATCTTTTCAATCTATACTAATATATAAAGCTGAAGAGTTTGTTTGTTTGAACGCGCTAATATCAGGAACTACTGGTTCGAATTGAAAAATTATTTTTGTGAAAGTAAGAACATTTATCGAGGAAAGCTATAGACTGGAAACATTGCCCTGTGACTATTTTTTTTTGGAATGACTTACGTATTGAGTTCCAACGGGACCTCGAATACTAACCGGGCGTTTGGACGAGCTCGCTGTGTTTGCGGCTACCACCAAGGGTGCCCCGAGGGGCCTGTGACTAATACGAGCGAAGATACAGCGGGAAATGTGGTTATGGGTTTCCGAGGCGTACGCTGCAAAAACGGTTCAAGATACCCAAAAAATATGTATGAAGGAATGATTCATCTTTGAATGATCTAATAAAGTCGGTGACTCTATCGGCCTTATTACAAAAAAATACGTGAACCAGAACTGCGTAGTCTTGGTTTAACTCTTAAGCCATAATCTAAATGAATTTAAGTTATCATAGTTAGTCCAGTACAAACGTTAAGCTTCGTTTTGTAATAAGGATTTCAAACAATTGTTTGCACAAACAAAAATTGATATCTAAAATAATTATTCTACGCGTACGAAGTCGCTGACTCAGCTACTTTTAAATAAAACACTAAACGGTTTAATATCTAAATATATTAGTTATATTTGATTTATTTTAACTATGGCCTGACGTTTAGGATGCTTTGCAGCAGCCGTGGTCACAAGATGGTTGAAGATGGTGCTCCCTAATGTCAACGTCAATGCTGCTACGCTAGCGCCATCTGTATCGTCTTAATTGGTATTTGCTAGATTCTCCAAGTATATAATTATAAATTTCGCGTTTAAAATTGTTTTAATTTTTTCATTTGAATGTGTACTCCTTGCGTAAGGACTCTTCAATTTTAATAGAAATGCATGAATTATTGGAACTAATAATTTTGTAAATTAATCTTCGAGACGAAACCTTAAACTAAGATCATAAAACATTTTTTTTATTCTAGTGAAACGAATCCATTTTTCCGCAGTTGAAGAAAATTATTACTGATCGTAGCTTATCACTTTTGTCTATTATGCTTCATACCATAGTCCCATTTACCATATTCTTTTTAATCGCGGTAAGAGTAAAATTTTCATATTTGTGTTATAAACAATATTTACAATTATTAGTAGAAGTTATCAATAAATCTGTGCAAATATTTTAAAGTTGAAGTTTGTTTGAACGCGCTCATCTCGCGAACTACTGGTTCGAATTGAAAAATTCGTTTTGTGTTAGTTGAAACATTTTAATACGAAGGAAAATAAAAATGCGCAATTAACTTAGACGAAAATGAATTGAACTATTATTTATGGAAAAATTATGTTGACAATTGTCGGTCACTATCATCTGGTAGATTAACATTCAAAAAAATTACTGTTATTCTCCTCTGCCTATAGCGGCCTCATAGAGTGTTGCGAATATTTTTAGATCATTAACAGAGGAATTATTCTTTCAAACATTTTTTGGTTACTTGATTCGCAGTGTACGCACACTGTAGTATTGGAAAGCCACAAATTTTTTATAGCCTAAAGCCATTCTCGATATCAAAGGCAAAAAAGATTTTTTTAATTCGAAGAATTCCGTAGAAGAATTTAGTTCCTGAGATTATCGCGTTCAAACAAACAAACTCTTCAGCTTTACATATTACTATAGATATATCTTAGCTACATCTAAATATGTACGTCCGCGTATTTTTAGATTCAATATGGAGGAGTATTCTCGCAAAATGCCAGCGACCGACGCGATCAGTCTTCAAATTTTGACAGCCCCATTTTTACCATACCGGTGCGTCGCTGGGGAAATAAACAATTGAAGCGAGATCCACCAAAGCCCTTAGACTGGCTTATTGTTAACGGAAATCTTACTGACTCGTAAATATTTTAAGACATTACATTTAACATAAATTAGGCCGCTAGGTTCAGAGTAGCCTAATCGCTAATTTATGAGTTATATTTTAATAGTCTAAACATGTTAACCTACAAGGACACAGTGAGGGAAAATTGTTAACATAATTCTTACATTAATAGGACCAATTAAAACATTTAATGTTACTTAAGCATAGTATTTTCCAGGATGAAGATGTATGTGAGCTCTGTTAAGTAAGTGTCTGTAGTTTACGCGAGTAGTACACATTTACATAAAACTTTAACGGTTTAAAACGCGTTAAGTTAAATTTGTTTCTAGATTATTTTTAACTATGGGCCGACGTTTTGCTTTGCAACAGTCGTGGTCATCGTATTATAGTAGTCCTAGTTATTTTATTTTTAGCATTTTAAACCGTTTAAGTGGTTTATTAAAAGTGTAACCATCATTTTAAAATACTATTTAATCTGCAATAATATGAAGTAATAAATACAATATTTCCAGGGGACCTTTTGTTATTGTTTAACAGATCTATCAACGGAATTGAATCTTTAACCTTATTAAAATATAATACATTATAATTTTAAATGGATTTTATTTCATAGTTTTACTGTCTATTCACATCCAAGTACTGACTTTTTACAGCAATTACAGCATTTGGGTAGGACAAGTTTGTGTCGTCGGGTCACATTGTAGGGTCGACGTACCTTATCCGCGTGCGCAGGCAGGTAAATTCGACCTTTGCTATCATATTTTGGACCTTCTGGTATCAGCACGTGACGATGGCACAAGCGACCCTAAAAGTATTGACATTGATGAAGACCGTAACTTCATACTTAAGAAAGTACTAAAGTAAGGCCTCTTTAATAGGCCACATTTGACGTTACCTTAAAATAAAACACTTAACAGTTTTAAACGCGAAATATTATATTTAACTACATCCCGTTAAAATCAATCCATCGAAACGTCGGCCCATAGGCAAAATAAATTAAACATAAGTTCCCTAATATATTTCGCGTTTAGAGCCGTTGAAAGCGTTTTATTTAAACGTGTACTTCTTGCGTGAATTATAAACATAACATAATTAATTAATTTATAGTTTCTAATTCTGTCAATAATACCATATAATAAATTAATTTTTCGATGTACCTAATATTAAAATTAAAAACAAAGCAAAAGAGCAGTTCATTTTGGACTACACTTTGAAATTGTATGACGTCCACAGATAAAAAAAAATGTGAAGTTTAATCGCGTTTTGGTTTCAGTCTGTGGAATTCCAAATGTCCAAAGCCAAAGTAGATCGACAGCACATCTTGTATAGATGTTATATAGCTGGGCAGACCTACTATCAAGTAAACGTCTTGCTTGGCTGTCCTCCTCTATACTAAAAAAATATGAATTTAAACCAGTAAGATTGTTCTGTCTGGTTTTCCTTCTGCTTGTGATAGTAATGTTTGCTTCTCTTATAGTTCTCGTTGCGTTGTTATCATCTGTAAGCTCTGCGTATTAAGGAAGAATAATACTCACCTTTATTCTTCTATAGTGAATCCTCCCCCCTATAGCTGGCAACATGTCCAGTCTATCAGGATCCAATTGTGGCGCTACTGTACTTCCGCTAGCATCATCCAGCCATCCGCCATTCTGTGCTCTATTAACATTTTTCCACGGTCTCATTTTCTTGCCTTTAATCAGAAGTCTTCCAGTCACCTTGTTTTGCCTGCCTATTTGCTTTCGTGCTGCTATCTTGCTGCTTAAGAACTCTTTAAAGAGCGCTTTATTCTTTTCGAAGAACATTTGAAATTTCTCTATCTTACTTCTATTTTGTGTTATTGTAAATGTTCGCATTTTCGTTGTTATCTGCGGCTGGCTTGGTATAGAAAGTTTGTTTACTTTCAGATCAACAATAATCGGTGTAATTTTGGCGTCTTTCATAATGTTTTTCGGTGTGGCACTTGTGTTGTTTATCATTGCTTTCCTTTGTAGTTCATAAAAGAGCTTCTCGTCTATATCTTCGCTTTCAAGCGCATTAACATTTGCTCTTCTGACGCCTTTAACATTGTATATCTTCTTTAAAGTAGGAACGGTTGACAGGAACATACTTGAAGATTTTGTTTCATAGATTGGAGCGTCAGTGTAGTCGTCATTGTTTCTTCTGAGATTTGATTTAATAACGTCTAAGAAGTCTGTTTTATCTGAAATGTAAAAAGCGAAACGGAAATACGATCCATCAACGTTATATTTTAATCCCTGTAGATAATAACTTTAGAAATCTAAGAGCAAACCTTCGTTTGCCGAGCCCTTGGGAGCAGCCGCCGCTTCGTGGATGATAACAGTCGATAACAACAATAGGATGAAAATAAATCGCATTTTATTTCTGAATTTAATAACTGAATGTTTAAATCAAAAGTGAATTGTATATTTACGAGTTAAAGCTTGATGTATAGCGACGGTCTAGTTTCACAATATCCACTAAACAATAAACATTGCCCAACTGTTCCGGTGCACAATATATTTATTGCTGAATTTATCAGGTCGCCACATTCACACCTTGCTGGTATTTATTTATACTTTCGCAAAGTAAACTGCATAATCCGGACTCTGCTGCTGAAGATAGAGTACCCACGTTTTTACACTAAAAATACCTTCTTAAAATAAGTGGGAAAATTGGGAACAGTTAAAGTATGTGTGGTTATGATTTGAAAGAATTTTCCCATATTTATGCTATAGACACTTTAACTTTTGTATTAATAAGAAAATATATGTATATATGTATTCTTGAAGCAGTTTTTAATAAGAAAAATATATGTATATATGTATTCTTGAAGCAGTAAAGGCGTTTTCACACTATGTTAGAAGAACTTTTAAGAATATTCCAAGGTAACAAACTCCGTCGATGATTTATGATTTACACATTGTAGGGTGTGGGTCTAATCCCGCCCGGGTCCGATATTTGTTAAGAAATTTATTCCAAAACTATTTGGACTCTGTGTGGGAAAATATAGATCGATCGAGAAGTACAGTCGATCGATGTGAAGCACATTACACGTATATCGGAACCAACATAGATGGACAACGCATTTTGTTAAGATATTATATTGCTGGGCTATATCCCCTTCCATCAAGTGTATGTCCTCCTTAGTTAGAGACAAATTAAATTTTTTGTTTAATTGCCACTTTGTTTTCAACAAATATCACTGTAGACGTATTCTCTAAATGACTTTATACCTATTAAACTTAACTAATTATATTGATACATGAATGTAAGCACGATTAAATATTTACGAGAATTTATTTATTAAAAAGAAATACGTTAATACTAATAATTTATTCATTGCTAGTGCACATTTAATTAAAACACTTTAACGGTTTAAAACGCAATATATACTAGTTAAACTTATTTGAAAATGATTTTACCCGTCTCCCCGTGACCACGGCTGATGCAAAGCAACCGAAACGTCGGGCCGTAGTTACTATATTTTTTAATGAAGTTTAACTATTATATTTTTTATCGCGTTTTAAAACAGACTAGTAATTTTTGGTAAAGTGTTTTATTTAAATGTGTACTACTCGCGTAAACTACAGACAGTATTCGATTTTGAACAAACTAATTTAGTCCTATTGATATGTGCCTGTGCACCAACCATATATGGGTTTTTGTATATCGCTGATGTGTTACTGTTGTTCATGGCGGTTGGCGGTGGTAACTCATCTTCCACACTTGTAAGCCTACCATGGTCTTGCATATACTGACGCCGTGACTTCGGTAGTCTAAACTCTGGGATAGGTCCTCCTCCAAGATTCAAGATGGCTATGCCATTTTTGCTCTCTTCTTGGATTAGTGTGTTAGTCCCCATGCGTCGTGATTTGTGTTTCATCTAGAAAGTTAAAATTAATACAGACACACTAGTTACATGACGAAATTATCGTTTTAGATTTTTGTATATATAACCTAAAGTTAATAATAGAATTAAAAACATCGTTACATAAAATAGAATATGGTAATATATCTTTAACCGAATTCCCTGCGAAGTAAAAATAATACCAAGAATCAAAGTATCTTTGTAAACAATATATACTAGTAAGTTACATCATCCCACACTTAGGATATATCAGTAACCACTCCAGACTTAAGAGCTGGCTAAGCATTCTTCATTCAGAGTTCTCAGAATATTAAACATAAATAATCATAGTTGGGATGGTGGAACTGTGAGAATTATATTCAGTCTAACATCGACCATCTAGTAGTTAAGTCTAGTTTTAACAATATATTCGCTTTTAAATAAAACACTTTGAACGGTTTAAAACGCTATATATTAGTTAAACTGATTTGAAAATAATTTTTAACTAAATCGGTCCGACGTTTATCGGATGCTTCTGTGCAGAAACATTGTGTCAAATGATTTCTCCCCGTGACCGCGTTTTAAACCGTTCAAAGTGTTTTATTTAAATGTGTACTACTCGCGTAAACAATAGACAGTATTTAATATATTCGCTTTTTGCAAAGGTCCCTCGGACACATCGCAATTTGACTAGTTTGTTTTACTTAGCATCGACTTCAAAATTACAAAATATTTATCAAACCATTTCTATTAACTAAATCAAAATTCCTCATTATTTTATAAGACAATTTATGTTTTGTTTTTAGTCAACTATTTGCGTCACATATTTTTTGCCTTTTTTCTTAAAACACCCATAACCTCGTAAATAAAGCCTATTTCAGTTAAGGTCCTCAATATTTGTATATTTAATTCATCACAAACTACTTATCTAGTTAGTGATTGTTGAAATATTACTCTAACATTTAGTATAGATATGTAAATGTAAAAATGGCGCAGTTGACTGTAGACTGTAAATTTTTAACCGTTAGGTACGTAACTGAAGTTCCGTTAATGTTTTGTAATATAACGATTATAACGTCTAACATGTGCTATGACATATAACAATATTATATCTCTCTTACCTTTAAAATCTTATATCTAACAGTATTTTGCTCAGGTTCAGTCAGGTGTCGGTCATCTATGTAGTACAGTAGATCGTTCTTGGAGATTTCGTGAGCATCACGTTCTGCGACTGAATAAGAAGATGTATTTTCCGGATGTAAGGAGTTTTCCTAGAATGTTAGTGAAAACCAATACTATTAATGGTATATATAACATATAAAGGTATATATAACACTTGGAATCAAGTGTTATATATACCAAAAGTAAAAAAACATAATTTAGACAAAACTATGTTTTTTACTTTTGAACATAAAAAAATGTTTATTTATTTATTGTTTTATTCAAACAACATTGCATTATGATAATAATATATAATGTGGAATACAATAATAACGTTATAGTGTAACTATATGATGAAAAAGAAAGTTATATAAGATAGATAAACACGTGGTTCAGTTGAAGGAAAGTAAACTATTCTCGCCCACATATGAATAAGATGTGCTGTAAATTCAGATAAAGACTAACAAAACCTACTCATGATTATACTTTACGAATATAATAACTGTCGACGGTGTTTCATAAATCGAACGAAAGTTCGATATGCCTACGACCCTTCAATAAAAAAAAAAAATATTTTGTTTTATTAAAAAAAAAAAAAAAAAATTATTATTCTACAATTATTAAGTTAACCTATTAATTTAAATAAAACACTTTAACGGTTTAAAACGCGATATATTAGTTAAACTTATTATATATTTATTAGTTATATAGAAACGTCGGGCCGAAGTTAAAAATCATTCTCAAATAAGTTTAACTAATATATCGCGTTTTAAACCGTTAAAGTGTTTTATTTAAATGTGTACTACTCGCGTAAACTATAGACAGTATTTAACCTATTAATTGATTAATGAAACATGTTAGACTTAGTAAGAATCGAAAATACGACTCAATACGAAGAAAGACGCGGTTGAAAGTGCTTATTTTCCTCTTAAACAGATCTTAAACAAACATTTTTTAATTAATCTAGTGTAATGAGATGTGTTTGTTTGATGTTGTGTTTCAAATAAATGAATTACCCGGTATTTGCTGTCAGTTTCTGTCGAGCTAACATTTTCCCTGGATTCGGCGCGTTTGTATATGATCCTTTTAGTTTCATACGATGAATAGTCGTAGTTGTTCTCTGTCAATTTCTTTCTTAAACTTTTAACAAGCGCTACGGACTTCTTCTCCAGAGAACTGTCTGAAAGAATTAGATATTGTAGTATTCCTTGCACTATACCAATTAGAAAATGACAATTTGTAAGTTATTGTATCGTCCAGTCGAGTAAGACCTGGAATTTATTATTAAAAATCAAATTTGCAACGACTTTGGTTTATGATTTTTGTAAGAAGATGTAGCTCAAAAGGTTCAAACTAATATAACAGCTAACGCACAAGTCGATTTTGTAGATTTGAGCTATTTATGGCTCACTATGGCGCAAAAAACGCTCTAAATTGCACATATATTTTAGCTAACTAAGCTAAGATGTCGTCGAGTATATGATACCTTCATGCTTTAATGATTCTGGCATGCATTCGAAACTGGGGGAATGCAATAACTAGAATCTAGATAGACATTAAGGAGTATTGTCTGATCAAATACTGATGTACAAAAAACTATCGGTGAAACAGACAGAAAATATGTCCCATACCCCATTCCGGGGAAAGAGTAATCACATCCATTGCAGACATTGTTACTATTTCGAGGTTATGAAACTACAAAAATATATGAATTATATACCCTGATAAGCAGCAACAAATGCGAAACAAGTTGCCAGTACACACAACATTTTACTACAAAATACATCCACGTAGGAAAAATCCATTCGATATTTTCTCAACGTAACACATTAGCAGGTCGTCCCAAAGGAATGCTGGGTCTATGAAAAATCACGTCTTAATTACGTCTCAGGGGTTTGATGAAGGTTGGCGCAGCTTGTCCAACTCATTTACTATAGAAACCGTCCAATCAACGTAGCGAGCCGTTATGGTAAGCGTAGAGCTCTAGAGATGGGCCGAACGGCTCAAGCGAAACCGAACAAGAATAATCATTAAAAAATGTTTTTTAAATAAATCTCTTTGCAAACACATTTCGATTAAAACAAGATTTGATATTAATAGCATTTGAAGTAAATAAGACTATTTTGGTAACGAGCAGTGTTTAGTATTTATGCACAATGATTGCCTATGAGTGTAAAAGATTAATAAAAACTTTAATATTAAAAATGTAGTTAATCGTTTATATATATAATTATATAATTTGTATATAAAACTCTTTTAATTAAAAATTGTAAACTGACACATAAATAAGAAGACATGAATATGGTTGAAACACTATTGCTTTAATTTATATACAATAAGTGTCAAACAAATATACACTTTCTTTTACTATTGCGAAAATAACAATAGACACATAAACTAAAGACAAGCTAGGGCTCACTTAACTTAAGTCCGTCTGGTATGGCGTCTCGCTTCTGAAAATAGGGGTTTCCTGAATTTAAGTCCGTCCGCTGTGGCTTCGCGGGGGCGAGTGTCAGGGAATGCTGGGGCCTGGGGCGCCATTATATGGGCCCGGTGATGTCATATCGGATGATGCAATTCCATATTGATGTTGCGTCATTTCAACGTAAAACTAACATAATACATTTATACAAAAATTAAATAGTTAAATTATAAATTTAGTTGAACAATCGTTTTGTTAGTAACTAATTCGTTTTATTTATAAAGAAAAGTTTTACATAAAATACATGATTCAAAATGAGTTATAATTGTATGTCTTAAACTGGACATTGTATTTATAATGTACTAATTCGGTTTCACATGTTAATAAGTTGTTATATAGTTATAATAATTAAACGGTTACATTTACATTTGTCTTAATACAATTTTGTAATATTTATAGAATATCTGTATGACTTTAGAGACAAATACAATTTTCTACATACAAATTGTGTGACTATATAGATATGACGATATCAATAACTTGAGATTGAGACAAGTTAAGATTAAAACATAACTTAGTGTAACAAAAGAACTTAAATTATCAGGATAATCTATCACGGCCAGACTGATTAGTACTTCGCTCTCGAAGTACCATCAAATCGCATTTTTATATTCATAAAAAAACAAGTCTCTGACCTTGTCATATTATTTCTATCATTAGCTGCTCCTGAATCATCAAACTAATATCGGGGCTGTGTTCGCACAGTAATTCATACAATAGCCTCTGGCCTTGACATATCAGTCCTATCACCTGCTGCGCATGAATTTCAGACTGACATCAGGGCAGTGACTGACCAGCAGTTAAACAATAAATAGCCTCTGGCCTTGACATATCAGCCCTATCACCTGCTGCGAATGAATTTCAGGCTGATATCAGGGCAGTGACCGACCAGCAGTAAAGAAGATAAACTTATATTCATTTGATCAATTCACAAAATACTGTTCAATGTGTAATTCGAACAGCAATTCATACAATAGCCTCTGGCCTTGACATATCAGCCCTATCACCTGCTGCGAATGAATTTCAGACTGATATCAGGGCAGTGACCGACCAGCAGTAAAGAAGATAAACTTATATTCATTTGATCAATTCACAAAATACTGTTCAATGTGTAATTCGAACAGCAATTCATACAATAGCCTCTGGCCTTGACATATCAGTCCTATCACCTGTTGCGAATGAATTTCAGACTGATATCAGGGCAGTGACCGACCAGCAGTAAAGAAGATAAACTTATATTCATTTGATCAATTCACAAAATACTGTTCAATGTGTAATTCGAACAGCAATTCATACAATAGCCTCTGGCCTTGACATATCAGTCCTATCACCTGTTGCGAATGAATTTCAGACTGATATCAGGGCAGTGACCGACCAGCAGTAAAGAAGATAAACTTATATTCATTTGATCAATTCACAAAATACTGTTCAATGTGTAATTCGAACAGCAATTCATACAATAGCCTCTGGCCTTGACATATCAGCCCTATCACCTGCTGCGAATGAATTTCAGACTGATATCAGGGCAGTGACCGACCAGCAGTAAAGAAGATAAACTTATATTCATTTGATCAATTCACAAAATACTGTTCAATGTGTAATTCGAACAGCAATTCATACAATAGCCTCTGGCCTTGACATATCAGTCCTATCACCTGTTGCGAATGAATTTCAGACTGATATCAGGGCAGTGACCGACCAGCAGTAAAGAAGATAAACTTATATTCATTTGATCAATTCACAAAATACTGTTCAATGTGTAATTCGAACAGCAATTCATACAATAGCCTCTGGCCTTGACATATCAGCCCTATCACCTGCTGCGAATGAATTTCAGACTGATATCAGGGCAGTGACCGACCAGCAGTAAAGAAGATAAACTTATATTCATTTGATCAATTCACAAAATACTGTTCAATGTGTAATTCGAACAGCAATTCATACAATAGCCTCTGGCCTTGACATATCAGTCCTATCACCTGTTGCGAATGAATTTCAGACTGATATCAGGGCAGTGACCGACCAACAGTAATAAAAAATAAAGCTGTTTTGTTATAAACTTATATTCATTTAATCAATTCACAAAATATTTTTATGTTAAATGTTTAATGTGTAATTTATTAATCACTACCAGAAAGATCGCTGATGTTATATTACATTTTTATATAAAGGCAATTAAGGAAAGAGAATAATAATACGATAAAAACAATAATTGTATAACACATGGTAAGATACTAACGTTATGTTAATCTATCATGGTTAATCATATTATAATAGTAGGGACTCTTCAAAAGAACAATTCTGTTCAATCCACTCTCCCGGCCATAGCCTTAATTTTTCTTTAGCCACAGTAATATTTCTTAACGTATTAAGACCTTTTAAATAAACTCTATCATGTTCTAAAAGGTTAATTATTTTATAAGGGCCTTTGAATTTAGGGCTTAACTTATCATGTCTTCTATGGGCTTGATTTACATAAACTATATCACCTATATTGAAAATTATATTATTCCTACGAGTACTATCAAATCGTTTTTTGTACTTTTCTGCAGCCCCTTTAAGGCGTTGTCTAGCCAAGACCCTATCAGTTTCAACATCAATATCTTGAATAGAATCTCTACATTGTATTTCATCTAAACGAGCCTGTACAGAAGGTATATTTCCATCACAACCAATTAACAATCTTGTTGGTGCAAAACCAGTTGATTTTTGTATCGTAGTATTCAGCGATTGTTGTATTTTCCACAATACGCTTGGCCATTCTGAAGAATCGGTAACAGTAGTGGTTAACATATTAATTATAGTACCAATATATTTTTCAGCTTGACCATTACTTCTAGGCGTACCTGTGGCTATCATATGGTGTTCTATTTGCATTTCTCTAAGTAATAGTTTTACATGATCAGAAGTAAAATTTGTGCCTCTGTCAGTTATTATCAAGGTGGGTGTACCGAATAAAGTTAAGTTTTCTCGCAAGATCGGAACTAATTCTTGACCGTTTAGAGTCTTAAGTGGTTTTAGTATACAATATTTGGTGAAGCCATCTACTATTATCAAAAGGTGTTTGTAGCCTTCTGATGATACCTTAAAGGGTCCTGTGCAATCTAAATGTAACGTGTGAAATGGTATGTTTTTTTTTAAAGGATGAAGAAAGCCTTGTTTTGGCCCTGAGTGACTTTTACCTTCTACACACACTAAACAATGTTCTATATATTTTTTTGTAAAGGCAGCAAGATTAGGAAACCAAAAGTTTTCGGATATTTTGTTTAGGGTTTTATCGTAACCAACGTGACTATTTTGATCATGAAACAACCGTAATAAACTAAGGCGATAGCCTTTTGGTATAAAAAATTTTGGAATATCTCCGTTCTCGTTTTTATAAAGCAGTAAATCATTCACGATTTTGTATCGATTTCCATCAATATCACCGGTCCTAACTTTTTCTAAAAGACTTTGTGTCTCAGGGTCGTTATTTTGTGCCGAGTGTAACCAAGATGGTGGAGCATTTGATTCATTAATGACATTAATTTCTTTAGATGACTCTATGGATGTACTTACTGCATTACGACTGAGATAATCTACGTGAGTAACAAATTTACCCTTTTTATACACAATGTCAAACGTGAAATCTTGCATATATGTCCACCACCTTGCCACGCGAGGAGAAATATCTTTTTTATTCATGGTTGCCTTGATGGAATTACAATCTGTAATAATTGTAAAAGTTATACCTAGTAAGTAAATCCGAAATTGTTTAAGAGCATTAAAAATGGCCAAAGTTTCAAGTTCATACGAGGGGTATCTAGATTCAGCTGGAGACGTACGTTTACTAAAATATGCTATTACACGACATTGGTTATCCTTTTTTTGTAAAAGTATGGCACCGTAGCCAAGACTACTGGCATCTGTGTGTAATTCAGTTTTTAAGCTTGGGTCAAATATGTTTAAAAGTGGTTTGGAAGTTAAATGGTTTATAATGTACTCTCGAGCTGCATCCTGTTCAGGACCCCATTGCCATTTTTGATTTTTCTTAGTGAGATTAGTGATAGAAGCCGTACGAGATGCAAATTCGGGAATGAATTTTCTAAAATAGCTTGCCAGGCCCATGAACTGACGGACTTCCTTTACAGTACTTGGTACTGGAGAACCCGTCAAAGCTTTAACTTTATCGTTGCTTGGCCTAACACCGTCGCTAGAAATATGTCTACCTAAATAGTCTATTTCTTGAACGAAAAATTTACATTTTTTTAAATTAATTGTAAATCCTGACAAACATAGAGCCTCAATGGTTCGTTCAAGATATTGTAAGCCTTGTTCTATTTCTGAAAATGGGATTAGCAAGTCATCGATATACACTAACAAAAATTTTAAATGATTAACTGCCTTATTAATAGCCCGCTGAAAAACAGAAGGCCCATTACAGATACCAAAAGGCATTTTGAGAAATTCAAAGTGTCCATCAGGGGTAACAAAAGCAGTATATTTAATACATTCATCCTTAATAGGGATCTGATGGAAGCCATTTTTCATATCGATTGTAATAAAGTATTTTGCTGTGTTCAATGTGTAATTCGAACAGCAATTCATACAATAGCCTCTGGCCTTGACATATCAGTCCTATCACCTGTTGCGAATGAATTTCAGACTGATATCAGGGCAGTGACCGACCAGCAGTAAAGAAGATAAACTTATATTCATTTGATCAATTCACAAAATACTGTTCAATGTGTAATTCGAACAGCAATTCATACAATAGCCTCTGGCCTTGACATATCAGCCCTATCACCTGCTGCGAATGAATTTCAGACTGATATCAGGGCAGTGACCGACCAGCAGTAAAGAAGATAAACTTATATTCATTTGATCAATTCACAAAATACTGTTCAATGTGTAATTCGAACAGCAATTCATACAATAGCCTCTGGCCTTGACATATCAGTCCTATCACCTGTTGCGAATGAATTTCAGACTGATATCAGGGCAGTGACCGACCAGCAGTAAAGAAGATAAACTTATATTCATTTGATCAATTCACAAAATACTGTTCAATGTGTAATTCGAACAGCAATTCATACAATAGCCTCTGGCCTTGACATATCAGCCCTATCACCTGCTGCGAATGAATTTCAGACTGATATCAGGGCAGTGACCGACCAGCAGTAAAGAAGATAAACTTATATTCATTTGATCAATTCACAAAATACTGTTCAATGTGTAATTCGAACAGCAATTCATACAATAGCCTCTGGCCTTGACATATCAGTCCTATCACCTGTTGCGAATGAATTTCAGACTGATATCAGGGCAGTGACCGACCAACAGTAATAAAAAATAAAGCTGTTTTGTTATAAACTTATATTCATTTAATCAATTCACAAAATATTTTTATGTTAAATGTTTAATGTGTAATTTATTAATCACTACCAGAAAGATCGCTGATGTTATATTACATTTTTATATAAAGGCAATTAAGGAAAGAGAATAATAATACGATAAAAACAATAATTGTATAACACATGGTAAGATACTAACGTTATGTTAATCTATCATGGTTAATCATATTATAATAGTAGGGACTCTTCAAAAGAACAATTCTGTTCAATCCACTCTCCCGGCCATAGCCTTAATTTTTCTTTAGCCACAGTAATATTTCTTAACGTATTAAGACCTTTTAAATAAACTCTATCATGTTCTAAAAGGTTAATTATTTTATAAGGGCCTTTGAATTTAGGGCTTAACTTATCATGTCTTCTATGGGCTTGATTTACATAAACTATATCACCTATATTGAAAATTATATTATTCCTACGAGTACTATCAAATCGTTTTTTGTACTTTTCTGCAGCCCCTTTAAGGCGTTGTCTAGCCAAGACCCTATCAGTTTCAACATCAATATCTTGAATAGAATCTCTACATTGTATTTCATCTAAACGAGCCTGTACAGAAGGTATATTTCCATCACAACCAATTAACAATCTTGTTGGTGCAAAACCAGTTGATTTTTGTATCGTAGTATTCAGCGATTGTTGTATTTTCCACAATACGCTTGGCCATTCTGAAGAATCGGTAACAGTAGTGGTTAACATATTAATTATAGTACCAATATATTTTTCAGCTTGACCATTACTTCTAGGCGTACCTGTGGCTATCATATGGTGTTCTATTTGCATTTCTCTAAGTAATAGTTTTACATGATCAGAAGTAAAATTTGTGCCTCTGTCAGTTATTATCAAGGTGGGTGTACCGAATAAAGTTAAGTTTTCTCGCAAGATCGGAACTAATTCTTGACCGTTTAGAGTCTTAAGTGGTTTTAGTATACAATATTTGGTGAAGCCATCTACTATTATCAAAAGGTGTTTGTAGCCTTCTGATGATACCTTAAAGGGTCCTGTGCAATCTAAATGTAACGTGTGAAATGGTATGTTTTTTTTTAAAGGATGAAGAAAGCCTTGTTTTGGCCCTGAGTGACTTTTACCTTCTACACACACTAAACAATGTTCTATATATTTTTTTGTAAAGGCAGCAAGATTAGGAAACCAAAAGTTTTCGGATATTTTGTTTAGGGTTTTATCGTAACCAACGTGACTATTTTGATCATGAAACAACCGTAATAAACTAAGGCGATAGCCTTTTGGTATAAAAAATTTTGGAATATCTCCGTTCTCGTTTTTATAAAGCAGTAAATCATTCACGATTTTGTATCGATTTCCATCAATATCACCGGTCCTAACTTTTTCTAAAAGACTTTGTGTCTCAGGGTCGTTATTTTGTGCCGAGTGTAACCAAGATGGTGGAGCATTTGATTCATTAATGACATTAATTTCTTTAGATGACTCTATGGATGTACTTACTGCATTACGACTGAGATAATCTACGTGAGTAACAAATTTACCCTTTTTATACACAATGTCAAACGTGAAATCTTGCATATATGTCCACCACCTTGCCACGCGAGGAGAAATATCTTTTTTATTCATGGTTGCCTTGATGGAATTACAATCTGTAATAATTGTAAAAGTTATACCTAGTAAGTAAATCCGAAATTGTTTAAGAGCATTAAAAATGGCCAAAGTTTCAAGTTCATACGAGGGGTATCTAGATTCAGCTGGAGACGTACGTTTACTAAAATATGCTATTACACGACATTGGTTATCCTTTTTTTGTAAAAGTATGGCACCGTAGCCAAGACTACTGGCATCTGTGTGTAATTCAGTTTTTAAGCTTGGGTCAAATATGTTTAAAAGTGGTTTGGAAGTTAAATGGTTTATAATGTACTCTCGAGCTGCATCCTGTTCAGGACCCCATTGCCATTTTTGATTTTTCTTAGTGAGATTAGTGATAGAAGCCGTACGAGATGCAAATTCGGGAATGAATTTTCTAAAATAGCTTGCCAGGCCCATGAACTGACGGACTTCCTTTACAGTACTTGGTACTGGAGAACCCGTCAAAGCTTTAACTTTATCGTTGCTTGGCCTAACACCGTCGCTAGAAATATGTCTACCTAAATAGTCTATTTCTTGAACGAAAAATTTACATTTTTTTAAATTAATTGTAAATCCTGACAAACATAGAGCCTCAATGGTTCGTTCAAGATATTGTAAGCCTTGTTCTATTTCTGAAAATGGGATTAGCAAGTCATCGATATACACTAACAAAAATTTTAAATGATTAACTGCCTTATTAATAGCCCGCTGAAAAACAGAAGGCCCATTACAGATACCAAAAGGCATTTTGAGAAATTCAAAGTGTCCATCAGGGGTAACAAAAGCAGTATATTTAATACATTCATCCTTAATAGGGATCTGATGGAAGCCATTTTTCATATCGATTGTAATAAAGTATTTTGCTGCTCCTAATTTATCAATTTGATCTTCAATTAATGGGAATGGGTACCTATCTTTTTCAATAATTTTGTTAAGAGCCCTATAATCAATACATAGACGATCGCTGCCATCTTTTTTCTTTACTAAAATGACTGGGCTGGCAAATGGACTTTGACTTTCTCTAATTATATTCTTTTTAAGTAAATCTGAAATTATTTCCTGAACTTTTTCTTTTTCTGTAACTGCTAATCGATATGGTCTATAATAAACTATGTCATCTCCTTTTAACTTAATCGTCATCTCGGCAGTTTTAACTGTACTAATATAGTTTGAATTTGGCAGTACTTCCGGAAATTTATCAAAAATATTTTTAATTTTTTGTCGTAGACTTAAATCAAGATGACTTGTTAACTCCATCAACTCCTCGAGATGATCATTCATACCATTGAAAAGTACTGGATTATTAATTGGTGCTGTATGATTTACTCGTTTTAGCATACACCCACTGGAATTTAGTATGATGGCAATATCTGAATTTTGAATCGCATTTCTACCTATTAAACAGTCATAATTGCATTCCGAATCGTCGGCTACACAAAATTCTATTTCTAAATCTTCATTACCAATTCTGACAGGCAAACTAATCTTTGAAAAGATGCTTATTTTCCCATTTCCTATTCCTTGCAACAATGTTGAATATGGTTCCAAACTACGACCAAAATTATTTGCAATAGATTTTTTTAGTATACTACAACTGGCACCAGAATCTATTAAAGCTTTAATTGGTTTCTCACAGATTATCACATCAGTAAGCGACAAATAACTATTTGTTGAACAATTGATACTGTTATTATTTTTTGTCGCATCTCTTTTTTTAAAGTAACAAACCGATTCATCGTGACCAATCTTTTTACAAAAAGAACATTGAATGTTAGATAAATCAGAGGTTACAATACCTTTGTTTCTGTTTTTGAAACATTGAGATCTGACGTGACCCGTTTTATTACATAAATAACAAATAGGTGATCTGAAGGAGTGTGAATTTTCCGATTTAAGACGTTTAATAGCTAAATTATTAGGCAAAGTATTTGTATCAGATAGTCGTTTTCTGGGATTTTTCGTGTATGTTGTAAAAAGAGATATAAGTTCCGACGTGCTATTGACACGACTATTAAAAGATGCCATTCTAATATTAACATCTGTTATACCACCACAAACAAGCTCGACCAGCTGTACTTCAGAAAACGCTACCTTAGTATTACGCAATAACCTTAATTTTTCCCTCGCATATTCACAATAAGTATCTGCTGCATCCGAGGTATAAAGCACAGATTTCGAAAGTTTTTCTGACAGATTTTTTTTTTCAGGGTACAAATCAATAATGTTGTTTTTAAAATTTTTCCATGTTCTACCTTCATCGGGATCCCATGTCTCGAACCATAATAGAGCAGATCCCTTAAGGGTTTTACCGGCTTTGCTAACAGTAGTGATGCTGCTCCATCCACGATCCTTAGCTATAGTGTCGATATTGTTGCACCAGCTTTCTGCGCCATTGTCATTTTTATCTGGATCAAATGGTGGCAATACAACGTCGTCTTCACCACGGTTGCCAGATACAGCATCCTTGATGGCTATTAATAAACCTTCTAGTACAGCAGAATCCATCTAAAAAAAAAAAAAAGTTTTTTTTTTATACATATGTTATATATATATATTTTTTTTTTGATGCTGGTTGTATTCCAATTATTCATTTAAAGTGAGGGGTTTTCATTTTTACTATGTTCGGCTAAAACAATACGTCACAAATTTAAGCACAAAAATCAATTGCTAGTATATGAATACGTCACTGCCTTCTTTTTAGAGATTTATAATCCATTTGCATCATCAAAATCTCTCAATATATTTAACAAATTACGTGTCACACCCCTTTATAAGTACTTAAAGTACACGTTAATATCTTTATTTCAAAAAAAAAAAAAAAAAATATATATATATATATATAAAGAAGAGAAAAGAGAAAAACAAAATTATATATATATATAAAACTAGGCGAGCAAACATGGCGTGGGGTATTGTATTCACTATATTGATTCGTATCCCGCTGCTGATAAAAGATTAATAAAAACTTTAATATTAAAAATGTAGTTAATCGTTTATATATATAATTATATAATTTGTATATAAAACTCTTTTAATTAAAAATTGTAAACTGACACATAAATAAGAAGACATGAATATGGTTGAAACACTATTGCTTTAATTTATATACAATAAGTGTCAAACAAATATACACTTTCTTTTACTATTGCGAAAATAACAATAGACACATAAACTAAAGACAAGCTAGGGCTCACTTAACTTAAGTCCGTCTGGTATGGCGTCTCGCTTCTGAAAATAGGGGTTTCCTGAATTTAAGTCCGTCCGCTGTGGCTTCGCGGGGGCGAGTGTCAGGGAATGCTGGGGCCTGGGGCGCCATTATATGGGCCCGGTGATGTCATATCGGATGATGCAATTCCATATTGATGTTGCGTCATTTCAACGTAAAACTAACATAATACATTTATACAAAAATTAAATAGTTAAATTATAAATTTAGTTGAACAATCGTTTTGTTAGTAACTAATTCGTTTTATTTATAAAGAAAAGTTTTACATAAAATACATGATTCAAAATGAGTTATAATTGTATGTCTTAAACTGGACATTGTATTTATAATGTACTAATTCGGTTTCACATGTTAATAAGTTGTTATATAGTTATAATAATTAAACGGTTACATTTACATTTGTCTTAATACAATTTTGTAATATTTATAGAATATCTGTATGACTTTAGAGACAAATACAATTTTCTACATACAAATTGTGTGACTATATAGATATGACGATATCAATAACTTGAGATTGAGACAAGTTAAGATTAAAACATAACTTAGTGTAACAAAAGAACTTAAATTATCAGGATAATCTATCAAGTGCGTTCAAGCTCAGTGATTACTGTTTTAGCGCATATGTAAATTATCGTACATCATTTAATTTAATAAATTGTGTAAGGCCATCGTTTAGCATATCATTGTTTTTCGGGCTGTTCGGCCGACGTGAGCGCGACGTAAGAATTCATTGATTCTTCGAGCAATCGAGGAACTAACATCTTCTCATGATACCGTCCGCTCGTGACGGCGAAACGTCGAGAACCTCTTCTCGTTCTCGTTAGTTAATGTTCGATAAATATTTTTAAAACTGCATATCCCCTGGACCCAAGTGGATTTAAAATTTAATTGTTCTGTCCGATCGTCTATTACAATAAATATAAGTTATAAGACCAACAAAGATGAATGCTGTTCCCCGCTGCCTAATGTTTTATAGCCCAAAACCTTTAATGAATGCTCTAATCAACACAAAAATTCATTTCGAACCAGTAGTTCCTGTGATAAGCGCGTTCAAACAAACAAACTCTTCAGCTTTAGTATTCTAAACCAATTAGAAAATGTCAATTTGTAGATATACCATTCCATTAATCTCCAATATAAGTTACACATCTATAATAGAATTTCTCGACGAATTTTAGCCAAATATTGAAGTTTAATTCAAGTATCCGATATTTGGTTAAACCGAATGTGAAATGCAATTCGCCCATCCCTACTTAGAATCTATATATAATATTTGGTTTCATAGTTATAAAATGCTTATTGAGGTCGTATCGAATGGCTTATATACATAAAACTATTCGTAGTTTTCATACAACAACTAAAGTGAGTATTTCTTTATCTCATATATAGCCTTCCTAACGAATATACAAACTCTAGCTGGCGGCACAAAGGAGTAATTTAATTTGTATATTACCTAGGTTTGGATCGAGGATCCGTTGGTGAAAAGGTTTGCCGTATCCAGCTGGTATGTTAAAAAGTCCACGGTGAGTATACCTTTTCCCTCCCCCTTCCATCCGGAATATGAAAGGCAGTGTGGGCGTCCCAGTCCAAGTGCTGGCTGAGTTTCTGCGCATGGATGTCTAGCAGACGACTTCCATAGAGGCTGAGAGAGGACTTTCATCTACACCAGTAATACTACTTCACAAGAGACAGACTGTCAAAAAGTCTGTGTCCAGTCCTTCTTTGCAAAACAGCTTGCTTTTACCACAAGGATAAAAGGTACGAAAAAGGGATGTTTGAATGATGGAAAAGGTATTAAAATGTTGGGATACTACAGCTTAAGATGATGATAAGGGTAAACGGTAGTATCTCAAGGAAATCGGAGTCGTACCAAGCATGCTCCCTGGCCGTCAAAAACACTGAACGTCAAAATGATGGTTTAACTACTTCCATTGTCAAGAATCTTGGAAATGGTGTAATTCCACCATTTCCAAGATTTTTGAGAAATTAAATCCCAATCCAATTAACAGTATACGGGTTAATGCGAGGAAACCGTTAGTCAGTTTCGCCATATATCCACTACGACGGAACAGATGGCGCTAGCGTAGCGTACTTTGACATTAGAGACACGCACCATCTTTAGTCTCCCCTTGACAACTGCCGGAAAATATCCGAAACGTCGGGCCGTAGTTAAAATAATTTGTAAATAAGTTTACCTCATATATATCTCGCGTTTTAAACCGTTTTATTTAAACGTATACTGTTCGCATAAGACAGACAGTACTTAAATCTCATAAAATAGCCGTAAGTTTTGGAAATCGATCTCGGATCGGATTTCTACAGTGTCCTCTCAATAAATGTTTTAATTAAAATGTATCTAGTTCTTTTCTAACTAACATTGTGAAGACTCAAAGCTGCCGAGACAATACCCTGGCACTCTCATTTAGATGTCTTTAGCTACCATTGAATTGGACTGAATTGCGCAGTGTAGGATCTTGGACTTTGTACACTTTTCAAATGCAACCTTTTGTTATTGATCGACAGGATCCAAGTCACTAGATTTATTTGAAGGAAGAGCATGTACAAGTCTTTTATATGCCCCTGATCGTATGCAAATAAATTTATTTGTGTGTCGGGCATGGAATACCTACATACTGCGTTTTACTGATTATATTTACTGGCTAGTTATGCATCAGAATAAAACACTTTTAACGGTTTAAAACGCGTTTAAATCTATTATTTAACTAATATGTAACGTTTTAAACTGTTAAAAGTGTTTTATTTAAATATTGAACTATAAATATTTCATAGTAATGGTACACCATCGGAAACATTGGGTTGTAGTTAAAACACATAGTAAATAATTTAACTAATATATTTATTATTTTATCGTTTTAAACTGTTAAAAGAGTTTTATTAATATATTTAGCTACTTTTATTTTTTAAGTAATTTCTTGTATTGAAGTAAGACTTTTTAAATACCATAGACACAATACCTGCTTGAATATACACCAGGTCTAAGTTGGCATTAGTGCACGAAGTTGAATAAGGATCTCCATACATTCTCCAATGTAGGTCATAGAATGAGCACCTCCGGAGCAATGCAAATGAGTCTCACCTACTTGTCTAAAAATTGTCGCTATATTTCATTCGAACGACGATCTACGAGTTCGTCTCTCCCCGGGGATCGGGAGGGGGGAGGCTGTACAAATTGTGAGCATTTGGAACGATTCATGGCCACGGTTTGAGGCTTTTTTCATTCGACATGTAGCCTAATGTTACAAAAACTCGTAACTGTGTTAATATATACTGTCTATAGTTTACGCGAGTAGTACACATTTAAATGAAACATTTTAACGGTTTAAAACGCGAAATATATAAGGTTAACTTGTTGAGGACGGGGAGGGGAGGGAGAGGACGAAGAGTCTCGCCGTGACCACGGCTGCTGCAAAGCATCTGAAACGTCAGGCGGAAGTTAAAAATTATTTTCAAATAAGTTTAACTAATATATCGCGTTTTAAACCGTTAAAGTGTTTTATTTAAATGTGTTAATATATATTTTATTTAAATAAATATGTTTTATTATAGAGGATGACAGACGATTATTTGAAGTAAGGTAAACTCCACCATCACAACAAGTTGTGTTGTCGACCTGTTTTGACTTTGGATTGTTGAATTCGGAAATCCACGGACTGAAACCAAGACGCAATCAAACTTCACGGCTTTTACACCAGTGGACGGTGGTCCGCGATCCATTTCATGTCCAGATTTTAAAGTCCATGTTTCAGAAAATTATTAATTAATTTGAAACATGCTGGATTCGGTGAGGGTCGTGCTCACGACCGACGACGTTAGACGACCAGTCGACCTGCTCCCGGGAGGCTGATATACGTTCAAAGCATGTGGAAAGAGAGGATGACTACCCGATTTTTTTCTGTACCGGGGCCCTTTTCCACCAAGCAACGCCAGTGTAAGATCGCGTGGTTATGGAAGAAGGCATGTACGATTAGGTGTTACCGATTAAAAGCTAGTATTTATAGAACTTGCGGAATAGTACAGTTAAGTACACGACCGATGCGTTAAACTGAGTCTACTAGAAGTTAAAGCAAAGAGCCTCCGATACATACAGACAGAATCCATCAGAATTATTGATAACTTGTAAGTTCGCTTCGATCCGCTTTCAATTTATTTCGCTCAAACGAATGAATTTTTTAACGTACTTCAAAGAGTTTCGAAGTATTAAGTATTTGGAATTTCGACTGGCTGTACGTTACACAGACCTACAATCTAACTTAGACACTGGAATGTGTACATAATGAAAAGGTATTCTGCTCTATATATATATATATATGTAAATAGTAGTATAGTTTGTATGTAGCACTAGCTGTGTCAGCGACTTCGTTCGCGTAGAATAGTTATTTTGGTCACCGAAAATGTTTTTGGAAACCTCCTCTTCATCTTTGTAGATTTAAGCTATTGCACCACGACGCGTCTCGTCGCTCTTGCAAGCTATCATCTCTGTGGGTTTCAGATGCTTAAGCTGCGAAAACGGTTGAAGACACCCAAAAATATATTTGAAAGTTGGAAAGAAATAATATCTTTCTATCTTTTAAGATTAACATGCAAGAACGACGGGACCCGAACAGTAGGTCGCAAGCGACGGGACGCCCACGGAACGCCAACATTTTTGGATGCCCAAAATAACTATCTTATGCGGACGAAGTTGCGGGCACAGCTAGTTGATTATAAATAGATTTATTTTCTATTGATTTATCTTTTATGAAAATCACCTCAGTGTATAACATTCTTACAAAAACTTGCTCTATTCCAGAATTTTTAATAAAAATTAATGCCCTCCTGCGATATTAAAATTACTAGATAATAATGTTTGTGACGACAAACTTTGTAATACAGGAGAATATTACTGACTTTTTGTAATGATGAAATGAGCACGAAATATTATCAAATCCACACACTTGTTAGGTTGTGTGTGTCTTGTATACCACAAATAAAGACTCAATTCAAAACAATCCAATAAATCGTATAGTAGGTTTTGACGGAGTAATACCGTGATTGTTACGACGTCCTGAACACTTTTAGACCCATCGCCTTTGCCTATTTGTATGAATTTACTCTTCACGAAACGGATACGACACGACATAATTTAAATTCAATTTTTTAGTGCTAAAGTTCAAGGTACAAGGTAATATTGATTAATTATTAGTTAAAATATATTTGTCATTATTTCAATACTTTTATATTAATAGATGATGGTCGTACAAATTGTAAATATTAGTAAAGATATCGTGTAAGTGCAAGCAGCACTTACGTAGGTTACCGACTGACGTAGCGACTTAAAGTAAGTCTTGGCTTGACTAAAGACCACCATCTCCCATGAATGTTGTACATAATAATAATAAGTCAAAATAACTCGAAAGTTTAGATTGATTAGATGTTTGTCTGTCCTCCTCTTCTATAGAAAAAAAACAATTCACAGGTCTACATTTCGGATACTAAGCAGCGGCCAAGAAACCGGTCGAAGTTACATTATATTAATAGTGCTTTAATTAAAATATTTAGTTTCGAACCGTTTGTTTTATTTCATTGTGTATGTATATACTACTGGCGTCAACACAACGTACATACAGAAAATACTTTATTTAACAGGTCTCAAGACGTCGTGTCGTACAGTCTAAAGCAACTCGAAAGTTAACTGGCGTATCTCTAATTGAATCATTTCATTCTTGGCTGTACGAATTGAAATCTTCAGAAATTCGAGAAGACAACGACACGAGTACAATAGTACTCAAGGGGATCTAGTTTTTAATATGGGTTCCCAAGTGTTTCATGTCACACCGTTGGAGTAAAAAGGTTTGATTTCTCGAGGTCGTCCTGCCTATCAAAAAACGAGAGGATACCGTGAGTAAGACCTGTAAGGACTCATCTAGTTCCTCCAAATACCAACTGCGAATAAATAATTTTAAGTGTCTATGTTTGTCCAATGAAGAGTTTTATTATTATTACTATTTTTAGAAAGGTATATTAAACCTTATACTTGTTTGATCGCCTCTGTAGCCAAGTGGTTAAACGTATTGCGTAAAGCGCAAGAGGTCCTGAGTTCGAATCCCAGGGAAACAAAAAAATGTTTCGGTCAGGCAGGGCACAGAAGTCTGATAGTAGATCAGACTTCTGTGCCCGGTCAGACTTGCCTGTTAAAGAACGGATCAGTGAAACGGACACAGAAGTATGTTCGCCCCATGCCCCACGAGGGGAAACGAGGCTTCACACACATTCCTGTTTGATGGATGTATTTTTATATTTCGTGTGCACTACATTTTCCATTTAAATATTATTTCTGTGAGCTGTAATTTCCATAATATAACACACGTCTGTTTTTTCATTCGGAGTTGATTTGATTTGATTAAAAACATCGTTCCGTCTCTCTCGTTATGAATATTAAAATTTGAACTAGATTCAGTATTGTGTTGAATAATATGCAGATAGTTCGCGCGTCGCTGGGGGCGCGTTTTTCATTGTAATCTGAAAATTCACATGATACAGCGTAAGAGCGAAGTAGTTGGGGAGAACTTTTTAATGTGTTTATCACTTTATCACGGGCGGGACTCGAACCGACTGTCGACCTATTAAACTACCGCGTCCCGTTCGAGACTACCGATTTTTTTGCGATTGCGTAGCTAATTCTGCAATTTATCGGGAAATGAAAAATTGTTTCGATCGGGCAGGGCACTATAATAGATCTGCTTGCCTGAGCACTGTCTGGTGTTTACGTGAGTAGAACACTTTTAACGGTTTGCTGTTGCGAGGCATCTGAAATCTCGCACCGTAGTTAAAATATATTGTAAAATAGTTTAAATAATACATTTCGCGTTTTAAACCGTTAAGTGTTATTGTACTACTGCCTCGCAGGTGATAACAGGATTTCACTTAATTATGTATTGTTTCATGTCTAAATTTTCAGCATTCAACATCATTGAAGATTAAATAACAATGACTTAACTTTTGAAACATTGCTTTTTTTAAATAAAACACTTTAACGGTTTAAAACGCGATATATTAGTTAAACTTATTGAAAATGATTCTTAACTTCGGCCCGATGTTTCGGATGCTTTGCAGCAGCCGTGGTCACGGGGAGAACCATCTCCCTTCTACTAATTTAAATTTTTTTGTAATATAATAATTAGAAAGAAATTTCTCATTAATTAAATCATCTTTAAATCCTCAGATAAGCATTAGATAAAAAAAGGCAAAGAATTGGCCGCACACAAAATCTACAGTTAAAGAAAACAAAGTGCAAATGTAATTTTTTATTTTCGATTAAAAACGTGTAAAACACGATTACTAGCTTCGGTCGCGGGTTCGCAATACATTTACATTATTATATAAGCTATCATGTTTACATTCGAAAAATTACACTTATTCGAGTATTATATAGTTTCCTCAAAATAGACGGCTTAAAACACGTTCCGTTTAACATCAAAAGCAACGCGTGGTATGTTGAGCTAGACTACTTCAAACGAGACTTAAGTACGGCTCGGAATAAATAGGTGTTTACAGTCGTAGCGACCATTAATGATAATGAAGTTACACGTTTGAAGAAAAACGCCTCTTTTTTATACACCACTGCACTTTCTAATTACACACGTGGTCCATAAGGGCTCGCTCATACTGTCACGTTAGATAAAGGTGAAGCGTTTGTTTGTTTGAACGCGCCAATCTCAGGAACTACTGGTTCGAATTGAATAATTATTTTGTGTTGGTTAGAGCATTTATACAAAAAGATTTTTAAATTCTAACCAGTAGTTGCTGAGATTAACGCGTTCAAACATAAAAACAAACAAACTCGTCGGCTTTATATATTAGTATAGATAGATTTAAAAGGCTCTTAAAAATTAGTAGTTAAAATAATTTGTAATTAAGTTTATCTAATAGATTTCGCGACTTAAACAGTAAAAGAGTTTAGTTTAAATGCCTATTGTATGTTGTGTATAGTTCTTTGAAATATTTAGTCGCTTCATTTAGATAGGTCACGTGTCTTTGTTAATGGAATATCAAATGTGGCCTATTAAAATGGGTTTACAGTAATCTGGTCCGTATTTGCCTTGGCTGTTTCGCCTGAATAATCTTTTGATCCCGGTTTTAATCGCTAAGGTGTTACATTTGTGTACGTCGTTGTATTGAAGGGGTAATGACGTTTTAACGATTCTGGCTTCAACCGTCCCAAGTCACAGAACCGAGCGATTTTGCAGCGATATCCCGTTTTTTCCTTTCATGGGGACATGTCTGCCTTACTGATCGATTTACAAGTTAGTAATTGATTAAAATTCTGGGCTGTACCGAGACTTAGTTTTGAAATCGGTACAGCGTTTTTAAGCTTTTACGTTACAAACATATCAACACACAAAAATACTAATCTACGCTTTTATACATACAGCCCAATATATTAAAGAGTGTTGTCTATATTGTTTATTGTCTATGCGTGTAACACCTCTATATCTATACTCATTTATAAAGCTGAAGAGTTTGTTTGTTTGAACGCGCTAATCTCAGGAACTACGGCTTCGAATTGAAATATCATTTTGGTGCTAGTTAGAGCATTTATCGAGAAAGGCCATTTACATCGCCCTGTGTCTAATACAAGCGAAGAGGAAACGGGAATATTATTCATCATTATGAGTTTCCGAGGCGAACGCTGCATAAATGGTTCAAGATACGTCCGCGACGCTATATGTATACCTTTTAAGTTTAACTTGCTAGAACGACGGGAAGAGACGCGACCGACGTCGATTTTTTATAAAGGTGTGAAGAAAGTTCGCAAAAACTTATATACATGTCCAAAACAACTGTTCTACGCGGACGAAGTCGCTGACACAGCTAGTATTTAAATAAAGCGCTTTTTGCGGCTTAAAACGCGAAATGTATTTATGTACAATTTGTTTTAACTACGGCCCGACATTTTGGGCCCAATGACCACGGCTGCGGCAAACATTTGGAAACGTCGGGCTGTATAATTTAGCTAATATATACGTATTGAACCGTTAAAAGTGTTCCATTAAAATGTGTAATACTCACGTAAACTACAGGTAAGACAAACGCATAATGGTTTAAAATGCGTTTTTTTTATTAATTACATCTTTTCGACATTTGCTTATATCTTGCACTCAACGTGAATCGAATAATTCCGCGAACAATTATTTCGCTGCAGTTACATGGTTTTTCGAATTTCACTCATTTCTGATACTTTTTGCAATTTGTATCAAATAATATACCTTTCTGAGTATTTTACTTTGTAGCACTTACTCTGGCGTCATTTTGGTTTATACTCCAAGGAATTATTGTACAGAAGTACATACGCATATATTTACTATTAAATTTTAAAGTTTCCTACAGCTTCCTACATTGGTGAATTGGAAATGACAGTTATATTCGTTTTTATACACCCTTGATTTGAGATCTACTTGTGATTGCGTTAGTGTCGGACTTGTTGGTATAACGGTAGCAATGTAAGGTTAATAAACAATAAAGTCGCGGGCTCGGTCCTCAGCAAATCCATGTGGGATCAGCTTCTGATCTTTTTCTGAGCTTTTGATCAACTTCATTGCTGAAACATGTAGGCCTTTCATTGTATATGCTTCTTCATAATATCATATCATAATTCTCCGAGCAATCGAGGAGTTAACATCTCCTGATGATGCCGTCCGCTCGTGATGGCAAAACCTCTCGCTCACGTCGGCCGAACGGCCTGAAAAACAATGATATGCTGAACGATATCCGTGAAAGCCTTACACAACTTATGTAGGGCTTCGTTTGGAAATTTCAATATTAATTATTTGGCGGTAGAAATGTGGACTCTGGAAATTTGGATATCAAATGGGGTGATAGGAATGCCGAAATGCCGTCCGCCAGTTCATGAACCACCGTTGAAAAAGCCCTGAATTTTGATCGCGTTTCGGTTCAGCAGGCCGATTCTCGTATTAATATAAGTTAATCAGCAGCGCAGTTGAAGTGACGTTTTGGTGTTTTGGTATTCTCGTCTAACGTCAAACACGGTCGCGTCAAGTTTACGTGGCGCCAGCGTGTATTTGACAATTCGCTGGCGTACCTCATTGGATGGGCGGTTGTCAAATTAAGAGAATACCATCGGCGCTGAATCGAAACCTAATCGCAGTGTGACTGCAACTTGATCGAAACGTCATTAAATTAGTAGAATCAGCCTGCAGGCTGTGTTTTAAAATATTGTGACTTTAATTAATAGAGAAACGGAAAAACTATTTGTGTTTTAAATATGAAACCTAAAAACCGCCTTTTCACTGCTTTACGTGCAACCATATTAAACGCAAAGGCCCTGGGTTCAAATCTCGGTAGACATAATAGCTTCAGCACTTGTGTAAAATCATCATTAAAAGTAGTATATCATTATTTTTAAATATATCTAATAGTTTATTAATTACATAATATGCATATACTGTTCGTCGTGTTCAGACGTCATACGTCAACAGTCAACTGGTCACCTGGAAATCTGTGTAGCGACTTGTGTACTTTGCTGAAGGCGAGACCCTTTCTGCTATCTGAAATCTATTGAACTATCGCTCACATCCACGTAAAAAATATGATAGCAAATACATACAGTTTTAATTAAAAATCGATTTTAGATTAACAAAATTTACGACACTTACAGGATTTGAATGGGAATCCAGCGCGTGTCGAGCTTTTGCTCTAACCAATTGAGCTATTGGGGTCTACACGTCATCGCGATGCAGAGTGGCCTAATAACAAAAAACATGTTTTTCAAAGAAGAGAAAAATAAAAACGCGCAATTAACTTAAGCGAAAATGAATTTGTACAATTATTTGTGTAAAAATTATGTCTATAATTTTCGGTCACTGTGCTCTAGTAGACTTACATTGTTAAAGTATATAAATAACTCAAGTCTGTGCAGTTGGGCTACTCTGCCTCTAGCGACCTCATAAGTGTGTTACACGCAATGAGAAATAGGGTTAAACGTCTTTAAAATTTTTGAATGTTTGTTCCCTTATTAATCGCGATTACCCAACTTGTAAATAGCGTGAACATCACTAAACATATATTGGCAAGTGAGTCATGGTTTGAATTGGAGACAATACAGTGAGGACTGACAGCACCCCGACACGGGAAGGCTTTTACGCGAACTCGCTGACACTACCCCGCCTGCCCCCTCTACCCTCGGGGGACTCGATTTGATAACTTGCCAAATTTTGGGGTAAATCTACAAAATTTTCAAATTTGAAATTTACATAGCTGGCTCTAAATTGTCTGTTTGGTGGTACTGACTTACTGACTTCGCGAGTACTAAACATTTAAACTCTAGATTTTACAGACACCGTTAACTTGAGGATACAATTTCCGCGTTCATTAAATGTACTGTTGACCTATATTTGCTTTAAACATATTACTTTCATTTAATTGACCTTATAATTATATCGACTATATATAGAACGATTTCGTTGGCATAGTGGTAGTAGTAATGTATAGCTACTAATTATCAGGTCTTGAGTTCGATCGCTACCAGATACAACACTTCTAAAACAAAATTTTAAAATGCTTCTGAAACATGTCGTTGTTTGGAATTCTGGACGTTCAATCGATGGTAGGAATATAGAAATGCTGCCCGGGTAACGAACCGCCATTCAGAGGTGAACAAGCCGTCAAGGTTTTTCATGTTTCGGGTCTCAGTATATCGGTCTTCGAATATTCACAGCCAAAATAGGTAGACAGCGCGGCTATATGAGATGTTACATGGCCGGAGTATTTCATCTGCGATCTACCAAAATTGCCAGGTGGCGTGTTAAATCAAATAAACCCCTTTAACAAGTCCCAATTGTGGGAAATATTTGGTTCATAGTTGTATGATAAATTGAGCAAAATTCACATTATAATTTAATATTTCCAACTCGAGAACACTTTCGTAGTATGTTTTAATGCTTTATAAAGCATGGGGTACTGAGTTACAAATCCTCAAGAACCATTATAAACAGCTTTACTCAGGACAAAGTCTACTTGCACATAAAACAATTGAACATCGCAAGTATTTTTTTTTCAATTCACGTAAAGTACATACGAGTGTAAGCACGCCGGTATTAGCATTCTAGCCCCCACCTGGTCGCATGTGCGAAGGTATTTTAATCATCTAACAGTCGGTCCCGCGAGTCCAGCGGCTAATTCACACGGAATGTATCTGGCTAATGATTTGAGTGCATCCCCGTCCACCCTCTACCCCCCACCAGCCGATAAACGTAGGGCTGTCACAATATTTGTATCTATATATTTGTAGTGTGAGAGTTTTGTAGATGTTTGCACGAATTCAAACTTAGGGTTGACGTCCTTTCACATAGGGTCAAGAACCTAGCTATAAAACAAGATGTGCAGTGGATCTATTTTGGTTTAGGATATTCGGAAATTAGACACAGACTGAAATTAGTACGAGTAAAACAAACTTTTAATAATGGAAGATTCTTCGTGTAATAAACCGATAATAATTATTAGTAAGTAATGTAAATGAAAAATCAAAAATAAATTGAGAAAATTTACGACTCGGGCAGGACTTGAACCGGCATCGTCAGCTCTAACCCATTGGGCTTGTGACGAAGAGAAAGCTGAAAAGAAAGAAGGAAATATTTCGCATTTTTACCCGTTAAAAGTGTTCAAATCTGTACTACTCGAGTTAACTACAGGCAACTACTATGTATATATTTACTAAACCCAATGCTGCAAACACAAATTTCTTCCAACGCAGCCAAATTTTACTTCTTGTACAAAGACTATAAATCTATACTAATATATAAAGTTTGTTTGAATGTGCTAATCTCAGGAACTACGGTTTCGAATTGAAAAATTATTTTTGTGTTGGTTAGAGCATTTATCGAGGAAGGCTATAGGCTATAAAACATCACGCTGTGACTAATAGAAGCGAACATATAGCGAGAAATGAGAAACAATTCGGGAAAATTATTAATGGGTTTCAGAGGCGTACGCTGCAAAAACGGTTCCAGATACCAAAAAAATATATATGAACGAATGATTCCTCTTTAAATGATCAAAAAAAAGTCCGACAGTATATGTCCATCTTTCAAGATTAACTTGTAAGAACGACGGGTGGGGACGCGAACGACGTCGTGAGTAACGGCTTTTAAATACTGTCTATAGTTTACGCGAGTAGTACACATTTAAATAAAACACTTTAACGGTTTAAAACGCGATATATTAGTTAAACTTATTTGGAAATTATTTTTAACTTTGGCCCGAGGTTTGGCCGTTCGTCGTGTCTCCCCGTGACCACGGCTGCTGCAAAGCATCCGAAACGTCGGGAGAAAAGTGTTTACAATAACAATTCTCGCGGACGAAGTCGCTGGCACAGCTAGTGTATGATAAAACGTCACATTCCTTCAAAAGCTGCTGTAAGGATGGAATAATGTGCCCTGTTTTTGCAGCTCAAATTTCCATCACTGCCAGATTGACAGTTCGTCTACGGTCAATCCAGGATAAGTAATTGAGGCACCGTGACTGACAGGCAGTCTTAATTCTATATTAATTAAGGGTAGATGGAGTGGTTCTATTTAGTCTTTCATATAAGTGATAGATTCCAAGCAATTTTCTTTCGATAATTATGTCTAGACTATTTATCTTATTATAGTTCTAGTTTACTTAATATCATTATTAGAATATTCATCTTCAGGGTTATCTCGAAGAAATCGATTTTTATCGATAAAGCCCCCGTTTCTGGCTACATTTTTTTTGTAATCTCTTCAAATTAAATCTTGTATTTGTAATATTCTTGTGGTGACAATGAAGTTCTTTTGTTTGTTGAAGAATATACAATATATATTCTGTTAACTGGGTTTGGCGTCTATTTGCTAAGAAGATTCTTAAGCTGTTGAACCGTCGCGGTCGTTGTTGAATCAGTCTTCGCCCACTTGAGAATCTCTCTTTCCCAATTGTGTTATCTACTCGCATTAATAGTACGAACAACTCGAAAACCCAAGTAAACTTTTCGCATTTATAGGCGGTATTACGAACGGTTTAAAACATAGACAATAATGTATTATATCACATATATATAAAGTATATTATTGTAACTCACTCATGTTGGCATTATTAGTTTGTAAGGATGTGTCATTGGTTTTTTATAAAATAAATAAATTTATCAAGATCACCGTGAAGTCGTGATCACTGCTGCTGTAAAACATCCTAAATGAAATATAATATTCTTACAGAGCATTGAGGTGGAAACTTAAATAAAGGAGCTATCAACTTCTCAACTATGAAATCGATGACTGTACTTATGTGTTATATGTGTTAAAAATACTACATTTACAGTATTCCATAAAAATTCAGCCAAATTAAAAAAAAAGGTTGTTTAATATTAGCTGTGTCTACCGCTCGTTTGCTGATCCATAACCTATAAACTTATTTCTTGACAACCCTAAACCTCTATCTAAGAGACGCGTCGGCAAAATCAGTCATTGTTATAGCAGATGTTTTAGCGCTGAAGTGTAATTTTCTAAATTGTCCCTTTCTATACTAAGAGAGTGGATTTTCAATGGATCGAAGCAATATTCCCAATTAGCTAAATATGGCCCGACGTTTTCAGGTGTCGCGCATGCTCATCTATATCTATATATAGCTATACTGATATAAAGCTGAAGAGCTTGTTTGTTTGTTTGAACGCGCTAATCTCAGGAACTACTTTATTTCGGTTACAGCATTTATCGAGGAAGGTTTTAAACATCGTATTGTGACTAATGGGAGCGTAGAAACAGTTCAAGATACTAAAACATATTGTATAAAGGAATTATTCGTTATATGATCTAAAAATATGTCTGACAGTTGATGTCTATCTTTTAAGATTGACTTTGCAAGAACGACGGCACGGAGACGACATCGTGGGTATCACGTATAATATAGACGGGGAGGAGGTATGCAAAAACAAATGTTTTTTATGTCCAAATAACTAATCTACGCGGACGAAGTCGCGGGCACAGCTAGTTAGATAAAGGTTCTAATGGCTTCCTTCTATAAGTTTATGATGATACAGAAGAAACGGTCTATTAAGAGAAGTCCCGTTCCCCTCGGTGGGGCATAGGTCAAACATATTTCTATGTCCGTTTCACTGATCGCTTTTACTTACAAGTAGTTGATCAGACTTCTGTGCCGGTCTGTTTTTTGTCCAACATGTACGTATACATTTATACCACCAAAAATGGTAACCTAAAAGAGTAAGACGAACTAAGAGGATCTCGTTAATTCCAAATTCAAAAGTTTTAAATAAGTGCTTCATGACTTTATATTGTCTCCCATATGCTGTATTTCAGGAGACGTTTGACAGTTGTAAATGTAGAATTGTACAATAAAAGCGAGCACTCAAAGTATGTTGTCTGGAAAGTTGTGGAGGTATAGTTGTAGTGCAGACAATATACGGCGCTTATGTCCTTACGCTTTTGTACGAATAGTTTAAGATGAAGGTAAGATAATATACCGTTTTTTTAAATTAATTATTCACAATAATTGTTACTACTAATTAATTACAATAGTTAAGTACATTAAAATTTGTCAAACATTTTGAAATATTCATTAATTCACAAAAGTTATTAAAACATTTCGTTATAAGAAATAAAACTCTATAGTAGAAACGTTAGAAAGTAATAAATTATAAATATATTCTTATTGTAACATAACATATTATTGGGTACAATCAACAGTCGTGGTCATGAGGGGGACTACATTAATGACGACAAAAACAATATTGGACAAAGTGAAATCCCGTTTCCCCCTCGTGGGGCATGGGGCGAACACATTTTTTCGTTCGTTTCACTGATCCGTTCTTTAACAGGCAAGTAGTTGATCAGACTTCTGTGCCCTGCCCGACCGAAACAAATTCTTGTTTGCCTGGGATTCGAACCCAGGATCTCTCGCGCTTAACGCAATTCTAGGAAATACGTTTAACCATTTGGCTACAGAGGCGGCTAAATATTGGACAACAGTACAACTTATTGGAGGTCCAAGGGTACATTTAATTGTAAACACCTTGTACATTTAATTTTCGATCACAATAACTATTCTCTTCAGGATTACACCAGGATTACATCCCAGGACCACTTGACCTGCACCTAACTACTAGACAAACGAGGCTGTTCTATGTAAATATACTTTAAAGTTAATTCGTACAAAACAGTTTGTATTATGACTTCGCAAACTTGAAGCAAATATTCTACCACAATACAATAAAATTTACCTCCAAGTTTAGACAACATAATAAATTGCAATGCTTAGAAACAAAACATTTTAGTGTAACGAGGTCCGGGCCCACAACGTTTCCGTTACAGATAACGCATTTGATACTAATATCATACAGCTGAAGAGTTTGTTTGTTTGAGCGCGCTAATTTTAGGAACTACTGGTTTTACTTCAAAAATGATTTTTGTGTTGGTTGGACAATTTATCGAGGGAGGTCACAGGCAATAAAATATCAGGCTACAACGAAGCAAAGGAACGGTCCAAAATAGGAATAACATCTTTAATCATTATGGAAAAAAATCCGCGACAGTCACATCTTTTGGTCGTAACTTTGTATGGCAAAATAACGTTTAATTACAGCTAATTTATTTAAATAAACATTATATTAACTATGGCCCACGTTTCGGCTGCTGCAGAACGCTTTTAAACCGATATAGTGTTTTATTTAAATGTGTACTATTCGCGTTAACGACAGACAGTATTTAAGTCAGCTAATAACAAATAAATATTAACTAATAATGTGTGTTACTATCCAATCGACATTCTTTAAAGGGTGTTAACATCCTTGATAGAATGGCGATTGCTTACGAAAGGTGTACCCACAGATCACCTCCATCATCTTGCACATGTTGCCATTAATGTCCACTTGAATGCAGTAAAAGTGTTGAAAGCAGAATTAAAATACGCGCAACGCACGGATCTGATACTTGGTGGCAACTGAAGAAGGCAACGTTACCAGCGCTCGGGACTTAGTAGCAAATTCAACTATGTGTGGTGACTATTGACGGCCCTATACGGAATCCATTAGAATGGTTTGTGGGTGTACCAAATACGGTATTCATAACGAGAGTTCGGCCCTGCATCGCGTTCGCAGAATTAAGCTGAGGATGTAGGTATTGTCTGATGCAGTTATTCGATTTCACTCACCACTCTACTCTCTATGTCCTGATAGAATTGTATTCAATTGTCTGCGAAGGTAGAAATGTTTTCGACTAAAATCGGCAGTGGTTTCTCAATTGCCCTTCTAATATTTTCCTTTTATACTGTACATTGATATATTATTGTTTATTATGTAACTTATAGTACTAATATTATGAATGCAAAAGTAACTCCGCCTGCCTGTCTGTCTGCTACTCTTTCACGCTAAAACTACAGAACGGATTTCAATGAAATTTGGAACACATATGGTCTAGACCTTGAGAAAGAATATAGGCTATGGGGGGGGGGGGGGGGGGGGGGCCCCCCCCCCCCCCCCCCCCCCCCCCCGGGGCCCCCCCCCCCCGCCGGGGATTTTTTATTGCAACTCAATTTAAGTTGACGGCTTTTGCATCTGTGAACGGTGGTTCGTTGTCCGGACGGAATTCCGATATTCTTAACACCCATTTAGTATCCGACATGTCTCAGTGAAATTTTAAATTGATTAGAAATATATTGGACCCGGTGGGGATCAAACCCACGAACCACTACGCCATACATTGCTACCATTATACCAAAGAGCCCGTCAAATATATACGAAAATGTGTCCTAAATTGCGCCAATATTTAGAACCTAAATAAATTCATTCATAGGTGTTAGCGTTAAGCGTGTGTCGGCCTGGTATACGCCAGCCGGTGCCAAAAGGTGTATATCTCAATATAGGTTCGTACGCTCCACTGATTGTGGATTTAGGAACTGTGCAGAACGGTCTATATTCTATTTGACGGAACGAGTTTGTTCCATCAAACTGTGTTACGTAGTATTGAATGGTTTTGTTTTTGAACGGCGTTACGTAGAATACAATTCATCTTTAACACACTAGCTGAACCCGCAACTTCGTCCGCGTATAATAGTTATTTTCGGCATCAAAGTTCAATCAAACTTGAAAACTGGTAGTAACTGTAAATTTAGAGTTTTACATTTTTTACTGTTTTGACGTTCATAAGTGTTTTTGAAGATTTTGATCCTCATCAAATCTGGATATGAAAACTGGGTGGTAGGAATGTCGAAATTCTGGCCGTCCACAGATGAAAAACCCCTGACGTTTTATCGCGTTTCTATCTAATATCTAAAGGCAAAATAGGTCGATAGTAAACCTTCTCTAGATGTTATATGATAGCAGTATTTCACCTAACATCGAGTGAACCTGAGGCCCCGAGGTTGACCATCTCTATATCATAAAAAAGAAATAATCCATTAACACACACGACTGTACATACCTAGTAAGTTATATGAACGGATTGTCTGAAATAAATAATAATACCTTGAAATGAGAAGAATTACTTTTACATAAATTTCATGATTTATTTTATTCACCTATGTAATGTTCTAATATACTCTATATTGTCTTATTACGGATAAGCGCCCTCGCAGATTTAGGGAACGTGGGAGAAAAGGACAAGGAACGGGCGTGTATCAAAATCAGCTAAATAAATTTTATCTGTAAAAATATATTTTGTTATTTAACTCATTCGTTATACAAAGTTCGATTTTATTTGAAGATTTGTTATATTATGAAACTTTAAAACAGACTTGTTAAAGTTCTAAATAAATAAATATGTTTTTAAATACTGTCTATAGTTTATGCGAGTAGTACACATTTAAATAAAACACTATAACGGTTTAAAACGCGATATATTAGTTAAACTTATTTGAAAATGATTTTTAGCTTCAGCCCGACGTTTTACTTTGACGTCAGAGAGATCCTCCATCTTTATTTTCTCCGTGACCACGGCTGCTGCAAAGCGTCCGAAACGTCGGGCCGATGTTAAAAATAATTTTCGAATAAGTTTAACTAATATATCGCGTTTTAAACCGTTAAAGTGTTTTATATAAATGGTTCAAGACACCCAAAAAATATGTATGAAAATATGATTCCTCTTTAAATGATCTAAAAAGAAAACTATATGTCTCTCTTTTAAGATTAACTTGCAAGATCGACGGGAAGGGACGCGACGGACGTCCGTGGGTAACGTGGGCTTTAGTTTATAAAGATGAATGGGTTTGCCAAAACGAATTTGGATGCCCAAAATAAGAATTCTACGCAGACGAATTTGCTGACATTGCTAGTATTACATACATTTTCAAGTTAGTACACCATCTTATATATAAACGACTAAAGAACCAACTATGACATGTAATTAATTTAACATACAAATGTACAGAAATTTCATTAAAATCTCGTGTAAAATTTTGCGAAGCGTAATATTTTTCGATAAACTCGATAGTGAGTGAGTGTTACGCGCATAATGTACTTCACTTTATGTGCACTGCTTGGAATTGTTACGGCTTACGTAGTGAGTATTTTAAATCCTGATATATTTCGCGTTATACTTTTATTTATCACTTTTAAATGAAAAACTTCCCGTATTTTACTATGAAAACCCAATTATAATAAACTTTTAAATCACTTTAACGGTTCAAAACGCGATATATATTATTATACGTTGATGACAGGCGTCTACCTGCAAAGGATTGGAATGTCGAGCCGTAGACATTAAACTTTATATATTATTTATATTAACGAATATATATCGCGTTTTAAACCGTTAAAGTGTTTTATTTAAATTTAAACTACAGAAAGTATATAATAAACTTATTAAAGGAAGAAGATTATATAGCTAAATAAATATTTATAGACTAAGATGGAGGTTCTCCCGATGGAAGGTAATTTGCTTTTTTTGTAACATCACGCATGTTCTTGTTTTTTTAACAATACTAACTGAAATGTAAGTGATAACGCTTTGACGGACTCGTAGGTCGAATGGTAGCGATGTATGGCTAATATCAACGGCTCTTGGGTTCGATTCTTATATGTTTAACATGTTTTTAATTTATAATTTTTCTAAAACATTTCGGACTCCTTCTGTATATCTGAATATGAAATGGGTAGGAATATGGAAACTCCGTCTGGGTCACGAATCACCATAGATGAAAATGCTGAAGCTTAATAGCGTTTCGGTTTCAGGGTGTGGATTTCCGAATATCCAAAGCCCAAATGGGATGTTTAGATGCTATAGGCTTTGGTATATCACCTACCATCAAGCCAATTCCATGCATGCCTTATATAATATATAATAAAAAAGGGTTAAAATTTTAACAGCAACATTTTCCTTATTTGTTTTATTACATTGTTACATTTGGACGACTGTAACTGTGTTTCATATTTTCAACAGAACTGTACACATATATTTACGTTAGATAAAGATTTCAACAAACTGAACACTGACGAAGCGCTAGCTAAGCATGTAAGTGTTTTCCGCTGAAAAATTCTCAACGTATAATGGCGCCAATTCTAAGAAGAGCGCGAGAATTTTGCCTAGATGTTATTGTGTGGGTTTATTATTGTGAAAAGAAACAATGAATTTGTAATATAAATAAAAGTATAAATCTTAGCCAGGCCTAAGCTCACCTTTTCACTAATTGCTTTTTATTAAACACTAGCTGATCCGGCAAAGGTTGTTTTGTTGCTAGATCAATCTATACTAATATATAAAGCGCAAGAGGTTGTTTGTTTGTTTGAATGCGTTAAATCTTAGGATTTACTAGGAATTAAAAAATATTTTTGTCTTCGCTAGAGCATTTATCGCGTAAAGCTATAGGTTATAAAACATCACGCTGTGACTAATAGGAGCGAAGAAATAGTGGGAAATGTGGAAAAAACGGGGAAGATTATTGATTTTTGTGGGTCTCCGATGCGTACTGTGCAAAAACGGTTGGAGATATTAATGTTGTAATTATTATGTATGAAGGAATGATTCCCCTTTAAATTATCTAAATGTCCAGTCCCCGCCGATATGTCCCATGACGAGGTTTGCAAAACCAAATTTTGTTGCTCAAAATAACTACTCCACACGGACGAAGTCGCTGACACAGTTAGTATGTAGTAGTAGTATCAGCTAAATTAATTAATTTTGAACAAATTTCATTTAGATAAAAGCGGTCCCTAAAGAAGACATGAACTTATATATCTTTAGATATGAATTTTATTATATACATTAATTACAGGTTGGTGAAATAGTGAAAAAGCTAAACACCTTCAAAGTAGCTGTACACCCCCGTATTCGTCTCTTTTACCAGCTCCTGAAACGGGGGATGTTGGACTACGCTCAAAAGAACTCCGATTCTCTATATAACCCACAGGTCTATCAAATTGAAAACAATGTTTAATGTATTGTCTGTTTAAATAAAACACTTTAACGGTTTAAAACACGAAATATATTATTTAAATAAGTTATAATTTTATTTAAATATGTTAATAAGTTTGCTATGTAAACTTTCTCTTCCTACTCCTCATTTTCTTGAGGAGTTCTTGGTATATTGGTAAAAGATGGTGAAAATCAATATTTCTTACATGTATCTTGGGTTCTGGAATTCAGTCATTAAGCGACCGGCTGGAATACCGAAATTCCTATCGGATGACGAGAGCTACCCATGAGTTTTACATTTTAGTCTAAGGATTAGACTAAGGCCACTATCGTTCCCAGTTCGACTCCTGTGAATACAATAGCAAGTTCTTAAATGGGTCGGAGGCAAAGAAGGATTTGTTATTTTTTTTTTGTGATAGAGTAGAATAGGTGGTAGGGTGAAATATCTCAACAAGATACGCTGTCGATCTCTTTTGGCTTTGGATATCCGGAAATCAACAGATTGAAACCGAATCGCAACAAGACGGCCTTTACATCTGATGACGGTTGGTCGTGACCCGAAACGGATTTCGATATTCCTACCATCCATTTAATATTCAGATGTCCAGTCGAAGTCCAACATGTTTGAGAAAAAATATAAATTGCTAAGAACATGTTGGGCCCAGTGGGGATCAATACCACTACCACGAACCTTATTTTAGCCATACATTGGTAGCATTGGTAAAAAAAATTACATTTACCATATTGAGAAGTAAAATATTTCTTCTCTAATAATTGATTTTAATTTAACAACAAATTACGAATGTATAGTCGTAATTTTAAAAAAATAATCTAAAATCGATTTTTAACTTATATCCACCATCTCCATGCACCATCATGTGCAATAAACATGTGAAAAATATGAAAAGTTTAAAATTGTTTTTGTTTGTTTTATTTTTATACACTGTAACTATTAATGAAGTGGTTAGTTTTAAATAAAAAACATTAACAGTTTAAACGGATATTTTTATTTAGTTATGACCCGACCTTCATCATTCCGGAAGCCCAATCAAAAATCATTTTCAAAAGTTTAACTAATATCGCGTTTTAAACCGTTAAAGTGTTTTATTTAAATGTGTAACTGGGTAAACTATATACGGTATAGTTTTTTTATTTAGTTATCCTGCCTACATTCCCCAATTTTTGCTCTTTCTTTAACCCACCGTACAATCCGCCATTATATATGTGCAGTGAGTGGACAAAAGAATGCAAATAAATTGGTTGCATCGGGCGTCCAATTTGTGAGAAGTTGCCAATTATTGCGCAACAAGCCAGCACGGATTTACGGATCGAGGAGTATTGAAATCTCCAAGAATTTTTGTTCAATGTTACAAAAGGCTTTGAGTTCATATATACGTGTGCGGATTTTTCAAAGATTAATTGGGGGCAAGTTGACAATTTGACCAGCCCATGAAGATAAGGGTGGAGGTAGCCGGTGTACAAGGCAGTATTGCCTCATAACATTCACGATCGTCAGTAATTCATTTTATTTGATTCATTCAAAATCTAACAATTCGCTATGATACATAGTGGCACTGATGCAGCTTAGATCCTTACTAATTGTAATGTAGTTAGTACTAGTTAGTTACTTAGGCTAATTAGTTAACAAAGTTGCTGCAAGGACTCTGCATTACATCGTGGACTGAATGAGACGATCGGATGCAAGTTGAGAGTCATTCGTCTTCCCGAGACGCGGAGCAGCGGAGTATCGTTATAATAATTCTATCATTCCTTCGCCGATTGTGTAGATTAGTAATGAAGCATGCGATTAAGAATAGGACAGAACGAGGTCGCAAAGCATGACTTCCTCCCCCCCAATCCTAATTCTAGGAATTACGAATTACCTACTGTTTCCGTCAATTCATCAAAACTAGTCTTAATTAGTAAATGTAAAGCGAGATAGATGGCGCTAGCGTAGCATCTATAGTATGTGTGATTACGTGTTTAAATAAAAAACTGTACTGAACTGAAATTCAGTTAATATCAAGCGATGATTTATGATACATGATATTGAGGTGTGCCTCCAATAATACAATTTTGTTTAATGTGTTCGAGGATATTTAATTACTAAAATAAATTATGTTGCCCATAGTTTTGTGTGGTATACCGTATGATTTTTGGTTAGGCCATTGGCTACATTAAATTGTCCTAAGTAATAAAACAAAAATATCTATATTCATTTAATAAAGTAGAAGAGTTTGTTAGTTTGTCTGAAAGCTCTAATCTCAGGAAATACTGGTTCGAATTAAATATTGTTTTTATGTCCGTTAAAGCATTGATCGAGGAAGCTTTAGCGAAATAAATTAGTATTTTACACACATTACACTCCGAAAATATTTCAATGTTTTCGTTGCATGCTTTGTTAAAACGTTTCACGAAACCAAAAAACGAGCTCGTTGGTGTAATTTGACCAAATTTTGGCTAATAATAAACGGGTTGTGTGTCAAGTTCTAAAGGAATATTGAAATTTCCACAGATGAAAAAGCCATGAATTTTAATCAGTCTCGGTTTCAGTCTGTGGATTTCCGAATATCCAAAGCCAAAATAGGTCGACAACGCACCTTGTGTAGGTGTTATATGGCTGGGTTATTTTACTTCCCATAAAGTGAGCCCAACGTTTGTCTGTCCTTCTCTATCATGAAAAAACTAAAGAAACTATTATTCGCAGACAAAGTCGCGACCGCAGCTTGTATTATATTTTTGACACGATTAGTTTATTCCTTGTGACATGTTGTCAGTTGTATCGATGCGCGAGGTGACTCGTGACGGCATCTGTCAATATATTTTTGCTACACACGCCGAAATGGCACCCTACAATATCTGTAACGCAAATTAAAGTGTGTGTGAGGCATGACATATTTCTGTCATATGTCTGCTTTACTAAAACACCTTCCTTACAAATAAATCACTCCTGACCAAAACTTTGTACCCGGGATTCGAACCTAAGATCTCTTGTAACTTCATGGATACAAGTTTTTCCATTGCACTATAGAGGCAGACGAAGTCTGTACTGTAATTAAATGCTAAGAGTTCCTAAAGTAACTAATTCAAAATGTTAAAAGTAAAACGCGCATGATTTGTATTGATGCAAAAATAATTAAACGTATGAGAAAACCCAATTTAAATGGGTTTAAAATTGACAAAATGGAATGAAAGAAAGACTATAGTTAAGTTTGTGACACCAACTATTAAACATATGTTTAGTACAGTTGTATGCTCCGGATCAGTTGGATCCAAAGAATATCATACGATGTGATCCTTCAACGCACTGGGATGCTGCTACGGACTATCAAGCAGCGCAAAGTCGCATACCTGGGTCACGTCTTTCGCCATGACCGCTACTGCCTCCTCCAGCTTAATATGATGGGGAAAAGGGGAAAATCCTGGGTAGAAGACGTGTTGGAAGGAGGAAGAAGTCATAGCTGCGAAACATCAGGGAATGGACTGGGATAGAAACGGTTGAGGCATTGCAAAGGACACCAGTCGCTTTCAAAAGCTAACGGCCAAACTTTGTAAGGACAGCAGAGAAGTAACCAGCTCTTGACTGAGATTCTATAACATAACACCAATTAAAACGCGAAATATGCAATTATATATTTGGTAAAACTAAAAAACTACACCAAATACCAACTACGACACAACAGATGGCGCCAGTGTAGCAGTTTTGACTTTGACATTATGGACACCATCATCTTCAGTCCCCTGTGACCACGTCTGCTGTTAATCATCCGAAATTTAAAATACGTTATATTCATGTATTTAGCGTTTTTATTTTTTATTTACTCAAGAAAAAACATAACAAACACCAACGGAATACAATTTGTAAGTGAGAATAAAGTGTATACATAGTGTGACATATAGTCGCAGCCTAAAAAAAGTTTCACAGTTAATTATGTATAAAAGTAAGTTTTAAACTGTACAAAACCAAATAATACACTGAATATTTAAATAAACCACTTTAACGGTTTAAAACGCAATATATATCAGTTACTTATTTGAAAATTATTTTAACTACTGCCCGACGTTTTAAACCGTTAAGAGTGTTGTATTTAAATGTAGTACTAGTCGCGTAAACTACAGACTAAGAAATAACTTTACATGAAATTCAATATTAACGCCCTGTAAACTAAATTAACTAAAATCTCTTACATGTTACGTAATGTCATACGATCAAAGCCAAAATAATAGTTAGTAATTGTATAATTGAATTCGTGGTCGCTAGTGGGAGGTAGGAGGAATTTTAAGCGAAATTCAAATCTATTTTCGATTGAAATATTCAAATTTGCCCGTAATATTGGTATTTTGGACGTCGGTATGTGGTTTTCGATAACTGTGGTCACTGGTTCGATTTCCTGTTTAATTGAGGAACGGCGAAGGTTTAGGGCGATATTGGATTTTTAACGAGCTTTCGTTTGTAATTAGATTTTGCGTGTTTACCAGGGAGAGCTTTAGCAGCTAACACGCGTGGGAGTCGAACGCATACGTACGCATCAACTATTCGTAGAGATATGTATTGTTTATCTAGTAACCACAGTTGTAGTTTTAATTGTAGTTTAAACATAATTTGATAAAGCCACTTCTTTTAAGACACTGTTGTTTGGTAGCTGGTACTAATAAAATAACTTTTTGAGTTTTTGAGTTACCGTTGTATCACAGAAATGGCAACAGTTATGAAAAAATGTGGAGACTTTTACGTAGAGAATCCGATGATCTACAATTTTAGTTTGAACTAAACTGCAGTTAAATTCACGGTTTAGCTGAAAAACACCAAAATACTTGTCACCATTCATATAAAAGTATTTTGAACATTCACACCAATTTTTGCTCTGAGTCTAATTTGACCACATTGCCTTAAATGTTATATGGCTGGGGCTTCAATTGATGAAATATACCTGACGTCCTTGACTCAGGTCTTTAAAACGGGTGGCCGTGGGTTCTTGCCCCCCCGCTTTTGTTAACATTTTTATTATCTAAGTAAATTCGTTTTCATATTTGCAAATACTAACAAACAAAAATACTAACGGTGTAAAACGTCCGGTCGAAGTTAAAATAATTTTCAAATAAATTTACCAAATATATATCGTGTTTAAAACCGTTAAAGTATTTCATTATATTCATATTTGGTTTCGTACATTTCTATAGTAAGATAAAAATTTTGGTAGTGTTGTCTGTGATAAAAGCCTTTTTTATTTGTTTTCAGCAAAACACAAGCTCTGGTGAAAGGTGCTCTGTGAAACTTGTATTAAGTTAAATAAAAGTTCGTGTAATGAACGTGTGAAGAACAAACAACATGCTTGTCATTCTTAGTGCGGTACACTAGGCCGCAACTTGATGGCGAGGTATCCAGCCATGTAATTAAACTCGCACACCCTTATTCTGGTCATTTCTTTAGCTTTTCACTTCACCCATAGCTAATACTTAAGACGCGCTGTTGGTGTATTTTTTTGTTTATTCTCAAAACCACAGATTAAAAATGATACTCAAATTTAGACGATTGAGAAGAGAAAATACTCAACAATATAATAAATTCTCTATTCCTACTAATTGGGGCATGGGACAAATATATTTCTATGTCCGGTTTCTGATTAGCAGAATTTTAATCTTTTATTTATCGATGAACCATGGAGATAGTCTTCGTACAATACTATTGTCTATTTCGTCGTCGACGTATTTTTACCTTTAGATATTCGGAAGCTTACCCCACCTTGACTGTACGAAGACGAAACAAGATTAAACTTTATATCTTTTTTATCTGTGGAATGCGGAATGTTGATATTCCTACTGAGTAATTAGAAAATTCCAGTCCTAAATGGTTCACAAAAATTATAAAGCTATTTCGAACCCACAACCCGTTATCAGCCATACATTGCTAACATTAGCTCAATAAGCCCATAGACTAAAGAAAAATGTATTCCGCGATTGTATTTCGTATCAGTTCCAGAATAAGGCCGCGTTTGTTATTCAAGTGGCGACCTCTACCTTGTTCGCGGAATAAATCAGAAAAGAGATACAGTTTAGGTTTTACTGTGATTAGTTTTATCTCATTTCCTCTCTTTCTTTAGTTTTGTGAGAGATCGGTTCATTAGCCGAATGCGGAGTTATGTTTATTAATGGCGGCCTTTAATTTTTGAAGACGGGTTGTGTGTTGCTCTAGTTCAAACTTAGAGTAACACACAACCCGTCTTAAATAATCTGAGAAGAGATTCTTAGACTGTTGCAAACAGACCATTGGGTCTTATTTGAAACTTATCAAATAGTGTTAAATGAGATTGCTAAAGTTGACATATGAAACACGTTACGTCAATTCTTAACATTTATCTATACTGTTATATAAAGCTGAAGAGTTTGTTTGTTTGTTTGATGCGCTAATCTCAGGAACTATTGGGTGAAAATTGAAAAAAAACTATTTGTTAGTTACAGAATTTATAAAGGAAGGTTATATCATCGCACATCGGCTATTATCGCACTGCGACTATTAGGAGCGATCTTTACGAAATTTTTAAATAGTATTATTTAAAGCCAACATCATCGATCTCTAATTAGTGATCGATGGTCAACATGAAAAAAACTTTTCAAACGTGTTTGAATAAGTACTGTCTGCAGTTTACGCGAGCTAGTACATATATCCGAAATAAAACACTTATATCGGTTTAAAACGTGCAATTATTTGGTAACTAATTTCTTTAATAATAACTACGGCCCGAGTTCCCGTTTCTGATGCTAATAGTACTTACTTAATAGTTAATCTAAGTCATAAACTTGTAATAGTATTTTTAAATAAAACACTTCAACGATCTCTAATTAGAGATCGACGGTCATATTAAAAAACTGTTAACCTTATTTGAAAATGATTTTTAACCCTTCGGCCCGACGTATTCGGATGCTTTGCGAGCAGCCCCGTGCAGTACATTCGGGGACCATTTTCAAATAAGTTTAACTAACTATATCGCGTTTTAAACCGTTAAAGTGTCTTATTTAACTGTGTACTACTAGCGTAAACTATAGACAGTATTTGTTTTAGACTATTAAAAGTGTTTTACTTAAAGGTTATGGTGGTTGTTTGAATGGTTGCAATGTATGGCTAATAATCAACGGGACGTGGATTCGATCCCCACCTGGTCCAACAATTTTATAATCCATTTATAATTTTTTTGAACTGCATATTAAATAGGTGGCAGATACCAAAAGTCCGTCCGGTTCACGAACTAACGTCTACAGAAGAAAAAGTTGTCTAGTTTAATAGCTTTTCCCTTTCCAATACCAAATCCAAAAGACTATGTCAGATATTTAACTCATAATTAATTAGTTTTTTGACGTTTCAGATGCTTTACTGCAACCGTCGTTTCCGGGAAAATATTCGCGTTTGAAAGAGTGATGATTTGTATTTATCCACTAGAATATAGAAAGTATTTGGGAAATGTGGGCTTGGTTTTGGGCATTGGTCGAAATAGGTCGACAGCACATTTTGCTTAGATGTTACATGGCTGGGTTATTTACCATCAAAAACCTACTCTGTCATGAAAAAATAGTGTTTTCATGCCTTTTCTCGTTATTGGTCTTAGAGTTATGACACGGTAAATCCGTTTATAGGGTAAACTCAAAATAATAGCCATAGATTGTAGAGGCCGGGGCACCCCAAATCCTAAATGGCTTACCAGCATATCTAAAGAGATGTTTACGATGCGAGATGGCTAGTACTTTATGGTTTTTCAACTAAATCGTTTACAAAGAAATTGGTTTGGCAGTAAATATTACCTATTTATTTTTTATTTGAAAGAAAGTAATTAATTGGAGAAGAAATCTATCTATACTAATATATAAAGCTGAAGAGTATGTTTGTTTCAACGCTAATCTCAGAAACGACTAGTTCGAATTTAGAATTTTTTTTTCTTGATTAGAGCAATTATCGAGGGAGGCTATAAAACATTGCGCTGTGACTAATAGGAGCGAAAAATGCGGTAAAACGAAATCATCGGTTAATCTTCTTCGAAGGTTTCCAATGCGTACACTGCGTAAATGGTTCGAGATACACAAAAAATAAGTATGAGAGAATTCTTCTTTCAATTATCAAAAAAATGTCCGTCGCAGTGTATGTCTATCTCTTAAGATGAACTCGCAAGAGCGACGGGACGCGAAAGATGACGTAGTTACAGCTAGTTAGTTTATATAACAGTAATTTGTTATCATATAAATTACGTATAATGGTATTGGGTATAATATCAATTATGATAGTGACAGTAGCTATAGGTCGTGAGTTTGAACACCAAGCGTGTCGAAAGATTCTTGATTTTTATAATTACTTATAAATATACGTTATATCCTATACCTAACTGATTGCTGAACGAAAAGTTGAATTATTATATATTTTTAAATAATGAATCTTCTAAATCAATAAAACACTTTTAACGGTTTAAAAATCGCGGATACTAATTGCGAATACATTTAGCGTTTTAAACACATTAAATTGGTTTTAAATGTTTTTTTAAACTTGCGTAAACTACAGACATTACTTAGTATATTTTTACATTTTAATGCACGCCTAAGCTTAGCATATATATCTTAAAGTATTTTATGATACGGCCGGGTTGGAACCCATGGCCCCCTGTTGCTCTATGAGTTAGGTTACCCGATGATCATCATCAATATCGAATTTTATCAAATCATTTATAATGGATACCTATTCTGTGGGTCGTGATTTCGAGTCCCACTGGCAAAATCGTATATTTTAAAACCACGCTCAAAATATACAAAATCTTTTGTGCATACATGTGGAAACTACTGATTCATTCTTTATATCTAGTGAGGCATACAAAAACCTAGGTCCCCAAGAGAAAACATTGCGTTATTATAAAACATATTTTTATTAAATACACATTTCAATTCAGTCGTCCATATTCTTGGCTGGAATAAGGTAGGTCAAGCACGGAACGATGCAATCCTTCAAAAGACCGGAACCCAAAGAATTTTTCATGTCTCTAAGAGATCTTAGACGTGATTATTTGAATAATTTTAAGAAAACTTTCAACATTAAAATAAAAGCTGACGTCTTGAACTAAATGAAATATAAAGAATAACTTATTACTAAGGGAGGGCTTTTATCTGCGTGAAAAATGGCGCTATTAATAAAATGTTAAGTGATAAAAAGTAAATTGTTTTATCTGTGAGAAACTGGGGACAATATAATTTTTGGCCTATTTCAACGTTCTCAGAAAAATATATCACAGCCGAACACGAGAATAAAACACTGATATTAATATTTATAGCAGTGACTCCATTTAAGTAACATAATTGATGATAGATACAATATCTAACAAGATGCCGAGCTATCTTTGGCTTCGGATATTCGGAAATCCACAGACTCAAAGCGAAACGCGACAAAATTTCACGGCATTCTCATGTGTGGGCGGTGGTTTGGGACCCGGACGGTATTTCAATATTCCAACCATCTATTTAATATGCCATATTTCCAAACGAAATCCAATATGATTCAGAAAAAATACAAATTGGTTTGAAACATTTTTGACCCGTTGGGGATGAAAACTCCGTTGATAATTAGACACACCTTCGCGTCCGTAATATTTTTTTTTGCCATCCTGTGTTCATGTTAGTTTTAATTATCCCCCCTTCTTACCTCCATAATCATGTAATTATGTCAAATCCAGGTAACACTTATAACAAATCTTATTTTGTGGGCATGGCTTAATCCAAAAGCCAACATATAACAATTCTAATAAAACAAACATTTGTGCACCTTAGATTCACAGTATATATAGTTGTTCTTGTCTAACGCACGTATTTCTACATTCATATGAAAGGGACACAAATCGTTCAAAGATTGTTTGATTTCCGTAGAGATGCGGTGTTACCCGACTCCCTAAATAGTTTAGCACGAGTGATGTAAGAAAACTATCGATTATCGATTTATGATAATTTCATATTTTATTATCATATGTGTAGCCACAGGCAACAGTTTATGATGTAACATAGATTATTCAAGATCAAAATGCTGCTAGTGTCTCTAATGTCAAAGTCAAAAATGCAAATCTAGAGCCATTTGTTTCGTCTTAATAAGTATTTGAAAAAACTAGTTGGGCCTTAACAGAACTGACCAACGTTTTAACCGTTAATAGTGTTTTATTTAAATATTCTATTCTTTGTATTTTTATTCCACTTCAGTTATTATTAACACTATAAATTCAGATACTTTCGATTATATAAATTATAAATTGATCACACAGTGGTTATAAACTAAAAACTCTAATTTTACATTAATAACCAGTTCTCAAATATAGGGTGTAGAACGAACAAGATCAACTGGCAAAAAACTCGCCGCCACTCGTTTTATCGCCAAGTTTTATTTTGCAGTGTTCACGTACTTACAGCGCACTATATAATATTTCTTTTTAAAACGGGTCCCTTCAAACCCCTACATTTTTATATTGACTTGCTGATGTTAGAATATTCAACACTTTAAATTTATGTGTAGTATACAATGTAATATAATCGATATCGATATATTGTGGTTACATCACTAACACACACCTTAGTCCCGCTTCCGCTTCCCGGCGCATCTCGTCACTTCAGTTACATCTCGTGAACAATTCATTATGTTTATTTTGCTATTATTGTGGTGAGCTATTATTACGGATTTATTAGATTAAAAACCGTTGTTGAGACGAGTAGAACTAGAATTAAAACGGCAATCTACAAAAAAAATTTAATCGCCAAAAATAATAATCATTTATTCAACAATGGAAATAGATCGTTCGTCATTCACTAATAATGATTTTTTTCCTTATATAAAACACTTTTAACGTTTTAAAACGTGAATAAATTCTCTAAGGAACTAGTTCCACATACCTACTATAACGAAACAGATGGCGCTAGCGTAGCAGTTTTGACTTTGACATTAGGGACACGTATCCCTTAAACTTATTTACAATTTATTTCAACTACGGACCGACGTTAGATCAATATAGCAATATAAATTGTAAATCAGTTTAACTAATACATTTCGCGTTTTAAACCGGTAAAGGTGTTTTATTTAAATTGTACTCTCTCGACAAATTGTACTCGTATTATTATTTTGGAAATTTAAAACCGATACCTTGATAGGTATAACCCAAAAATGTTTAAAAGTTTATATTGATGACCTATAACGAATTTGTTCATCTATCTATACTAATATATAAAGCTGAAGAGTTTTTTATTTGGACGCGCTAGTCTCAGGAACTACTGGTAGGAATTAAAAAAAAAATTGTTCGATTAATAGGAGCAAAGAACAACTATTCTTCGAAGTCGCTAACACAGCTAGTAATTTCATAAAAATATTCAAGTACAGTTTGAAAGGCTTTTCAAAAAATGGTTTGTATTAAGAAATAAAATTATTCATGCATCTCTCTAGATACAAAAGGACGTGTCTCCACTTCGAATGAGCAACGGGCGTGGGTTGGAATGCGTCGAACGAATAAGCCGCATTTTTTGCAGCCCTCATCCCCTGTGATGACTTTCAACTACAAAGCTTTCAGGCGATCAAATGTCATAGGCAATTAGGTTTTTTCAGGAGAGCTCCGTCTTTTTTCAGGAATCTTTTATACCGTCTAGTTCAATGATAACCACTTTTAACATTGGGTAAAATGGCACAGGTCCTTGGTTTGATTTTTTTTAAATTATTCATCCTAAAGAGCCACTATAGAATTTCTTTTCACAAGTTAAATAATCCCTTTTAAGTAAAAGTAAGTCTGTAGTTTACGCGAGTAGTACACATTTAAACAAAACACTTTAACGGTTTAAAATGCGATATATTTTAGTTATACTTATTTGATAAATTATTTTAACAGTAAATAAGTTTAAGTAATATATATCGCGTTTTAAACCGTTAAAGTGTTTTATTTAATTACTAACGTATTTTCTATCATTTATATCTTTATGATAGAAGACGACAGACAAGCTCGATAGAAAGTATAATCTAGGTATATAACGTCTAAACTATTGTAGACACATCGCTAACCTATTCGACTTTGGATATGCGGAAACCCGCTTTAATTTCATGGCAGTTTCGATATTCCTACCCTCAATTCAATATTCAAATTTCATTATAAAGTAACTTGATTAATTAACAAAAATAGTACATTAATAAGAAACATGTTAAATACCTTTACGCGGGTAGCGGGTACCTCTTGAAACGAGTGTAATGGTATAAAACGCGAAATGTATTAGTTAAACTTTTATGCAAATGATTTTAACTACGGCCCGGCGTTAAGCGACATGTTGACGTGGTTCAAACCAACTAGCCAACAACATAGAGCCATAGAGTCGTATCAATAACTTGCCTGTAACTAGAGTTTTGAAATCTGCACTACACCCCATATATTATAACAGATACAGGATTTAACGGTACGTTTTCAATATTTATTTAAGAACACTAATGACCAACTGAAATATAGATGGTAAGTCCCACAACGTAATCGAAACACAAAGCACAATTTTGTTCCGAGCCGAGTACTGAGTTAAGTACCTAAGTTAGATTGAAGGAGTTGAGTCCGTCGATTTATCGACGTCGACAGCATGATTCTATGCTCGAATTATTTGTGTAGATTTCTGGGAAAAATATTTTATACGAAAATAAATAAAACCACTATTTCCGTAAAAAATCTGTCTATTTGAATTTGCTACTTTGACTGGATCTATTTATTTGCGTTTGAAATTAACTTAATTGTTAATTAATCAACAGTTTTTTTTATCGTTTTTTCTTGTCTTTAAGACACTGCACATAATATTTATTATATACATCTGCGAAATAAAATAAGGTAGAACATACACCAGGAGCAGTAAATTCGTTCTGATTCACACTGATATACTGATGTAACTAATGTACGGAACATTATGAAAGGAAATAGAATTTTCTAGAAATATTAACATGAATTATCTCTTATGCTCATACATAAACATGTTTGATGGTTGTTTACATGTATTCCACATAGTTAGTAGTGAAACGGGCCGAAGTTAAAAACATTTCAAATAAGTTTAACATATATCGCGTTTAAACCGTAGTGTTTTATTTAAAAGTTAGTAGTGTGTTAAATATATAGTATAAACTTTCGTATCAAAATTTTTGTACAATTATAGTATATATAAGTGTTGCAAACCAATCTGTTTATGCAATTTTTATTATGAAAACCTTTTAAAGGGAATAAATATCTTCCATTTTTTTAACATTTTCTTCAATATCGCAGCAAAATATATATCTTATAGTGTACCAAGTAAAAGTAACTATACTATAATCTACTAATGTGACTGCTAAGACTATTTTACACTGCATTTAAATAAAGCTCTTTAAACCGTTTAAAACACGAAATGTATTTTTTTTACCTTTTGTTACCGGACGTTTCCTAATATCCGTTGGGACTTAGTTAAACGTTACTTAGTTACGGGCCGGAGTCAAAATTAGTAAACAGGTTTAACTAATATATTTCGCGTTTTAAATTGTCAAGTATTTTAATTACATGTCTACTGCTCGCTATCGTCTATACTCAATTCTGTATTTCTCAAGTCAGTTAAGTACTTCGTGAGGTTTTACCGTGCAAACAAACAAAGGAGCACTTGCAGCTTGATAATATTAGTCTATTCTCTATGACATCGATTTTATCTTGCTTTTATTTTTGAATATACATCATGGAAAATGAAAGGCTTAAAAGAGCTTTAAAATTGCGATCCGTTTTTAATCTACCTAATGGGGTATTCCATCGATGCCAATAACATCACTAGTTTAATCAAGCGATGTCACATGACCAACTTGACTTTTAGTGATGTGTTTTCGCCAATATTAAAATGTCGGTATGAAAAATTCACCTCTTATCGAGTCGTAAAACAAAAAATACATAAAATTTTATATTATTTGATTTTCCCAACATTTTACTTGTGTTAACAGAGATGTATACTTGAAAATGTTGTAAAATTATGTCCAAGTTACAATTTTGCATTACCGTACTTATCATTGTACCTAGTGTACTAGCAAATAATGATACATTAATTAAAATAAACGTATTGGAAAAGAAAAAAGATGATCTTTTTAAAAAGATCAATGAAGTGATAGATATAAATGTGGGTTCTCTAAAAAATGCTAACGAATCGGAGGCTCTGCTTGCTGTCAGGTACTTAAAGACCGTAAAGGAAAACATAAATCTTAACGATTCAGACATAAGAGATGTAACAATAACTAGTGAAGAGATTAACGATGGTGACAGTTTCCGACGAAAAGCGAAAACAAAGAAAACTCGAGATGACTTCATCAATGACTTAGAGAAAATATTGAAGCCAAAGCACGTCTCTGATCAGAAATTAAAACAAATAATCGACAATCGTGAAGTCATCAAAAAGAAATTGGACGATTGGATTCTAGAGCGGCAGAAAGAAAGGGAAAAAATAAGAAAGTATAGATGGCAAGCGAAGTACCTCCAGCGTACGGGTAAAATGGAGAAATGCCCACGTTTCGGTTATACGGGGAGGAAGAAGAAGAAGAAGGAGGACTACGCTAGCTGTAAGAAAAGGTATAAAGAAAAATATGACAGATACTGTAAGCCAGACCGAAAAACGACAATAAAGGTAAGACGGACGCCATCTAGCGGAAGAAAGAAGTATCCATGTTGTAGAAAGTGCTGTAAGAAATCCTATATGGGCTGTCTTTAAGTATCTACAGTATAAAGACACCTATTTTTTATTATTGTAATGATTTTTGTAGTAATAAATGTTTAAGAGTGGCTAAACCGACGCGTTAGCATTGCATTGCGGATATATTATGTAAAGCTTTCCATTCTCTTAACAGGCTACCAACCATTCTTCAGTCAGCGATATTTTATAACTAAAATAATTACACTAGTAAATAAATCTTGAGACTAAATAGCATTTTGACATATATATTTACATTATAAATACTTACTTACTACTAAAGACTTACAGCGTTACACTGTGCTCTACCAATTGAGCTACTGTACCATGTTAGTGCGTTGATTTTTGTCAATCCTTTTAGCAAAGCATCTTTTGTGAGTGTATCATAACTAAAATATAGTTTGACATTTGACTAAAGTAATTTAAAATTATAAAGAAAAATTTAACGAAGAAATTCCAAAACTGTGTCCAATGACAGAAAGCCAAAATAAAAAGCTATTTTCGTTTGACAGAAGATAGTTTTTATTCCGAAAAAACGTATAGCCCCCGTGGGAACAACCGCCCGAATGCATTTAGTGTTATATGCTGGCTCGCCGAACAAAATCCCGTCCTATTTTTTACCAGTAGCGACAATAATATCTCAATATTATTTCGTTGCTACAATATGTTAGTGCCGGAAAACTTGTGCACTCAAAAAGTTAGCCATTTTATAGATTTTGTAACTTTCTTCAATATAGTTGCAAAGTAAAATACTCAAAGAATATTAAATGACAACTGACTAGTCGAACAATACTGAGTTATATTAAAAATATATTTAGATATTGAAAACAATTTATATGAGCGGGACTAGAACCAGCACCTGCAGCGATCCGTGCTGCTGTTACCGATTGAGCTACCGTATCCTGATTTAAAAATCGAAAATAAATTGAAAAAATTTCGACTCGGGCAGGACTTGAACCGGCATCGTCAGCGTTGCGTGCTGTTGCTCTACCAATTGAGCTACCGAGTCTATTACCGTAGCCTATAAAGCAGCACGGATGTCGTGTGATCAATTTAAGTCCAGTCTAAATACATATTTAATTTACGTTACCAAGCATACTGCAAATGCAATATCATGTAATAAATATTAAAGTCAGTCAAGTGGTATATACCTACTCACAGTTGAATTTATGAAGTTCGAATCCTGTCCCGAATAAAGAAAATTATTACAATATATTCGCTGAAACTATCAATTACAGTTACGAAATCATTTTTAATAAAAATGGATGCGGGCGATTATGAGATATACTAACGAAATCATTCGATTATGAAAATGTCTCGAGTGTCTTTTATTGTTTTTGTATTTAGGTTTTCCAAACAAGTTACTTATTTCTTCTTAGATGGCGCGGAAATTTCAGAAATCAGTGAGTGTGAAATAAAATGGTTAATGATTAACAATATTTCTTGAATTAAATACAAAGATTCCTAGGTTTAAATATTTGTTTAGAAAAAAAAGCAAAATTGTCAAGTAATACATGAAGGAAATGAACATTTATTTATTAAAAGGTTATTTTATTTAAAAATAAAAGTCACAATTTACACTTTTAGACAGACTTAAAGAAGGTCGGTCAACTTACTTTTAAATATGCTAAATCCGGTGAAAAGCGCCACGTCTCACAATATCGTAGTAAACAAAACAAACTACACCAATATATAAAAGTATCTATTATTGTTTAAACAACTAAAGTCAAGGAGTGCACGATTAGTATTACTAATTAGCACCATTCGATTATGAAAACAAATTAGTTACTAATCCCATAATCGATTACCAACATTAGTAATACAAAATAAATCGATTATGCCGAACATTCATAATCGCCCACCTCTGGTTTTTATCACGTCGCTATATTGTGCGTTTTAAACCGTTAAAAATGGTCTTTAATAAATAAGGGTCCAGCCAGTTAAAATTTGTTTAAAAACATTTTCTACTCTTACCAAACAAGAGGAACAGAGGTCCCTAAGCACCTAGATATAAATAATTCAAAGAAAATCTGCTGCAAAGCATCCGAAACGTTAGGCCGAAGTTAAAAATCATTTTCATCAAAGTTTAACTAATATATCGCGTTTTAAACCGTTGAAGTGTTTTATTTAAATGTGTACTACTCACGTAAACTATAGACAGTATTCAAAGAAAATCATTCAGCTGGAGATACCTGTGCTTATCTGCGCCCGATGCTGGGATATTGTTGCGCACTGCGCAATGAAAAAAGCCGGGATTCGGGCGAGTCACTGAGTCAGATAAGATAGCGTTACTAACCCATTTGTATTATTGGCTTGGACCCCTACTACGGGTCTGGGCCGAGGTTTTGACGATCACAAATTCGCATACACAATGAACCAAGTTATTTATAAATATAGACAAGAGTTGTCTATAATTTTCGTGAATAGTACACAATTCAATAATTTTAACGGTTTTAAACGGTTTATTACTTGTTTTAACGTTACTTTTTGACGTTTCGGATAAGCCGTTAAAAGGGGTTTTTAAATAAAATTAATCTAACTCTCGTTTTAGACCGTAAAGTTATATGTTTCAATCGCGTAAGCTAATACCTAAGGGCCAATACGCATCAAGCGGTTTTCCTATAATACCTTCAGCCGTCCTGACTTTCAATCTATACTAATATTGTAAAGCTGGAGAGTTAGTTTGAACGCGCTAATCTCAGCAACTAGTAATTCAGAAATTATTTTGATATGGTTGAACCATATCGAGGAGGGCTTTAGGCTATTAAACATTAGGCTGCGACCAATAGGAGCGAAGGAACTGAGGGAAATGTGAAATATTTGGGGAAAATTATTCATCCGTTTTGCCCGCCGGGAAAAAGGTTCAAGCTACAAAAAATATAAATATGAAAGAATGATTTCTCTTTAAATGATATAAAAAATATACTCAATAGAATATGCCAATGTTTTAAGATTACCTTGCAAGAACGACGTTGGTCGTAACATAACATTTATAAAGCTGAGGAGGTTGTATGCATATAATTTGGATGATATTATCATTCCACGCGGACGAAGTCGCGGCCATTGCTAGTCATATGTATGCTAACAAACGGCAGCTGAGCGGCACAATCGCCAGGGTGAGCTAGACGATCAATCGCCTAGTGCATAAAATCCCTTAGACTCATTATACAGAATTAAACAAAAAAGTTACGTCTAGAAAAAGTGTCTTTGCACATTCAGTATTCAATGCCGAAGGTAGTGGTTCGAACAGGGTATAGGGTTGGAGAACGAGCTTCGTGGTTAAGACATTACTCAGATTAATTTGGGTTGGTAATGAACCGCGGTCACATGGACCCCTCTCGCAATACGTCACCCACCATATATTTTGTTACAATACTATGTACATGTCTATTTTATATGCCAGAGAAGAACAGATAAGCTTGACTTGACTTGGACGGTTGTTTTTTTGGAAAATTTAATAAAATAATACTATGTGTAGTTTACGTGCGTAGTAGATTTAAATAAAATACTTAGTTTAAAATCGCAAAATATATTACTTAAACGTTTAGGAACTTTGTATTAGCAACGGCCCGACTTTTTATTTTTCACATCATACCGGTAAGAGGACACCTTAAAGTCAACCCTGCAAGAACGCTTCGAGTTTCGCTTATACCAACTACGACGAAACAGATGGCGCTAGCGTAGCAGCGTACTTTGACATTAGAGACACCCATCTTTAGAATCCTCGTGACCACGGCTCTAAAGCACCCGTAACGTTCGTGTTTTATTTAAAAGTGAAATAATTAAATGATTCTATATTGAAATTAAATTTACGACTGGCACTTCTGGCATCTTCAACGTTCCGTGCTGTTGCTCTAACCAATAATTGAGGTACCGTGTTAAAGAAAATATATCTAAAATAAGGTTTTTAATTTATATATCTAATGCAATCATTAAACATGTAAGACTATTAAAGTTTTCGGAGAAGAAAACAACAAAATAAATGAAGTTGTATTTGTGGTTTGTGTGTACGCGACTAAGGCCGCCTCTGTAAATATTAGTTTAATATAAAAGTACAGTGTAATTTAAACTATGTATTTTACAAATGTATAATACTATATTTAGGCGCATAGTACTCAAGAAATAAACCATTTTAAACGGAGTAAACGTAATATTTAATTTATTCTCAACTCTACCATAATCCCCCTATGACCACTAATCGCGTTTTATATAGTGAGAGTGTTTAATTTTACTTGTAGAATGTTTGTGTTTTCAACAAAACAGAATGCCAATATCCTTATAAAGTGTCGGGCTATTTGATTGGGAAGTTGTTTCGTCGACAAATTGTGAAAACTCGGAAATTGAGTAATAGGGGTGGCTTTGTTTTGTTTACCGCGTCGCCACTGATGCTGTGGACTTGAATAACGCCTTTTGTTCTAGAAAGACAATGTTTTTATTGGATTGTTACAGAAATTAAAGCATAAACTGCAATGAGGGATAGTGTCTATCTATCCTAATATATAAAGCTAAACGGTTCGCTTGTTTGTTTGAATAGGAGCGAATAAACAACTGGAATTGTGAAAAAAAACGGGAAAAATTATACATCCTCGTGGACACGGTTTTAGATACCAAAAAAATGTAAGAAAGAATGTTTTTTTTAGATGATCTAAAAAAATATCCGCGACAGTATATGTGTAAGATTAACTCAAACGACATCATGGCTTAAATCTATAGAGTTAAACACGAGGTTTGCAAAAACCAACATTTGGCGCACAAAATAACTATTGTACGCGGGCGAAGCCGCTGACACCGCTAGTGTCTTTAAATTAAACACTTTAACGCTTTCAAACGCGATATATTAGTACTACTCGCGTAAACTATAGACAGTACCGCTAGTGTGAATAAAAATATCTCTAACAAATACACGAAAAACAACTTACCAAAGGTTTCCTAACTTCAATGTTTGCATAGTAGTAGACAGCCATCTTAGGAAATGAAGAAACAATTGATTTGTTTTTTTTTTTCAATATTCTGATGTATATAAATTAAAAAATGCTCGCTAGAGTATGACATAGTTTCAAAAGCATAATATTAACACTTTATCTATCCGCATAGATAGGACTAGCTGCGCCAGCGACGAGAATCCTTATTTTGGGCATCCAAATGCGTTTTTGCAGTCCCCATCACGTTTATTTATTTAAGCTGTTACCCACGACGTCGGTCGCTCTCAATTCATAAATAACAGTCAATTCTGCAGGGACCCGACAGTTTCGCCAAATACGAACTACGACGGAACAGATGGCGCTAGCGTAACAGTTTTTACTTTGACATCAGAGACACCCTCCATCTTAAGTCTCCCCGCGACCACGGCTGCTGTAAAGTATCCGAAACGTCGGGTCGTAGATAAAATAGTTTCAAATAAGTAAATAAGTTTAACTACTATAGATCGCGTTTTAAACCGTTAAAGTGTTGACAGTATTTAACATTGACCATGTTAGACGAATATTCGTTCAATAATTTAGAAGTATATAGTATATATTTACATATAGTTTTGTTGTAGTTTTACCCAGATAACATTTGTCTACCGCAATATTTAATCCAGTATATTTTACGCGTTCGTTTGATAATATTATGTTAACCTTTCGTTCAACCTTTGTACATTCTAGCTTATGTAAACTCTCGTTAACCTATGTTAGGAAACGGGCACATTTCTGTGTCTACTTAATTAGGGTATTCTATTAACGTGCAACTAGTCGACCAATTTTGTAGTATGTTCGGATGTTTGGAGATAGAAAGTATCGATAATGATAGTAAAATAAATATTTGTTGTATCGTCATACCATTTTCGGTCGGGATAATATAAATAAATATTGGGGGGTAGTTTTGTTTTTTCGATAACACGGCGACTGTGGTGCGCGCTAACAGACGCTAATAGGGCCCCTCGTGCCAGTCGATTGAGTTTTTGATAATTAAGTTGACGTGACTGCCACACAAAAGTATAAATTAGGAATATTACTAAATATTGTCATTTTAAGGGTCCGCGAGGCCAGTGCGTATTAAATTAATAATGGTAAATTCAGTGTACGTACTAGGTGGTGACTCAAGTTTATACCAGATCCCGCTTTGTTTCTTAGTCGTTCTTAAATGGGAACCCTTTAATCCCGGTAACGATACGGACAGACACGCCACTACTGCAATAAAACCAGGACAACTGGATCGGAGGTATGTCCTTAGAATACTGAATCTACTTAAACATATCATATGTTTATTATGTGTATTTAAGGAAAGTGTGTTTTTTACCATTTTTGCCTTGATACAATTTTTATAAAATAAAACAAATTACCTTCAAGTAGTTTAAATAAAACACTTGAACGGTTTAAAACGCGAAGTGTATTATATACTAATGCTTTTGCAGTTTTTTTTGTTGCACTTTGCTGCAAAACATCCGAAACGACGGGCTGTAGTTAACATAATTTCCAAATAAGTTTTTATAATATATATCGCGTTTTAAACTGTTCAAGTGTTTTATTTGAATAAACAATGACCTTATCGTAATGTTATGAGACTAGCTGCGTCAGAGACTTCGTCCGCGTACAAGAGTTATTTTGGAAATCCAAATTTGTTTTTGCATACCTCCTTCTCACTATATATATATTTAAGCTGTTACCCATGACATCGGCCGCGTCTCGGAAAGCCATAATGATGAAAAATTTTCCCAATTTTGTTCATATTTTTCGCTGTATCTTCTTGTTTTAGCCACAGGGCGATGTTTTAAAGCCTTCTTCGTTAAATTAATTTGTCAATTTAAACCCGTAGTTCCTAAGATTAGCTCGTTCAACATACAAACTAACAAACAAACTATTCAGCTTTATATATTACTATAGATGTAATGAATAGACAACTCAGAGACACAATAGTATCCCATTGTGTCTTAATCTACGTCTCTGTTCATATGTAACTGAATTTTAAATAACGTAGAAAATGTTTAATTTTTTATATGTTTTGTTTGTTTTTATATGTTTAATTTATTTTTATATGGTCCAAAGATAAGGTAATTAGAACCTCATACGAAAAAGCATATACATATCTTTTTAGACGCGTTTTAACCCTAGAAATTTATTAGTCTTTAAGAATTAACACAACTGTGATCTTTGATCACTGTTGACTCAGAGGTCTGTGCTACTAGCCTCTTTTTGTGAAAACAATTTCCTTCCACCAGCTGCAAAACAGCAAACATTTTATTTAGTAAAAGCCGTGTTTTAACGAGCCACAGTCCTCTGTAATTAAATAACAATTTTCATATTGGCTCCGTTAGTTGTAGCCGGGAAACGAGGACGTTAGAAATTTAAAAAATACAGGTTTTCCCATTATCTACTCTGTATTTTTCACATTTTGAATGTTCATTTAGATGTTTTATTATTTTATATAATACGTGTATGAGTTGATTAAAACAATGTATGATATAACGTTTTGAGAACTTAAAATTAAGCGCGGGATCTATGTTAATCTTAACTTTTCGAGTTACAATTTTTAGTTCAAAATTCCCTAAATTTACGTATTATATAATGCGCGTATTCATCTATCTGAACTGTGTCGTTGTTACGAATCACTTTTGTTTCTTAACATCTCACACACAACAGTAATTTAAGGCCGAAGTTTCAAAATCTCTTGTCTCATGTCTTTGCGACGTAGGAGAGTCGAAAAACATGACTAAATATTATATGAATTTATACATGGCGTGTATGCAAGCTGTAGTGGTCAGATATCAAAATACAAAGCATTAAGACCGCAAATCAGGCTGATACAAAATGTAGCTGAAACAAGCTAAATTACAAATAAAGTGTTCAAATAACGACCAGCTCGTCAAACTGACGCTCAATATACTTAGGGTAAGTACACCTGTTTTGGTCTCATAAGGAAAAAGGTTGTTAGTTCTGTGGAACTAAAACACAAACAGTAATGTAGCAGTGTCTGCTAAAGAGAATAAAATAAAACACATTTTATCTTATATTTCTTTAACAATGTAAAGAAGATTTATTTTAATAACATCCTAAAATATTTTGTTAGCGAACAAGTTAGTTAATGTTTTAAGCCGTGTTTGATTCTAGTTTACAACTAGTGACGATTTCAACTGTAAAATCTTAAAACTGATTTACTAAATAAGATGTGTAAGGTTTTTTTTAGATAAGCAGTGTACTAAACGACCAATTAAATCCGATCTATACTAATTTATAAAACTGAAGCGTTCGTTTGTTTGTTTTAACGCGCTAATCTAAGGAACTACTGTTTTGAATTTAAAGATTATTTGTATTGGTTAGAGCAATAATCGAGGAAAGCTATAATATGACGCGCTGTGACTAATAGGAGCAAAGAAACAGCAAACACAGGGAAATGTGGAAAAAGCGCGAAAAATGATTCATACATCATGCTGCGAATACGATTAAATAGTTCATTAGTTAGGGTAAAATACCCAAAAATAGAAATGATATAAAAAAAAAAAATCGTGACACTATACGTCTATCTTTTAAGATTAACTTGCAAGAACGACGGGACGCGATGAAGAGGCTTTGGATGCCTAAAATAACTATTCTACGCGGTATAGTCGCTGTAACAGCTAGTAACACTATAAAATGCATAAACCACACTTGCAATATTTATCGGATCTTTATAATCTAGAGCGCCAACACTTGTAATATTACCCCACCGTGTCCATAACACTGCGGTACAGTCGCGCACATTAATTGTTTAACGTTAATTTTGATTCACCGGGCTATGTATTAGTCTGCTTCAGTATAACCAACGATTTTGTTACCATTATTTATATACCACAAATTGGACTACATTCTAGTGGGTGTTTGCTCAATGGGCTAATTTTTAAGCACTAATGAAGTTTAGCTTATCTTAATTAAAATTTGGGCAACATTTGTAATTGTCTAACTGTTTTTAAACGCTTTAGTCACTCTCTACTGACCATGCTATATGTTCATTCAGTGAATTTTTTCTGCGTAGTTTTTTTTTATGATGTAGGAGAACAGAGGTCAAATACCCCAGCCATATGTAATTAAGACTGTTGAGCTATTCTGGCTTTGAATGTCGAAATCCACAGACTGAAACACAATTTTGATATTCTTGCCACTTATTTAATATAGAGATATCCGGGCGAAATCCTAAATGTTTCAGATAACATATAAATTGATTAGACACACGTTATACCCTGTGGGGGTTCACGACCCGATTATTATCAGCTATACATTGCTAAAATTACACCAACGAGTTAGTCAAAGGTCACATATAGATCATTTCTTACTAACCGGATTTTATATATAATGTTGTAAAGCTCACATAAAGCTAAGTTACCTGTTTACAAAGCGAAATATGTCGGCTAATTAAAAGTCCTAATACAACATTCCCTCAAAAACAGTGAGGTACCTCTAATTGTTACTTCAGTATATAGGTTAAAATAATTAAATACTGTCTGTAATTTAGATAAAAAACACTTTAACGGCTTAAAACATTGCGTTCTTTCCATGACCACGGCTGCTGCAAAGCATAAAAAACGTCTACCCGTAGTTAAAATAACTTGGAAATAAGTTTTATTAATATTGCGTTTGAACCGTTGAAGTGTGTTTATTTAAAGTTTAAAATGTTAATCCTCATCTGAATGTGACTTAAAATCAATATAATTTTAGTCGGTAGTTTACTTGAGCGCAATAAAACACTTTTAACGGTTTAAAATATTACAATTTATTAAACCATATGTATGAGCCGCAGTAAAAATAAATTAGCAGAAATTATAATACGTTAAATAATCTAAAAAACAGTTCGCGACAGTATGTCTAACTATTAAGATTAACTCGCAGGAACTGTTATCGTGATTAAATTTAGTCGAAATACTTCATATGGAAAAAAAAAGGTTTGCCAGGTCAGTGAGTAAGAAATTAAATGTCAAACGAAGGACAAAAAAGTGTTGATTGGATTTGATGTAAGCAATAATGTGTGCTCGTAGCCTCTACGAGACAATTTATAGTATGCTACGGCGTAGCACTAATTAACCGCTACGTTTTTGCGATAGAAAGAGACAGATAAACGTGGATTGTTGTAATATAGAATACTCATATGACACGCAATCCGGTTTGCTGTCGACCTATTTTTTGACTGTCGGTAATCAAAAGACTAGGACCGAAACGTGAAATTACACTCTAGGGCTTTTCCACTTAAGAACGGTGCTGTCTGAAGGCTGAATGGTTTGTTGTAGCACATTTTTTTATCATTTATATGTAAAAATGCTCATGGAAATTTCAAAATCAAATAATTTAATCCACACTAAAAGAAAATATATACATTTACTACTTACAATTAACATATACTCTATTTTTGTTATGAAAGAACAGAATTGTTGTAGCGTTGATTTTCAGTGATGACGTGGAAGACACTCAGAGTGACAGTCAGAAATACTAGTTTAAAGTTAATAAGGTTATTTAATATGTTAAAATTTATAATGGTTTTATGGCTGTTTCTGTATGGATCTTGCTATTATCAAAGTGCATTATACAGAACTACAAGTTCAAGCATTACAGTAGCTGCATAGACTAAGATCAGTTTACTGGTACGTTTGCGTTGATCGGCGTCACAGTTATTACGAAGCGGCCTAAGTTATAGGAGAAGGCTATGTAAAATTTTACAGACCACACAAAGTAAACAAACAGAAAAATTGAAATGTATATATTATATACATAAGAAAAGTCAAAATTACTTTTTCGAGAGAGAAATATTAATGAAATATTTGTTTTTGCAAAACTAAGACGTTATGAGTCAGAGCCAATTAAAAAAACAAACAAATACGTTTTAAACACTTTAATTTATAATATTTGTAATAAAAACTTTAATATTTTTGCATTGAAGGACTATGTTATTTAAAAATCGAAAATAAATTGAAAAATTCTCGACCCGGGTAGGACTTAAACCGGCATCGTCAGCGTTCCATGCTGTTACTCGCCATCATCGATTTTATTTAACCTAAAGACATTAGATTTTGCGAAAGTGCCGATCAAGCAAAAAAATAGTTTAACACATTGCTTTCTGATGTGTAAAGAAACAAATCTTTAAAAAAAAACTTAGTTTTTTAAGTCTCGAGGACAAGATTCAGTTTCGGTTCCGTCAAAACTATTTTTTTTATTTCGTTCCTTATTTTGTTTCTAGACAATTCTTCCTCAATCTTATTTCTATGGATAGTTCTAACTAACTATAGACAATAAAACGATATTTAATATAAACAACTTTTAGACCTTTAAAAAGAAATCATACTTTCATATATATTTTTTGGGTATCTTGAACCATTTTGAAATGAAACCCACAGAGATGAATAATATTCAGCGTTTTTGTCACATTTCCCGCTGCAGTTCCTGAGGTTAGCGCGTTCAGATAAATATACGAACTATTCTGTTTTATATATTTAAAAAAAAAACAAGAATTCGCTTCAGCGCTTGACTTGTGATAGTAATAACAGTTTGACTTGGTACTTGAGCGATAACCACAAAGCTCCTACAATGAATATTAGTTCAAAGCGGCGGGTTTTTGAAGTGTTGTTATAATAAACATTACAATATTAGTTTAATTCCACTTAATTGTTGCCACAGAGGACTTTGTATATCTTTGTTGCTGAATAAGCTTTGTGTAGCAAAAGATCAGCTAAGTTTATTTCAATTTAGCACAAGTAGATAAATGTATTTTATCTATAATAGACTGTAGTAATTTACGCAACTAGTACACATTCCAATAAAACACTTTTATCGGTTTAAAACGAGGAAAGGTATTAATTAAAATTATTTATTTATTAAACTATGGCTTGACACGCCTGATATTTCCTCCGTTTTCAGTTGTAAATAAGTTTAATTAATACATTTCGCCTTTTAAATGGTTATAATTATTTTATTAAAATATTATAACCGTTTAAAACTAAAATTTGTTGCTATTGCTTGAATATTCTCTCTCGTGTACAGGTTAAAAGCATCAACCCACCTCGCTGCTTCACTGTGGCTTGGTGGCCTTTATCAACTACCACTAAACTAAATGGTAAATACTAGGTGATAATACACTGCGAGAGAAAAGGCATGCCAAACCTGCTGTATAACATTACGTGATTCATTTTAAGTTCGTTGGTCCATTGGTAGCAATTCGCTAATAGTCATCTAGGGTCGTTGGTTCGTTTCCCACCGTGTACATCAGATCTCTAAAGGCAATTTATATACACGTTAGACCTCGTCTGAAAATATTACATATTAAACGTATGAATATCAAATACTGTCTATTGTTTACGCGAGTAGTACACATTTTATATAAAACACTTTAAAGGTTTAAAACGCGATATATTTGTTAAACTTATTTGAAAATGCTTTTTCTCTCTGTCTGTCATCCGAAACGTCGGGCCGAAGTTAAAAATAATTTTCAAATACGTTTAACTAATATATCGCATTTTAAACCGTTAAAGTGTTTTATTTAAATGTATGAATATCGTCATTTTGTCGTAGTGTCGAACCACTGCGATCCAGTTTCAGCCTGTTTGTTTCCGAATGTCCAAAACCAAGGAAAGGTGCTAGTGCACTATTTAGCTGCTACTATATATGGCTGGCATCAACCTTCACCGAGAGCACCCCATGATCTATATATTTTCGTAAAAGTTCAACATGAAAAAAAAAAATAAAACTTAACTTAACTTGTCAAATACTTTATATAGAATAATTCTTTGTATCAAAATCTTTATATGAGATGTTTATTTCACTTAGATAGTAATCTATGAAATTTCATCTAGATTTTATGATAGAGAAAGATAGACAAACCTGAGTTTCATTCCTCCTGCCTTATTGTCGAGTTCCTGAGTCTGAGTTCCTCTGCCTTATTCTCTACCGTTCATTGTCATAGAAAAATTAAAGGCATTTCTCAATTTTTTAAACTAAGAACCGCATCTAAGAAACGGAGAACACTTGACCGATCAATAAATCAGTGACTTCACAAACTGGGAAGCCTGAACTTACACTCGAATGAATTATAGTTGCAACTTACAACATACCGTATGGGTTAGGAGTCGCAGTCTACATAGTAAAGCCGTGTTTCAGCTGTAAATCTGTATTTAATATTAAAAAGCTGAAGGGTTTGTTTGTTTGAACGCGCTAATTCCTGAAACTACTTTCAAATTGAGAACATCTTTTTGTGTTAAAGCATTTATTGAGGAAGGCTTTGGGCTATAAAACAACTGGCTGTAATCAATACGAACGAAGAAATAGGGGGAAATGTGGATAAAGCTATATATATTTAAATGTTTTCGTTGCGTGTTCTGCCAAAACGGTTCAATTAACCCAAAAAAAATGAAAGATAATCAATCTTTCATTGCGTTTCTCTTTAAATAATCTAAAAATATCCTCAACAGTATATGACTATCTTTTAAGGTTACCTCTCAAGAACCGTAGAAAAGCCGATTAAATTTTGTCGAAATACTTTTAAAATTTGCAAAAGCATTTTCCACATATTTTTTATTTATGTATTTTATTTTTATTATTTCACCCATTTCCCCATTTCCTCCTTGCAGAGATTTGGGTCATCAACTACTTTGTCCCCTTCAAACCCTCCGGTTTGCTTGCAGAATCTGTTCCATCTTTAATTCTTGATGTCATCTTTTGTAATTCGTCGAACCATATGCATATGTCTTAGTCTCTCTGAATGCGGTAGATGGATGCTTGTTTTATCACTTTCTCTTCACTCCGGACATAGGGGGCCTCTACTTAAAATATATATATTTTTTTTACATTAATCTTTTTTACCATCTTAAATAATGTCTAACCTAACTATTAAGTGATGCATAAATGTGTTTCATTCATATTTAATTTAAGTTTAACGTCGATTGTATTATTATAATTATTGCTTTACTATTTTGTAGCGTTCAAGTCACAGTCAATCGTCTGAAGGCTGTTAGCATCTACTGAATCTTCGGTACATGCAAGAGTAACTTACGTTTTTAAGTTAAATTAAATTCATTTTAACAGTTTAACAATACATTACGTAAATATTTATGATGGTAAATAAATCAGTTTTCTTTTTTTTTCCTTTAGGCAGGTTAGACTTCAGTGATTGAACTAAACTATTGTTTTACCGGGTTTTGAACCCAGGACATCTCGTCTTTGTAGAGAACGCGTTCTTGTCAGTATTGGAAGGGCATTGAAATCCATTCCACTTGTCAATTTTACAGACAAGTAGGTCAAACTTCTATGCTTAGCTTGAAAGATGAAGAATGAAGGCAACGCGTTAAATTTTTGTGAGTGTTGGAAGGACATTGAAATTCAAGTAGTTAGTAATTAGTTCTATGCTTGAACGAAATTATTGTTTTACCAAGATTTGTAACCAGGACATCTTACCGTTGCTATGAAATCGAAATTTATGATTCATTTGTTATTTAGATTTTTGGAATAACTAACTGCCGTTCTCTGGAGTATTTAATATATTGTGTTAAAGCCTCGTTTTGCAATAAAATTAATTGAACAACAAACAGCAGCTCTTAAGCTATGCGGTTTCACAAACAGATCGGTATGCAATAAGCCGGGCAGGTGTGTGCACGCCGTTTAATTATTGAATACCGCACACAACTCATGCATCCACTCCTATATATACAACCAGTTGACAATCAAATTATCTGAACAATTAGCTTTTCAATTTTACCTAGATCAATAGGTACTGAAATATTTTTGAAGGTCTCCTAAGCGATAGGTAAAAACAGGCCTCTATTACTAGATTTAAAACATTTTTTCGCTAAATAAAAGAGGTAATAACACTTTTAACAGTTTAAAACACGAAATGTATGTAAATGTACTTGCGATATCTAGACATTAAAACTTACGTTTGTGTATTTCTGTTACTGCACACTCTCAACAAAAAATTAAAAATAAAATTGTTATTTAAAGGGGAATTCCATACAATAAATTATATTTTTAAGTGCTTTATTAATATTATTTGATTTGACAATATATAATAAAACGCGTTCAAAGAAAGCCTAAACTAAAAATCGTCTTCTTGACACGGTAGCACAACAGAACGAAACCCTCTTGATACCGATTCCGTATATTTTACTATTATTACTATACATTTATATATATTATTTGGGCAGGCAAATTTCGCAAACCTACATCTTTATAAATTTAAGCTTCTTACGACGTCGATCTTGTTCCGTCGTTTTTAAACGTTAATATTAAACATATTTTAAATTATTTAAAAAGGAATCATTCTTTAGTACATATTTTTTAAGTATCTTGAGTCGTTTTCGCAGCGTACGCATCTGAAACCCACAGAGATGAAAAATTTCCACCGTTTTGTTCACATTTCTCGCTGTTTCTTCTATTAGATACATTGCGACATTTAATGTTTTATATTAGCCTATAACCTACCTGAAAAAATGCTCTAACAAACAAACTCTTCACAATACATAGATTATTTTAAATGTACTCTTTGGACAATAAATATTTTCTTTGTAATTCTTCTAACATTATATTTTTAAATGTCTTGTGTTGTTTCTGAAAAAAAAATCTATTCTCTTCTATTCTATTTCTTTAATCTGCACAATGTTTTCTATTCAACTCTAATGCATACTAATTTCAAGATAAAATACATTAAATTTATCTCTTATTAACTTATCTCGATCTCTTATAAAATTTGCGAAAGACAGTGAACGACCTCTCTAGTGTTTAATGTTCTTATCCAAATATTTAATATCTGAATGTGGCGTCTTTAAGATTCTTGAATTTGATAGAGGGTCCTACGGGAGTCTGCGGGGAAGCCCCGTGGGCGCCAACTATATACATTATTCTACAGATTATACTCTGATTTATAATCTTTATTATACGTTTGTTGTTTAAAAAAAATATTTTTTTGACATTTATAATTAATATAAAGTCGTAGCGTCAAATAATAATCGTCTTAATTTAATAAAATTAAATAGCTTTAGTCAAACAACGATGCGAATCAAATGAAATTACATAGTAACTAGGTACTATAAATATATGTAGATAAAAGTTATGAATGAAACAGACAAACAAAAGTTTTCGGTTTGCGAAAGCAAAAGAAAATTCACACAGATTTAATTATATATGTCCTGAATATTTAATCATAGACACATTTATAAAGCTCTTAAATGTTATAGGTAGAAAAATAACAAAAACCCAGTTATTTTTACCAATATTATGTCATTTTAGGGATGTTGAATTGAAATTAAATTTTGTCTGTACTGTTTAAATGAAACACTTTTAACTTATTGATAATTTATTTTGAGCATTTTTTGTGCGTTTTCAACTATGTTGTTAAGTGCTATATTTTAATTACATCATTTAATGCATATCAACGTTTAAAATAATTCAAAATCCATTTGACCTAATTATTGGAGGATATTTGTACGTTATTGAGTTTTGCGATTAGATAAAAGATTGAAATTCAAGGCTTAGCAATTCCTTTCACGTGATTTCTGTCGGTGCAGCATGAGCAGACAGCTGGAGGACCATCAGCCATTGTCAATTAATTGGCAACGTCAAGAGTGGTATGCTTACTGACAAAAGTGGTTTACCTCAAAAATAATAGAAATGTAAATATTACCAATACAGGTAACTTTTATTTTTACTATATATTGTTACATAAAATAGTACAAAAATAACAGGTATACGAGAATATTTTGCAATATGCAGACTAACAAGAAAAATTCATACTTTTTATATACTTATAACGGTTTAAAACACGAAATATATTAGTTAACTTATTTTTACGTGGTCACGGGGGAACTGGACATGAAGGGTGTTCCTATTGTCAAAGTCAAATGATCTACGCTAGCGCCATCTGTTTTGTTTTAGAGAATACTTAATTTCTAATAATATTTTAGACTAACTATAATTTAGACATATCATTTACTTCGTTTCAAATTTACTTCGTTTCGTATCTTAAAACTACTGTGTATTGTTAAGTGGTTTGTTACATAGTTAGTTTAAAACGTGAAATATATTAGGATAACTATGGCCCAACGTAGATGCTTTGCAGTAGTAGGTAACGGGCACCTGAATGGCCGGGCCGTGTGTACTACTCGCGTAAGCTACAGAAAATTAGTTAAAAGGTTTTGATTATTATATAAATCGGCATTATTTTATTTGTTTAACATACAATCGCGCCAATGATGACCTTTTAAGATAGCAACTCTTTGACGTTTTGAATTCAAAAATTAAATATCAGCTTTTCTACATGACTGTACGCAAAGCAATTGAACTATCAACACTACTCACGTAAGACTTGACTTAACTAAACATAGTCAAGATGATACTTAAATGTGCATTCACTGTTGAAAATCAGATATACCTATATGTACTTTAATTATAACATACCGTAAAAATCATATGTGTTCCATGCTAAGCTATGCTAATACTATGTCTATTTTGCTAAAATAGGTTCCTAAAATATCGAAAATTATTGGTTTCAATCGCGAACTATATTAGTTACCTTATTTTTATTTTATATATAAAATATATATTTTAAGCAGATACCTCCGTTATCGGCTACAAAGCATCCAAAAATTTCGCATCGGGTCATAGATATAAGTCGTAAAATGGCCGCTTCATCTGAAACTCTGGATATGAAATCGGTTGTAGGATTATACTGATAAAATTATACCCACGACCCGGTCAGGATTTGAATCGACACCTACAGCGTTGTGTGCGGTTGCTCTAACCAATTGAGCTACCGAGGCCTACACACAATGTAATTTTAACCTTAAACGCAAGTTGCATATTATGGTTCAATATCTTATGCTTTGCGGCTTAAGACAATAAATGAAAATGAAATTACTAAGTAAAAGGTTTAAATTTTTTTTTCACTTCTTAAATTAATTAATTAAAAATCGAATTTAAATAAAAAATATTTTTTTTTTCAATTTATAATGGAATTTTAATGTATATAGTGCCATCATGTCAATAACAATAACATAAAAATATTAATTTCAGTCCGTGGATTTCCGAATAACCAAAGCCAAAATAGGTTGACCTAATGCTAACGTCTCTCCCTCAGTGGACATAGCATAACTGTACTGTATAAATCTTTATAGCTTCAGTTATTTCGCTACATAATAAATAGTTCGGAGTTGAATCGTCGAAGTATTGATGACATAACTTCCTAACTATGTGGTCGTACTGAAACTAGGTAACTTCACTATGACGTCACTTCTGTAAAGAGCGATTCAGTGTGGTTTCCGCTAAGCGTCGATGAGCATAGACATTTCTCTATTTCAGAAGTAATCCACGTGAAATTGATTTTATTACGAAATTGTTCGTTGTAAAATTATATCTGTAATAATTGTGATTTGTACTAAACATAGCAAAAAACTACACCAAAAGGATGAAGAGAACGACAAAGTCGCTAGTCAATTTATAATGTTTCTCAAACGCGTTGAATTTCGTCTAGAAAGCTGGTTATTAAATGGGTGTTTAAATAAAACACTTAAACGGTTTAAAACGCGATATATTCGAGGACTCCCCGTGACCACGGCTGCTGCCAGGCATCCGAAACGTCGGCCGAAATTTAAAATCATTTTCAAATAAGTTTAACTAATATATCGCGTTTTAAACCGTTAAAGTGTTTTATTTAAATGTGTACTAATCGCGTAAACTATAGACAGTATTTAATTAAACAGGTGGTTTCATTATATAAATTCCGTCCATAACGAACCATCAACCACAGATGAGCCGTCGAGGTAAATCGCGTTTCGGCTTCAGTCCGTGGATTTTCCAATATCCAAAGCCACCACAAGTCAACAGTGTTATTCAGACGTTATATGGCTGGGGTGCGTCATCAAGTAAACAATAACACAATTAAAGCAAAAAAATATTTAACGATTGTTAGTTTTCACGATATATTAATAAATCGTATGTGAACCCGTCTTTATAAGGCAAAACCGACATCTTGGTTAAGAAGCTTATAAAATGAACTATTCCGAAACCTTTCGCAGTCCGTACATTTGAATTTGAGGTAAATATAATTTGTGTACCGAAAAGGGTTTGAACCCGGTCACGTGCTAACTGCCGGAAATTCGATCAGAGACAAGGGGTTACCTTTGTGTGGGATTTTTGTTGAGTAGGTGAAAGGTTGAGGATCGCTTAGAATTGTATTTGATCTCTTTGGACTGGATTCTTAGTTCAGTAGTACAGTAATGTAAGGCTGATAACCGTCGGTTTTATCCCCACTAGGTACAGCGCAGATAAAAAGGCCGTGACTGTCGTTGATTTCAGGGATTTCCGATTATCCAAAGTCAAAATAGATCGACAACGTATCTTGCTTAGGTTTCATATGATTGAGCTATTTCTAATTTTAAAGTGTCCCCTTCTTGTCTGTCATCTGTTATTATAAAAAAAAAATGAACGGGTTGGTTTACTTATAAACATATATAATGCGAAGTAATATATATGTAATAATATAATATATTCATTTTAAACCGTTAAAAGTGTTTTCTTTAAATGTGTACTACACTTGTAAACAGACAATACTTAATACAAATAGTTTTATAAAATGCATTTGTTATTTCAGTTTTACTTCACAAGATAAATTCAATAAAGATTTATTGCAACTTGAAACCAGGCAATGCGTTGTTCATATTATGTTATATGTTATATCGCACATAAGGCAGCCACGTACAGACATACATTCATATCGCGAATTATGAAGATATTGATGTGCAGCGCGTGCGGGCGAGTTACGTCTTTTGTTACCAAACTTTACGAATCTATTGGGACAAAATTAAACGATGAAATTATTTAGTTATAACCGTTTTAAACGTAAAGTATATATATTCAAATAAAACACTTTAACGGTTTAAAATGCGATATATTAGTTAAACTTATTTGAAAATGATTTTTAACTTCGGATGCTTTGCAGCAGTAGTGGTCACGGGGAGACACACGGCTGCTGCAAAGCATCCGAAACGTAAGTGTCAAACATATTTAAGTATATTAGTTATTTTAGAATGCTACGATACCTGACTATAGATGCTGTAACGCGGACGTTATTTTAACTTAATAAATTTCAGAATGTGAACAGTTATAGGTGTTTCATTTCTGTTTAAAAAACTTAATTCTGAGACTATAAATCACTTAGATAAGAAGCATATTACTACTTAATTATATAATTACCACTCTTCACGCGGACAGATTTAATAAAATTTACTCCTATAATAAATAACCGAAGCCGGAGCCGGTGTTGTACTCGACTCCACAATTTTGTTTTTTCTGTAATTTTTTTTTGTGTATTCCGTAAATAATATAAATTAAAAACTAATAAATTGTACTAAATAATAAAATACTAATAAAACCAATTTAAATCCTTAACACATTATAAACTATTATTATTTTCATTAATTAGTTAAATTAACAATCTATTTAGATGGAAATACTCGAGGCCACGATATGGGTTCGTTCGTATTCGTTCTAATCGAACTTCTTTAAATCCAATACCAGCATCGCTCGCGCAATGTAATAGTAACAACCTTAACATTTACGAATTAAGATTCAATATCCCATTCTATTGCATCATTTATAATTAATTGTAGATAAAATTGCAGAGTTGACGGATATCATTTTCGAAAATATTACACAACTCCTAAATACAAAATCCTCAATAGTCCAAAATTTTAGTCACCCCAGACCTCTTATGATGGAATATCACGCAGATTATTTAGTACATTCTGTTCTCGCTTTATTTTATTAACACACGTCACCGAGTTACGACTGTGCGTCATATTATGTCGCAATGGCTCAGAGGTTAATGTTTGCTGTTTAATTAAAGCTAAAAATAGTAATAAGAAATCTTTTTTAAGGATACAGGAGGACAGACAGGAATGAGGTTTGGTAGATAAAATTTTACAGCCATGTCACATCTAAGCAAGATGCGCTGTCGTTGTCTATTTTGGCTTTAGATATTTGGAATGGCACAAACTAAAACCGAATTATCAACAAATGACAAACATGATGGACTAGAGCACTTAAAACCTCCCTGCTCTATTCACTTTATTTCTAGATCTTTCAAAATCACACGAAGATAGAGTATGAAAAATGATTAAGCTACAAAGTATTGTCTCTATTTTACATGAGTAGTACACATTTCAATAAAACTCTTTTGACGGTTTGAAACTCGAAATATTTTAGCTTATTGTTACTACGAACAACGAGCCGACCAGTCCTTGGTGACCACGGCTGCTGCAAAGCATCCGAAACGTCGGGCCGAAGTTAAACTGATTTAAATAAGTTTAACTAATATATCGCGTTTTAAACCGTTAAAGTGTTTTATTTAAATGTGTACTACTCGCGTAAACTATAGACAGTATTTAAAAGTAACTTATTTTCAATTTTGCTTTCCTTAGTACTTCATAAATTGACTTCATAGCACACACACAATTTGACGAATCCTTGAATTTATTGAAAAACACTTGGAAGTTCATAAAATTAATCTAAAAAGTTGTAATGTCGAAACTTCGAAGATTGGTCCAAACATTGTACAAATATTTGATAACGAGCGCACTCCAAACATCAAAGTAAGATGCCTACGATTGTATTTCCTCTCATAGGGCTGGTTCTCTCGCATTTGGAAAATCTATACTAATATATAAAGCTGAAGAGTTTGTTTGTTTAAACACGCTCATCTCAGAAATTTCGAAGATTCGAATTGAACAAAATTTTTTGTCATAACAATCTTTTTATCACGAGATTGTATTCTTACAACGTTAAAACAAGTGAAAAAAACGCCACAAGTGTCAAAATGAGTATATACAAAATGTCTGAAAACTTTAATATTCCTCACATTCTATTGCATATAACATCATTATATTGTAACGCGTTACCTAAGATGTTGTGCTAAGCCCTACAAGCCGAGTCGATGCCAGCCAAGCCAGCCATGCCAGCCATGCCAGCCTAGCCAGCCATGCCAGCCAAGCCAGCCATGCCAGCTATGCCAGCCATGCCAGCCGCTAACCATCATGTTAGCAAACAGAGCCAATCACAAACCGAGCCGTAGACTGTGATATAGTCTGTGATGTGATACAGTCTGTGGTGTGATACAGTCTGTGGTGTGATACAGTCTGTGGTGTGATATAGTCTGTAGTGACAAAGATCGTTCACTCCCGAGATGACAGATCGTGCATTCACGTATCGGGAAAAGCGCGCGAAAGCGCGTGCACGACTTTTGGTTAGGCATTCTAATTGTTGGACTAATCAAAGCGAAAGCTCTGTTACGGTCATAGTGCATAAAAATTAAAGTCTTTAATCGGTCAAGTTGTTTATTTAAACTACCTCGTTACAATATATACTATATAATATTTGAAATTCTCTGTAATTTCATCTTCAATTATTTTTTTAACTGTACCTAAAGAATAAAACACTGAACCTCAATACGCAAGTGTTAAGGTTGAAACTACATTGCGCAAGAGGACACTTCCATTTATCCATCCATCCATTATCAGCCCGTTTGGGTCCACTGCCGGCTACGTTCTTCAGAACATCTGTCCACCGTGCTGTAGGTCGGCTCCAACGACCATCTTCTCTTCTGCAAACATGGCCAGCCCATTGCACTTTTGACCTGCTAATTTTGCTAGCAATATCCGTCACTTTCGTTTTTTGGCGGGTGACTTTGTTTCGAACTTTGTCCACAAGATATATTCCTAACAGCTTCAAGATCGCAAGATCGTACTCATGTCGTAATTTTTTCTCAATCTAAAATCAATTTATAATTTACAAAAGGAATTATTATATACTGCTATTTATAACAAAAATAATATTAAGTTAATAATTACTATTATGTTAATACTACTAAAAAAACGGTTTAAAACGCGAAGTATTTTAATTTAACTTTATTAATTCTAAAAGGGATGGGCAGCCCTAGCGTAAACTTATTATTTGTTTCATATTCGAATGTAAATAGAAGCAGCTCTTCGATTGTTGAGATTCCGAACTGTTTACATTATTTTGTGGTTTATATTTGTTCTACGTGAATTTTATAATAATCCTGAAGCGAAGGTCATTACGTGAACCTTTGAGTCCGAACAGTTTTGAGGATATTTTTAAAAGCGTATAGCTCTTTGGTTTGTCGAGAATTCAATAACACATAAATGGAAAATGTGGTCGTGAACTGATCACTAGTTTGTTTTTTTAAACACAGAGCAATTTTAACGGTTTTAACGCGTGGCATTCTTTTTCATTGAAATTAACGTGAGTTAGTTCTGTAAGAATCCAGCCCATTCCAATGACCAAATACTACGAAACAGATGGCGCTAGCAGTTTGATATCGACATTAGGAACACAACTAAACTCCATCTTTAGTCCGCCCGTGACCGCCACTGTTGCAAAGCAACGAAACGTCGGGTCGTAGTTAGTTCGTTTTAAACCTTTAAACGTGTACTATTCGCGTAAATTATAGACAACACTCTAACTGTTAACGAATGCCAGATTAATATGTATGTTTTATAACTTTTTCACCGACTAGGACTCGGTAGCCCAAGGTTGGTTAGTCTTTAGAGCAACGGTACGGAACGCTGTGGATGCCGGCTCGAGTCCTGCCCGTGTCATCAAATTTTTTCAGTTTATAATAGATTTTTAAGAAACACTGTATTGAGCTTTATCTATTACATTAAAAAAAAACTGACAGAGATATGTACATATCGGAAAATTCATTTGTTTAAAAAAAATGATCTGTTCTCTGATCTGGTCTCTTTGTTCTGTTTTCAAGTCTTTTATCGCTTAAACTGAAACTTAACGTTATATTAAAAACATTTTTCATTTTTAGAATATATTTTTCAAGACTTAAGTTAGAGAGTATAATAATTCCTCGTCTGAAGCCGTAAATGGGCTCCAGCCAAGGCAGGCTCAATTAAAATAATTATAAACATCTTAAATAGAATAATCTCTTGTCGTGACCTATTTAACTACGAGAATAGCGTCGCCGAATAATGTGTGAAAATGTGGGTTTTAATGAATATCTAATATTTGGAAGAAGAAGAAGAAATTACGCAACGGGTGCATGTAGTAATAGGTTGAAAAAACGATAAGTAGGGCACCGTAGCTTGAGTCGTTTTTTTCAGTCTAAAATCGATTTTTAATATACCAAAGAAAACATATTACAACTACAAGCTACATTTACATGTACATGTATATTGTAAAAAGTAAGATATTATCCGTAGTTTATGCGATTAGTACACACCTAAATCAAATACGTTAAACGGTTTAAAACGCGAAGTGTACTAGTTAATCTTTTTTCAATTTAAGATATATACACACTAGCTGTGACCGCGACTTCGTCCGCGTGGAATTGTGAATTGGGGTAGAATTTTAATAATTTAGGCTGTTTAGATAGATTAATACTACACAACTTTCACCTTCTTTCTAAAGTAACTAACTAACTGTAAGATATCAAACAACACAGCGCTTCCCCCTAATTTTAAAGTAATTAGAATTTTAATGTCCTCCTTGCTACTGTTTCGTATGCATATAAAGACAAAAGCATCCTCCGGCTTGGTAAGCTTTCCATCAGGTACAAACAAATAGCTACAGTATCGGCGGTTAGCTGAGTGGCAGTTTCATTTGCGATCACGACGCGTGTGGTGACGTCACGCGCCAGGCACACGCTTGACGTTTCAATCGAGAGCCGTACGTGATACCAAGATAATTATTTGCTCTAAGAATACAGAGCTTTTTTGCCAGAGTTATTGGAGACGAAGATAGTCTGATCAATATAGTTATTGTGGATATATATTTCAAAAGATAATTACTTTGATTGAAAAATGTCCGATCAAAAGGTTTTATTTTTAGGCGTTCTGTATTTGCGTTTATATAGTGGTTGGAACAATTGGTGGTCATTTTCCTCTGTTTATATGACATACCAAAATTTGACTAGCTTGTTGGTCTACTGGTAGCGGTATGTGTGGCTAATAATCAACGGGTCGTGGGTTAGACATCTTTTAATTTAAATAAAACACATAACGGTTTAAAACGCGATATATCAGTGAAAATGATTTTTAACTTCGGCTCGACGTTTCGGATGCTTCGCAGCCGCCATGGTCACGGAGAGGCAAAGCTGCTGCAAAGCATCCGAAACGTCGGGCCGAAGTTAAAAACCATTTTCAAATAAGTTTAACTGATATATCGCGTTTTAAACCGTTAAAGTGTTTTGTTTAAATGTGTACTACTCGCGTAAACTATACACAGTATTTCATCTTTTAATTTATAATTTTACTGAAACTTTTCCGAGTCAGGAACCACCGTCCACAGATGAAAAAGTCGTTATCGTATATAGTTTAATCACCAATTTAGTGCTGACAATATGAAAGCATAAGGGAAGGCTCTCTTTCGTCTAGAAGAGATCTGTGCCCAGATCTGCCATATTTTGTGGGTAGGTTGTATTGAATTAAGAATATAAAGTTTTAAATAAAACACTTCAACGGTTTTAATTTTATATAGTTAAGTTGTTTTTAATTAAATTTTACTACGGCACGACTTTTCGGTTGCTATGCAGCAGCCACATGTGGTTACGGGTCAAAAATGTATGTCACATTACAAAATTTTGCCGACAAAAATGAAATTAAAACCAAATTTTCTCGTTTTTTGTTAAGCCGTTACCGGGTAAAAGAGTCACAAATGTCAATCAAACAAGATATTTTCTTCGTTAATGTGGTATGAACCAAATATATATACTAGCCTAAGCTCTAAAGGTCGGAAGTTTATAAAGATCGTACGTTATGTTACTATATTTTACACTTCGTCGCACGCGCCCCATCTGTCAATACAGTATAAACGAAGGACAAACTAAACCGTTCTTAACTGCCAGTATATCAACAAGGGACCTTCTAGCTGTATATAGTCTGTGGCTAAAACCGTTACACGGCACCTGTTATACCGTCCTATCAGGTGCTGGGTTTTTTTATATATCTGCGATAGCTTTGTTATTGGTTAATATTGTTTAATTAATAATTTGATTAGTATTAACAATAAACGTGTAGTTTGCAATTTGTACAACTTTTAAATAAAACACTTGAACGGTTTAAAACGCGATAAATATTATTTAAACTTAATTTAGCCATGGTTTTAATTGCTGCCCGACATTTTGGATGCTTTGCCGTGGTCTGTCTCTGTTTACAAATAAGTTTTACACATATATATTTTTGTTTTAAACTGTTGAAGTGTTTTATTTAAATCAATGTATTTTATTTGACTGTGAGTAATCAAAAATTGAATAAAACACTTTTAACCGTTTAAAACGCGGAACATATGAGTAATTATGTCCTCTCCGTAAGCGCACCTGTTGCAAAGCTTCCGTAACGTCCGCGTCGAGCTGTAATTAAAATTATTTACAAATAATTTAATTAATACACTCACGTTTTATACCGTTATAAGTATTTTATTTATAAGGTTATTATGATTTAATTCATTTTTTTTACAATTTAATACTCTTAACCTGCAATGAAGGTTGAATTGACGTACCTTTGATTACGTAATTATGTCAAAAAGGAGTTCAACGCGCCTAAAGTTGTTTTAAACTTTGTATAGTGTTTTTTTTGCATCACTGTGTCACATTATTTATAAATATCGAATAAAATGTATTCGTGGTTTAAAAATATATCTGTATTATATTGCAAGTCCTCCGTACAGGTTAAAAACCTTATAAATATTAATATGTATATTATATAAAAGATTCGTTTCGCGATTTCTAAATATATCGACTATAAGACTGTTTACTCGTCTGCAGTGTTACTATGTTAATATCATACCGTTATGATAAACAAAAATGTTTCATCTTAAAAACGAAATACAAACATATTTTGACCCCCATGACTAAGGTTGCTGCATTTGAAACGCGCTAGTGTAAATAAAAATAACTTAATACGCGTTTTAAACTGTTAAAAGTATTACAATTAAATTTGTACTACTCGCGTAACTACAGACATTAACAATATTGTAAGGATATAATATATAGGGCATGCCTCTCCACTTGTCTTACCAAAATTCTACTGACCTGAGTGCACACATTCAAAGCGTACCCCATTACACACACACACACATAGAAAACACAACCCCCGGTTGGAGCTTAAAGCTTCAGTGTCGGGCCGACCACCGCGAAGGACGGACGTACTGAGTCGAACGAAACGAGCAACGCGTGTGTAGTGTTTTGAAAATTCTGAATGATTCAGTGATGTGATTTTGTTTTTGGATTGTATTTATAGATCAGGTAGGAGCTATTTATTTTTATAAAACGCAGATGAAATCTAATTTCAAGAAAAAAACGTTTTAAAGTGTGGGAAACGTGCGGGTAATTATTAAAAAATATTCTATTGAAATAAATGTTTAACTTTGTATTATGTATGACGCGTAAAAATTATATTCTGTATGACATAAGTAATTCCAAATTTAAATATTTGGAGCGTATGTCATAGGCATATACATAAATCGTTGAAGTTGATAATTCTAGTAACTAGGTATAACAGAATAAATGATTTTAAAATGGTTATTTGAAATAAATGTTGAGTATTGTACGAATTTTTTTTTACGATAGAGAAGGACAGACCAACATGGGGTTCCCTTGATGGAATGTGAAATGCCACAGAACATGTACGTGCGCTGTCGAACTATTTTGTCTTTGAATACTGGACGTATCTAAATTAACTAAAACTGTTCAGTCGTTTTGGAGTACTTTAGGGACAGACATATGAAATTTCGCATTGATGGTCCGAATGGGTTGCAAGGTAATTCCACAGCATCTGTTCAATGCTAATGGCGTCGTGAGACTTATAAAATGTAAATTAGTTCAATTTTAGGAGGAGTTCAGGGAATTTTAATGTGGTTATTAGTAAATAGGCTTTGTGGGACCAGTCAGTATTAAACGGGGACGGAATATTTACAATTAAGAGACATTTTCAAGGTTATAAAGCTCTTATATTAAATTTATCGTTAACCTAATTTTTAATGACAAACCTATTTTCTTGTCAGTCTGTATAAAATAGTACTAGTTCAATAAGAATAATCTTTGAATAATAGAGACGAATCTGCTAACGTTTTAATTATAAATGTATAGGTATTTGGGTTTGAGTCAGTCGTGAAAAATAATATAGTATGTGATGAGTCTCTATAGTTTAATGATTAAAAGTATTGGTATAGAGTTAAGTAAGAGAGGTCTTAGGTTTGAATCCCGGGAAAATAATAGATTTTTTTGGTCGGCCAGGGCATAGAGGTCTGCTACTTGCCTGTGAATAAAGCGGATCAGTGAATTAGGCACAGAAATATGTACGCCCCGTGCCCCACGAGGGGAAATTGGTGTTCAACACGTGTAAGTCGTCTCTAAAGTTTTGCCAGTAAAATTAAACAAAGAAACAGACATAAATGTGTCCGCCAGTGATATGTTTAAAATAAAATTATGTAATTATTATTTCCACTTATCAGTTACTATTTGCTATTTTTAAACGTGGATAATGATAACATAAAACTGTTTGACATGCTTTTTTGGCATGTTAAGTATTTTATCAAATATTACATTATGAATACAATATGACGGAAATTAAAAGTATTTCCAATAAGTTGTTTTATACTTTAAACAATATAATAGAATAGCCTTATATAAATTATCATTCCACCAGAAATACGGTGCCGTGTCAACGATATTAATAAGAACAACAGTACTCGCGATGTTTTTTCAATATTATTAGCTATTTAGTATTTATTAAATTTTTATATAAAACACTTTAACGGTTTAAAACGCGATGTATATTAGTCTCCTCTTTATCACGGCTGCGGCAAAGCATTTAAACGTAGGGCCGTAGTTGAAAATAATTTTTGAAATAAGTTTAAATAATATATATCATGCTTTAAACCGTTAAAGTGTTTTATTTCAATGCTCTCTGTAAGTATTTATCAAATTTTTCCGAGAATCGAACTCGGTATATATCCTCTCTCTATTTTTGCTAAATTCGTATCGTGAAAAAAGAAAATCAAATTCTTATTAAATTGCAGCTCACTCGCCTAGCCCAGAATTATATATCCGCTGGTGATGCAGTAGGGCTATTTTGGTATCGCGCGTCCGAATTTCATACTGTTTATTCGTAAATTAGTCTGTGCCGTCATTTTATTGATTGGAAACCTTGAGATTTCATATATTCTTAGTATAAGTTGGATTCACTATGTAAGATTACTTGGGAAGTGGTACCTTAGACGCAATTCAAATAGAACTAAATAAAAAAAAATAGGATAATGATAGACGGGTTCGTTGGTAAAAATGCATGACTATTAATCAACGGCGTCAAGAGTTCGATGCCCGCCGGGTGTAAGATGTTTCCAATTTATGAAATTTCTGAAACACGTTGGACTTTGTTTGTATATTAAATGATAGGAATATCGAAAACTACTTTCGGGTCACGGTTTAAGTTGTTGGATTTCCGGATGACCAGCATTGCGGCAGGTTGACAGCACAGCTTGTTTAAATGTTTTCTGGTGAACCCTATCTGACTATGTGGTTCTGGTCGGACTTACCACACTCCCCACGTCACACTTGACCGACGTCATACCATCGGTTAAAAAAAATACATCATTTCACTAGTCTTGTCGGCCGTAGTTTAAAATTAATCTATACTAATATATAAAGTTGAAGAGTTTGTTTGTTTCAACGCGCTAATCTCAGGAACTACAGGTTCGAATTGAAAAATTCTTTTTGTTTTGGTTAGAGCATTTGTCGAGAAAGGTTATAGGCTATAACACATTGCGATGTCACTAATAGGAGCGAAGATACAGCGAGAAATATGAACAAAACGGGGGAAATTTTTCATCTCTGTAGGTTTCAGATGCGTACGCTGCGAAAACGGTTCAAGATACCCAAACATTTTGTATGAAAAAATGATTTCCCTACAAATGTTTAAAAAAAAAAGTCCGCGACGTTATATGTCTATCTTTTAAGATTAACTTACAAGAACGACGGGAAGGGACGCGATCGACGTTGTGGCGAACAGCTTAAGTTTAAAAAGATGACGGGGTTTGCAAAAACTTATTCGGATGCCCAAAATAACGATTCTCGCGGACGAAGACGCTGGCACAGCTAGTATTAAATAAATTAGCTAATACATTTCCCATTCCTAACCGTTATAAAGTGTTTTAAAAGAGTACTACTAGCGTAAACTACAGACAATAGTTGATCTTGTATTCGGTCAATCTAATGAATCGATAAACAGTTCTCGAGCGCAAACTATCAACTATTTAACTAAGTACGTACATATTTATAAGCTTTGAGACATTAATAGCTCAGATTCCCGATTCAATGTAACCATCCGATTTCAATTAACTCGAATGCTTATTAAGGTTAAGGTCGCAAACAGATACAAATGTAAGTCTCCTTACTGTCATTTGGATAACATACTTCTGTGTCTGCTTTACTATCAATTTTATTACAGACACATACGTCACCTTGTGTCCTATCCATTCTAAACATTTTACTGTTCCCGGGATTCGACATCCGGCCCGATTCTTTATTTCAAGTACACTTTAATCTAACTACAACAATTTTAGCTTATCATATATTTTTGTATATATAATAAGCTAAAATTGTATGAGACATTGCTTAGTTTTTTAATCACGTTCGTTCACACAAACTCCAATGACCGATGTAATCGTTTTTACTCAACTAAAAACGATTTTTGAAACAGGATTGTAATATTTCTAAAATAAATAAATAACTTAATTTATATTGATTTTTAAATATACAACAATTGAATTACGTATGAGGTTTTTAAAACGAGACTTTATTGTTTATATTCAAACAGTTATCCACGACGTCGTCGCGTCCCACGGTACGTGCAAGTTACCCATTTTTTCATATTTCCCACTGTTTATTCGCTCGCTCGATTATAGGGTTTCTTGATAAATGCTCTAACCAACAAAAAAAAATGTTTTTCAATTCGAACCAGTAGTTCCTGGGATTAGCGCGCTCAAACAAACAAACTCTTCAGCTACATATTAGTATAGATAATTAATCGAAAATAAATTTAAAAAAAAAATTACAACTCGGGTAGGACTTGAACATGCGCCCTAAGCGTTCCGTGCTGTTGCTTTTACCAATAGAACTATTGACAACCAAAATAACATGTGAAAAATATTAACGTTTTGATATTGTCTTTGAATTAAATTGACACGGGCGGGAATCGAACGAACAGCGCAACAAACACCCATTACTGTACATTCTGAAGAAACTTTTGAGAGTATGAAAAATCGATGGCAGTTACCCTACCGGCACAGTGGCCCGATTTAAATGCAAATGTATGAGCACTTTACCAAATTGCTTCGTAACATTACTGTGTCATACCGAACTATCTCTCAACTTGACAAAATATATTACTTAGATAGTTCGAGATGGGTTCATGTTTGGAGTTCTCCTTTGTAAAGAAAATAGTCGCTATTACTATATAAGCTTCTGAATTTTAATGATAGACAACCAAGACACTTAATGGAAGGCAAAATACCCCAGCCGTATCTACATAAGATTACGCTGTCCTATTTTGGCTGCCGATATTTCTAAAACCATAGACTGATACCAAAACGATATTTAACATCACGGCCTTTTCATCTGTGGACGGTGGTTCGTGACCCAGATGGAATTTTCAATATTCCATCCCTTTAATAAATTTCTTTTAACTTATGTGTGACTTCAAATTATCGTTATTAATTTAGAGCCAATACTGTCTATAGTTTACGCGTATTACACATTTATATAAAACACTTTAACGGTTTATATCGCGAAATATATTAGTTGAACTTATTTACAAATTATTTTTAACTCCGGCCCGACGTTACGGATGCTTTGCAGCAGCCGTGGAGACTAACTATGGAGGGTGTGTCTAATGTAAAAGTATAATAATATTCCGAAACCGGTATACGCGAGGACACCGTAGGTCCAATCTCCAAGGATCTAGCCATTTTCGCCAAATACCAACTACGACAGAACAGATGGCGCTAGCGTAGCAGTTTTTACTTTGACACTTGACTTTTTTGAGATTTTTATTGGGATTTAGAGCAAATTTCCATTTGATCTTGATTAAGATTATTAACAGTTATATATTTATTGAAGCAGATATAGAACTCGTATCCACAGAGTTCCATAATGTTTCCTTATCTATGCAATATAAGGTTGAACTTCAAGAAGCGCATGCGCAGACACGAAGACTTAGTTCTATTGATAGAGCAACAGTACGGAATGTGTTCGTGATTTCAAGTTCCAAGTCTTACAGTTTTTATTTTAAAACAAGTTTCAAACTTATATCCATGCTCTTAAATATGAAAAAGTTATTAATAAGAGCGACTTTCAATGTCCGTATAAACTCCGTATAAAAATCTCGAGTTTACTGAGAGTTTAACGGTCGGTTAACTTTAATCAATGTTAAGTAAAACAAAATTAAACTTGAGCACGATTGCTGAAAAGCGTCCGAAACATCCACGTTGGGTCTTAGTTAAGAATATATTATGTAATGAACTTTTTTTTTAAATTTAAAACTACCCTCATTAAATGTAAAACTAGTTGAAAACGAAACATATTATTTAAAGTAACTTTAATTAATTATTTAATAACGCTAGTGTTTTGTTTTGTATTCTGTTCTACAGACTGACCTCTTACCTCCATTCGTGGTCATGGGAACCGTAAGAAGGCCAATATTATTCGCATATTGTTACGGCGCTGTTTAAAAAGCATAATACTATATATAATTGTAGTTAAGCCGATAAAATTTGCAACAATTCCCACGCATAGATTTATTTGTTACTTTTCAATGTAACAAATGCAATTTTATATATTTTCCCGCGAGTCGTACAAATAAAATAAAACAATTTAAACGGATTTAAAAAAAAGCAGCAAGAAAGCGTAATTTAAAAGTTAATTTATTTTTAATTACGATTATATGTGTACGGTGTTTTGTTTGATGTAAAAAATAGGATTTCCGTTTTACTGTTTGATTACAAACCAGTTGAGTTATATTTAAATAAAGCACTTCTAACGGCTTGAAATATTAGTTAACTTATTTACAATTTGTCTGCCAAATGGTTAAACGTGTTGCCTATCATTAATTTTAGCGGCAGAGGTCATGGTTTGGAAGCCTAGGGAAACCATAGATTGTTTAGGTCGGACAGAGCACAAAAGTGTGGTCCTCTACTTTTCTGTAAAAGAACCGTTCAGTTAAACAGACACAGAAATGCGTCCACACTCTGCCCCTCCGGAGATTTCACGTTATCACGTAAGCATCCTATGCATTGGGCCACAGTTCAATTAAATAGTGAATAAGTTACATATATATTTCGCGTTATAAACCGTTAAAAGTGTTATTTAAATGTGTACTACTCGCCTAAACAACAGACAGCACTCAGTTATAGCTATTATAGTAGAGGAAATATTAAATACTTTTAAAATGAAACCAGTACTGAAATTCGACGAGGAAATTGTCGAAAAAGGCTGAAGTCCGAAAATTTAAAATGTATAAGGCTCCCGAAGAACGTCCAGCTTACGTTGTGGTAAAGTGGGCCTTTTTAACCTTACTGAATACTTTGAATAACATGAGCTCATGAAAGAAGCGGTGTTTGTTGGGAAATTTTTAATTATTTCGTGTACATTATGGGCTTCGTCGAAATATTGTTGCATTCTTTGTTGCTATTTATTTAACAATCTAATATATAAAATTCTCGTGTCACGGTGTTCGAACTTGAACTCCTCGAAACGGCTCACCGATTTTCACCAAATTTCATATGTGTATTCTATAGGTCTGAGAATAGGACAACATCTATTTTTCATCCCCCCTAAGTGATAAGGGTGGTTCACCCTTAAACTTTTTTTTTTTAATTTTTGAACAAAATTTTTATTTTATATTTTTTTATAATACAACATACAAAAAATACATACAATCGTCAATTTTCACCCTTCTACGACAACCCTTATTTTTTAATAGACATTTTAGTAAAATTATTTAAATGGCAAAACAACGTTAGCCGTAAAGTAAAGTATTTAGTACTAGTTATAATAGTATAATCGTATTATATATTTTTAATAGTACAGACAAGCGTGGAGTTTACTTGATGAAAGCTAAAAATACCCCAGCCATAACATCCTAACAAGATGCACTATCGACCTATTCTTGTTTTCGATATTCGGAAAATCACAGACTCAAACATGACGCGTGATTACATTTCACAGCTTTTTCCAATTTCGAATTTCGATATTTCTACCACCCTTAACGTCGAGATGACGTTCAAAATGTTTCAGAAAATTATAAATTAATTAGAAGCATGCTAGCTCCAGTGGGGATCGAACCCGCGCCCCGTTGATTATTAGCCATGCACTGCTACCATTAGAACGAGCCCCTCGACTTTATTGAAATAGCTACATAATGCCGGAACACATCGATCATAATAAAATTGATTTAGTGACGTCATACTGACGTGTACTGATTTTGCTGGCCTGCCCCACCTTATTGTATTTAATGAATGTCCAGGAAATGTTAAGCTACACACAGGCTTGACTTAAGAAAGTACTGTACCATCGCTTGAACCATTGAGTACTTAAGAGTGAAGAACTTCTACTAAGCTTAAGGTACGTCTGGTAGCGAACAGTTTACCGCGTAACGCATTACGCAGTGTCAAACCCGTTTGGTCATTGGTAACGTACGTCAATATGTGAAAGAAAAAAAAATCACTTCTAGAATAGTAATCAGCATAGAGCTAAACGTTTGTCTCTAATAGATTAAATATTTGTGCGAAATTATGAAAAACATATGCTTGTAAATATAATTTAATTTTTCGTAGACAACGTTAGGAATAACGATAGGTGAATATATACATTTCAACTAATGGTTAATTATGCATACGTATTATCTGTTGTTTAAGCAAGTAGTTCACATAAAATAATATGCTTTTAACGGTTTAAAACGGGAAATATATTAGTTAAATCGTAAGATTTGCAACAGCCAGTTCCGAAACGTCGAACCGCAGTTGAATTATAGTTAGCTAGCTAGCTCGCTTAATATCACATTTTCACGAACATTTAATATACAACATGGTCTTTTGTCTTTGTTCTAGTTTTTCTTTATAAAATGCACTCACAAAAGCCTTATATTGTAGCAGTGGAAAAAATGAGATTTTAAAAGTATCCATTAACTGGCCATATATTTTTAATCTAATAAAGCACTTCCTTACTCCCACATTACACGTAGTCCATTGTCTAGTTACCTCATATTATATTCCAGCGAAAATTAATTTGTCTAACTTGACAACCTTTACGAAGCCTTTGATAAAAATCAGTTTCAGCGTAAAACAAGAAAACCTGGCATGACCTGAAAACTGAAAACGAGTTCCGGGGCAGACGGAAAATGCACTATTTACGGGAAAATTGATGAACGATGATTTCCAGTAGTTTAGTGGCTTTTAATTAAAGCCTTTTTGGGTGCAAATTAATGTTTTATTTTTCAAATTTTAATTGCAAGTCTGAAACCTCTTTGCTCATAATCTTTACTAATATTATAAAGCCGAAGAGTTTGCTTGTTTGAACGCGCTAATCTCGGAAACCACTGGTTCGAATAGATTATTTTTCTGTTGGATAGAGCATTTATCGAGAACGCTTTCAGACTATAACATCACGTTGCAACCAAAAGTAGTAAAGCAACGGTGACGATAAAGGAAAAAAACTGGGAACATTTATGCATCTGTGGGTACTTCGTGGGCGGCAAAAGTGGTTCAAGATACCAAAAATATGTATGAAAGAATGATTCCCCTTTAAAGGATCTAAAACAATATCCCCGACATGTATATCTTTTAAAATTTGCAAGAACAATAGGACGCGAACGACGTCGAGGGCAAGAGGTATAGTTTATAAAGATGAGGAGGAGCTGTGCAAAAAAAATGCCCAAAATATTTATTCGATGCGAACTTTGATAATTTTAAATAAAAATGTGTCATAGTAATAGCGTATAGAATAACCTTTAATTTAAAGGTATTAGAGATTTTATTTCTAATTCAAAAGTCTTAAAGCCGGTATTAAACTAATTTTAAAGTATAAGTCTCGGATGAAGCATTAAGTATAACGTATGACATAATATCCACTTGCATATATCCATTCTTTATAATCTAAGTGCAGACTCACTGCACCGACTGATAGTATCTATAGTATGTATGCTATATGGTAATTATATATATTCGTTACTAAGCCGTGTTATATATGAGCGAATACTTAAATTTCTAGCTGACGAGTTATTTTGTTTGTTTGTTTGAACGCACTAATCTCAGGAACTACTGTTTCGAATTGAAAAATTATTTTTGAGTTTATCTAGAAAGGCGTAGGCTATAAATTATTGCACTGTGACTGTGTTGTGAGTTGGAGGAAGGGACAGCGGGACATGTGGAAAAAACGGGGATAATTATTTATCTTTGTGGGCTTGAAAGTAACTCGCAATGGCCGCGGGACGTGGACGACGTCGTGGCTAACAGCTATTATATATAAAGGAGAGAAGGTGTTTTGCAAAAATAAAAATGATCATTCCCATATATCCACGCGGACGAAGTCGCGGGCACAAGTGGTAAACGATATATGTTAAAGTACGCCAGTTAAAAATAAAAAATCTAATAAGAGAGAGACAATCACAGCTGTCCCAGTAAAACCGCTAGTAAGTCGATTGCTTCAAAGAATTTTTCAATTGCACCAGATCTGGGTCGACTCTTAAGCTCATGTTTTATCCACACACACTACGCAATTAATTTCAATTCTAAATTCTGTTTTCACTTTCAAGATATTTCTACCGTCCCCTTTACAATATGAAGAACTTCAAAAACTTTCTACGGTTTTAAACACGAAAAACATTATTTAAAATTTATTTTAACTAAATCTACACCTCTCGAGAGGCGCTACGGGAACAGATGGCGCTAGCGTACTTTGACTTTGATGTAAGATACACCCTCCATCTTCAGTCCCCCCATGACCACGACTGCTGCAATGCATCCCAAACGTTAGTTCATAATTAAAATAAATATCAAATAAGTTATAATAAATAATATATATCGCGTTTTAAACCGTTAAATATTTAAATTTGTACTACTCGCGTAATTTACAGACACGATATGATTTTCCAATTTAAGTCGTATTTGTTTATTATTCACCGAAAACAGTATCTATTATATAAATTGAATAATTATCACATGCGCAGGAGTGTATATAATTTAAAAATTCGAAAAACTTATTTTAGGCTTAAATAAGTTTTTTTTTTAATTTTATACAGCTACAGCTGATTCCGTAGTACTATAGATGTGATCACAAACATTAATTTAAGAGCTAGTATTAATGGATTATCACCCTGGTGATTATCGCGGACTAATTAGAGATTACATTAATTATATTATGTAAATAATGGTGATTGAAGGGATTTGTCACTGATCTCATTAACGATGGATTTCAGAAGCCATAGGCCTGCGCTGTGATTTCGTACTCAGCTGAAGATATTGTGTTTAACCTCATTGTCTACTTGTCAAATAATACAATTTTAACGGTTTAAAACGCGATATACATTACTTAACATATTGTATTTTTAAATTATATTGTATTTAACCCCATTGTTTTATATTTAACATATTCAACGGTCTAAAACGCGATTTATATTAGTTACTTATTCACGATTTATAATGTTGTCCCTATACACTTTTTTTTGTTTGCTAGTTGGCGTGCTTCTTGGTCTAATTTATGTGCAATATTAGTCTACGGATAGTAATTCAAGCCCCACCGGGTCTAACATTATTTAAAATAAATTTATAATTTACTGAAACATGTTGAAATCCGTCTGAAAATATAGATGGGTAGTAGGAATATTAAAAATTGATTTCGGCTCATAAACCACCGCGCTTACGTTTCTGGATTTCCGAATATCCAAAGCCAAAGAGATTGACAGGAAAAGTGTTTTGATGATTTCGTGGCTGAGGTACCATGAAGAGAACGCCATCTTTGTTTGTCCTTCGCTAACTTTAAAAAGGCTTATCTAGAAAAACCCATACCTTACACCATCCACCATACGACAATGAAGCAGCGTGTAATTCCGGTGAACCACATATCTAACACCGCAAATGCCCCATCTCGTATTAGACCGCATGTAACGCCGCTTACCCTCACTCTATTGCAAATGTAATCACGTCTGTGTGTTCAAATATTCGACTCCGTATCCAGGTCAACTATTTTATAAATACGCCGACACTGAACAAATAGCTTTAAAGAAAGCGTCTTCTTTATAGTCTAGGAGCTGGAGAATAATTATTATTGTTATGATTTTTTTCCCAGTTAAGCGCGTGAAATAACATTACTGAAGTTTTCAGTTGTGTAGACTTTATTCAGTGACGTAGTTCAAATCTTCAGTGTCTAGAAGATTAGCTAATATAATTTGACATAGTAGAAAATATATTACTTGTTAAAAAGTGTTAGTAATCAAAATTGATTTTAGAACTATCAAAGTTGGATTTAGGTTCGATTCCCGAGCTCTTCAACGATTTTTTAAATGTTTGAAAACATTATTATTTTTTACATGTTATTGCACATGAAGGCACTTTATAATTTAAAAATCGAAAATAAATTGAAAATATTTTTTCGACTCAGGCAGGACTTTTTTTAAATAACTTTTGTTTAATTAACCTTAAGTGTCTACGTTCTTATGTTTGTACAATAAAGAGTTTTATTATTAATATTTTTACAATTGTACCTTCACTATACATATACGTAATATATAAAAGTCATATGTCATAGTGTTTCTGCACTCTTCCAAAACGGCTCAACCAGTTTTAATGAAATTTTCATATTCGTTACGCCTCAGAACGGGGTATTATCTATTTTTACCTCGTGAAGTTATATTCATCATCATTAAACACTCAAAATAAGATAGTTGCGTTTTTATACAAAAATATTGTCTAGAAATAATTTATATGGCAAAACGATGTTTGTAGGGCCAGCTAGTATAAATATACGTAACCTAGGGCTCTAGTTACGAATGTTGACGTCACTGTTACATTAATAAATATTACAACTATTGTTATTCAACTGGAGCGTTATAAATAGCTATGCGCTATACATTTACATCCTTGCATTCACCTTGTTTCACGATTTCTCTCGTAAAACCGATTTTTCAATGTATTTTATAGCCGACTCTTGGCGTTGGCAACGTATAATATTCCGTATTCACAATGGATATTAGATTTTTAATATTTAATATTCTCGATTTTGTTTAAGACAAGAAGCGATAGCACCTTAAGAGAACAATTTCCCAACAAAGAAAATCGTTGTTCAAATTGATATGACAAATGAAAAATGAAAATTACAACCGTTACTTATAGCTTATGTAAGATTAATATATGGATGTATAAGTAAATATTTTATCATAAATATTGTGACCGTCCTTGTAGCTAAATGGTCAAATGTGTTGCCTAGCATAGTGTTAAGGTCCTAGGATTCGAATCCCGAGAAAACAATAGACTGTTTTGGTCGCGCAGATCACAGAAGTCAACAACTACCTGTAAATAAAACCAATTATAGAAACGGACACAGTAATGTGTTCACCCCATGCAGACGAAGGAAAACGGGACTTCACTACTATTTAAAAGACTAACTATTATTATGTTGTATATTAAAAAAAGGTAGATATGAAGTTCCAAATATTAATGACTAAAACTAACTAAAAGTGACTAAATAGTGGAAATAATACGCTCGAGGCCGCTACGACGGTCACTTGCGTACTGGCGGGCAGCCAATGGTGACCTCAGCTCTGTGACTGTACAAGTCAAAAGCGGAAGCGATAAAAAAATCGATATCATTTTGGGCTTTTATATTTTTATACACATCTAACTAAAGCCAAGTAGGCTTATATCATCTTAATATACAAAAATACCTACATTTTTAGATGGGAATCCGCAAATTATAATCGATTTTACTGTGATTGTAAAAACGTTAATAGTATATCTTATATATATAAGTACTTTTTAGAGATTAAATAAGTACCTCGAATTCAATATACCCTATGTGTATTAAAAAACAATACACCAGAAGACGTAGTCATATTTTCTGATTAACAGTGTTTCGGATGACTGTTGAGTACTTATGGTGATTTGATAATCGTACAAAGAATAAGAAACAGGATATATTTATTGGACTTATATAGGTCAAAATGTCCATGCAGTTATAATTGAAATAAATGTATACTTTCAAGATATAAATCCACGCTTGCATAGCAAAGCCTAGCGGAACAGCGCAGAGTAAGAAAAGTCTCGTTATAATACTAATTGCTCTCATTAGCTTAAAGTTTTCTCAAATGTCCTGAAGTTTTAAATTTCTTTAGCATTTTTTCACGTTTTGCAGATTTTTACTACTTTGACCAGAAGGAAGTGATAGATTTTTACTATTGATAGTAGTGAATGGGAGTCTCCATTAATTAATTACCTTTTTGCCAAGCACATTGTCTCTATAAAAAGTGGCTTAGTTTTTTATAAAATTTAAAAAAAGAATTGTGCAGCAAATAATAAATATTTGTTATTTTCTTTTACTTCTCTATTACAATCGATTTCAGGTAACGAGAACAGATGGCACTAGCGTAGTTTTAACTTTGACATTAAGGACACCCTCAATATCAGACCCCGGTGATCACACGACTGTTGCAAAGAAAAAAGTAAACAAATATAATTCGCGTTTAAACGGTTAAAAGTGTTTTATTATAAAGAGTTTTTAGGTTAGGTATTAGTTTAAAAAAAACAATGTTTAATAAACAATGTAATCTTATGACTTACACCAACGCTCTACATAAACTGGGTACCAAAATGGAATCCTAAAACTAATGAAAAATTTTATAGTTATGAGCGATAAAGAAATCGGATGTTAACCTTTATAATCTATGGCACAAAGTCGATATTAGCAAGTCAGAGAGCTATAGATTAATTTTGCCTGTGGATGAAAGGAAAGCTCTTAATTGTATCATAAATACGTTATTCGATAGTTGATACAATCGGCAATTTTATTGATACGAAGCGAAAATATTGTATGACATGCCAAAAACATAGTCATTAGGTATTGTATAGGAAGGTCAAAGTAAATAATTGTTATGTCAATTTACTGAAACACGAAATCGAACTTGATATTTAATTTAAATGAAGTACTTTAACGGTTTAAACGAAATATATCGTCAAACTTTGAAACTGAAAATTATTTTAACTAGGGCCTGGGTACGGGTTGCTTTGGAGTCGTACAAACGTGTTCCCAGGCCTCCCTTAAAACACCGTAGAGGGCTGGTGGAGTATTTAGTGGTTTTGGTCGGCTATACGATTTACCAAACTCCCCACGTCACACTTGCCCGACGTGGGTGTGCCTCAGGCATTCACACCATGAGTTAAAAACAAGGGTACGGGTAGTTTAAATAATTTTCAAATAATTTTAACTAATATATGGGGGATCGAATCCATGACCCGTCGAAGGAGCCCGTCTAACAGTATAATTTTAATTATATTTGAAAATGTCGATATTATGATTACGATAAAAAGCCAAGTATAAATAGACTACAAGAATCAGTTTTATAGAAATTAAAAATTTAAATAAATTGAAAAAAAAATACGACCTGCCCGGATTTGAGCTGGCGTCCACAGAGTTGCTATAACCAATTAAGCTACAGTGACCTACTTGTCATTGTCGATACATGCGCCTCGTGCAACATAATTTCAATCTTAACACTTGGAGATTAAGTTCGTCAAATCATTTTAATTCTATACGAAGCGTTTGAAATAAGGACGTGAACTGAAGGTACTCATAGAGAATTGATATATTTCAACATTGTACGAATTTGGCGGTCTTCCAGGATATAATCCCAGCGATTGGGGATGACATGGCGGAGACAGAACGCGCAAAGCCTTCATTAGATCTATTAATATGTCGTGATTGTTAGTAATATTCTCTCAAGTATGTAGGAACTATAATATTTTATACGTCATAGGACAAATAGCTGTATTTGAAAACTTTAATATTAAATACTGTGTGTAGTTTACGCAAGTACATATTTAAATAAAACAATTTTAACGGTTTAAAACGTGAAATATATTTGTTAATGGTAATTTAAATATCAAAGTTAAATTTAATTTATAAAGTTTTTTTAGTTAAAAGTGTAATAAATGGTCTTAGTTAATATTCGTTTCGTTAATATTTTCCCCATGTTACTGCACATGATAGCACTAAATAAATTAAAAACGATTATAAAATGACAAAAAATTGTGGGACACGTTAGCTCAATTGGCTAGAGCAACAGCAGGGAACGCTGATGATGCCGGTTCAAGTACGGCCTCAGTCGTATAATTTTCAAATAATTTTTTTAATTTATAATGAACCAGCGTTCATAGATATTAAATACCTCGGTCTGTCAGTTCTTTCGGAATAATTTATAAATATTATTATTCATAAGAGAGTATATGTTTGCTATAACCCATTTCCATTTTGTAAGTATCGTGAGCGAAATAATTCTGATTACTTGCTTTCCCGTCCTAAATAAATACTATAATAACACGAGGATAAACAAGGAATGGACACAAATATTATTTTAGCAGAAAGTAAACGTAAATATATATCATCCCTAATATTTAAAATAACCCTTGAATACTTAGAATTTCACAAATACATTTTAATACAGTCTATTTATATAAATTCCACTGCTTCCTTTTCATGTTTCAGAGTTTTAACTTTATAGCGATTAATTATACTAAACATAACTATGTGGAAATCATATTTATAGAATTAGAGTTTATTTATTTAGCAAAAATGGTTGCTTGATATTTATTTATTTATTTACACCTCATTGCATAATAGACAAAAAAAATCAAAGACTTGTAATACTAATAGGAAGTGTAACAGTACATTGTTGTCAATAGCTTAAGCGATTGGTAAACAAAGAAACACGTTAAACGGTTTTAAACACGACTTATATTAATTGCACCATTACAATGGCTATTATAATATAAATTATTTAAATATTATATATTGTATGTATTGTCCGTAGTTTATGCGAGTAGTCAATATTAAAATAAAACATTTTTAACGATTAAAAACGTAAAATGTAACTCGAATGCTTGGCAGCAGCCGTTATCATGAGGAGTCGAAACGTCGCGCCCTAGTTAAAATAACTTTACAAATACATTTCGTGTTTTAAACCGTTAAAAATGTTTTGTTTAAGAATATCATAGGAGTAAAAAATGACAATCCTGAGGAAGCCAAAATATAACTTCAAAATTGCAACAAACATGTTGTGCCATATATGTACCTATATTTATTTGAAAGACTTAATACAAAATACTCACCAAAGCAGCAAGTTACAAAACTAATGTTCCCACTGTAAGTAATTATTGCTAATTTTTATCTAAACGCAAGATACCTTGTAATTAACACATTCAGTCTAGATCCCTTTAATTATAATTACAGTAGAATGGCGTGTCTGTTTCCATTTAAATGATAATAATCATTATTTTGTGAAAATGCTATGTTTTGGAACTGTCTTAATTGTTCATAGGATGACAATGATTTCGTCATAGATAGATTTCCTTCTCCGCAAATGTACCTTTTATGTAAATCGAACTTCACCAGGTAAGAATTCAGAAATAAATGTAAATGTTTATTTAAAAAAGAAACTAAGGCGTGTAATCAAAAGTCCTTCACTCGATCGAAGTAATTAAAACGTTGTTCATAAAATGGGATTTTATTTAATAATACTAAACTCTGCGTTTTTAATACTTTTTTTACATAATACTAGTAATATTCTTATTGAAATATGTTATAAAGGAAACCTTTTTACCTTGGTAGCTCAAGTGGTATAGCAACAGCACCGAACGCTGACCGTATACCATCAGTACGTGTGTTTTTTTGCGTAAATTATTATTAGTAAAATTTTAATTACTTAACTTGCTTTTAGTTCACTTATGGTGACGGATTAAAGCAGGAAGTTCCTAATGTAATGATCAAATCTACTACGCTAGCGCCATCTGTTTATTTTTGCGGGTTTCAGAAAAACGTGTTTTAATATAAACATGTTTAACGATCTATGTTAATTAAACACATATTAAGCGATGTGAGATCAAATCAGTTTAATAATAAGCCGCTCGCGTACCTTGGGCACCCCGTAGTTAAGAATAAATGTCCTATCATTTTCAGTTGAGTGGTTGCCCTATAGAAAGGGCTGTGCCTGGTATAATGAAACCCTCCTTATTTATAATCTCCTAAACAATTAAAGTCGTACATTATTCAGGGTTAGGCTTAGGGTTGTTACGTAACGATTGCGATGGTAAAACGTCGGTGGTCGCGACCGGATGTGGATGGGAAACATTAAATGAATTACGCTAATTAGAAATCTTGGCTTAAGCTTTAATTTACTCGTATCATTGGACGTTGAGTTTTTGCATAATTATTTTCTAAGAGTCAAGTCCATTTACTACCTCTGGGGCGTAGGGCTAACACTTATCTGATTTGATGACACGGGCTGGGCTTAAAACAGCATCCACAGTGATCTGTGCTCTTGCACTAGCCAATTTAGCTGCCGTGTCTCACACTTTATTATCGAATTTCTTAATAACTATTTATTCTTTTCCCGAGATTTGAACATAAGAGCCGTTGTGCCTAACACTGCATAGAAGTGATATTATTTTGAAAATCTTTATTAAAAATGAATTAATACTTGGACGTATTTAATCTTTGTAGTTTTTATTAATGACAAACATACAGACTCTTTAATCGCCATGATAATAAATATCATCTATCATTCGTTAGTTTCTCCCTCCCGATTTTATATAAAACACTTTAACGGTTTAAAACGCGATATATATTAGCAAAATTTATATTCAAATGATTTAACTCCAGCCCGACGGATTCCGTATTTCGGATGCTTTGCAGCAACCGTTGGGTGTCTGACGTCAAATTGAAAAACTGCTACGCTAGCGCCATCTGTTCTGTCGAAGTTGGTATTATGGCAAAGAAGGTACATTGCTACCATTGGACCAATGGACGCACGACCTAGTTAAAAAATATTTAAAAAAATAAATCAGCAGCATAGTTTTTTCAGTAAAATGTGAAGTATGCCTATCGCCACACTTCGCAACTCACCTTAATTAGAATTTCAAAGACAAATAGAACGGAACTTTCATTTAAGAAGAATTGGGTCAATGAAGATTCATTTTCGCCTTTCACTGATTCTTCCATTCAAAGTAATGATTCGGCTGAATTAAATAATGTATGTAAGGTCCTAGAATTTGTGGAACAGAACCCTCATCTTCATGTTGACAACCTTGCTGGCTCAATGGTTAGATCACGCTGTGTAGAAGGAGTAGAGAGAGAATAGAGGTCCAATTACCAGTTTCACTATAATATATTAAAAATCGATTATAAATTTAAAAAAAAACTTACGACATAGGCCGGACTTGAACCGGCTACCACAGCGTTCCGTATCCCTCTAACAAATTGAGCTGCCGTGTCCTACACGTCCTAGATTTATAATTTATAAAGTATGATGATAGCTTGTGAAAAATATTAAAGTTTTGAACAGTCATAGTCACTTCACGTCGTGTATTCGATTTGCGAGTCCAACATACCTAATCAATTTATAATTTGTCTCAAACGTTTTTAAACATCTGGGGTATCTGTTCTGTAAGCAGGTACTAGAAATTTTGAAATTCTGGACGGGTCACTACCGTCGAAAGGTGAAAAACCTCTAAAGTAAATCAACGTTTCTGTTTCAATCGATTGTCCAAAACAAAAATAGCTTCCATTAAGTAAAAAGTTCTCTGAAGTGTTTACGGCAGAAAACACACAGGTGCCTGTAAATAAAATCGATCAGTAAAATCAATATAAACCAGCAAACAGACACTGGGGATTTCAGAACGTTATCACACTTATATTTAAATAAAACACTTTAACGGTTTAAAACACGAAATTTATTAGCTAACGCCATCAGCAGTTTCCCCCCCGTCACCACGCCTACTGCAAAGCATCTGAAATGTTGGGCCGTTGAAAAAAATTGTAAATAAGTAACTACTATATTTCACGTTTTAAACCATTCAAAGTGTTTTATTTAAATTAATGATACTCGCGTTAAGTAGACAGTACCTAATTCATTAATTTTTTACTATTTAAATTCTATGTAACACCAAAATTGTGTAAAATTTATTAAATCAATTAAATTAGATTTTAATCATAATACAATTATAATCACCAATTTAAAGTTATATACTTTATTATAGAAGTAATAGATATGCGCCCACTCTATAATAGCTAATGTGCTGTCTACCCTTTTTGCTTTAAACATCCAAAAAACGTCCTTTTATCTGTGACTACAGTTTTGGATCGGTTGTAAATTTTGCATGTTCAGTTACATCTTAAAAGATTAAGCTGTGGGAGTCGAACCCTTAATAGGGCAACGATGCTTTCTTGTACCAAAATAATATACACAATTCAATATAACAGTGTAATTGTAATTAAAACTCTGATTTCTCGAGTTTTCATTATCGAATATCGCCTTACAGAACGATCGAAAGTGGATATCTTATACGTCGCTCCATTTATCGCGTATAGCTTTCCCCCCACGAACACTACGCAGACGCAATATTGGCTAAAAATAAAAGAGAAACCGGTTAAGAGGAAATGACAGAAAAACAAAACGCGATCGCTCCACTGAACAAGAGTTTGAACTCGTCGCCGCGTCGTTAGAAAATTCCGATGTTACACAGAAATTAAACTGTTGGCCTACCTAAAAGCGAGACCTTGGAATTGGTAACAACGTTGTGTTTCCAACGGCCGCTTATCTCGTGTTGTTTTAATTTATCACGTACTAGCTGTGTCAGTGACTTTGTCCGCGTAGAGTAGTAATTTTGGGCATCCAAATATGTTTTTGCAAACCGCCTTTTCATCTTGAGAGTATCGGCCTACCCTCATGAAAGGGTTTTAGAGCTTCGACCCAGTCACGATTGGTAGATTTTAACGACTATCGTCACTTAATAAGTGTTATTAAAGAAACGTAAAGGACCTGTTACGGCGTATTGTAGAAGTAAAAATAAATAATAACATATTTGTAATTTTTATAGCGTACTATGTCTAATTGATAAAATATATGTGTTTTTATAGTAGCAGTGTGTAAAAAGACAATTTCGACACACCTGTACTCCTTTGTGGTTTCGTTTCCTGTGTTCGCTGTGAACAATGTGGTACAAGTCACGACATTACTACTAATACATACACAGATAAATCACACCCATTATTACCCAATAATCCCGTTTACCCTAAAATAGCTTAAATATGTCCCCGTGCAAACTAAAGACAAAACCATTAGAACGAAAAAATTCTAGTCTAAAAGTACCTATTAATTAATAATACATCATAATATTATCATCATATTTAAATACTGTCTATAGTTTACGCGACTAGTACACATTTAAATAAAACACTTTAACGGTTTAAAACGCGATATATTAGTAAAGCAGTCTCCCCGTGCCCCCACGGCTGCTGCAAAGATCCGAAACGTCGGGCCGAAGTTAAAAATCATTTTCAAATAAGTTTAACTAATATATCGCGTTTTAAACCGTTAAAGTGTTTTATTTATATATAATTTACAAAAAATCAAAAAAGGTCGACAGCGCATTTTATCAAGATATGTGAACCTCATGCTTATCTGTGTGTGTCCTTTACTATAAAAAAACACATTACTAAGCTAAGATTTAAGTTATTTTTAGCTTAAAGACCTAACATTAGCAAACATACGTGTCCTGCTCTGGAGTCTCTATTCACTTATAACTTGCACCACAGCTACAAAGAGTTAATATTGGCACCCAAAGCTTTTGTCACTTCATAGTGGTACAATCGTACGTTGCTAGTTTTATTGTTTTACGTGGAAAAAAAAACTATAAGTTAATACAACATATAGAAAATGTGGCGAAGCGATTAGTTTTATATCATTACTAGCTGCGCACACGACTTCGCCAGCTAAGAATATTTATTTTGGGCATCCAAATTCGTTTATTAAAAAATCTTTATAAACTAAAGCTGTTACCTACGTTTGTCGCGTCCATTCCCGTCGTTCTTACAAGGAAATCTTAAAAAATATATAGCACCGCGCACATTTTGTACATTATTTAAAGGGAAATCATTCTTTCATACATATTTTTTTGATATCTTGAACCGTTTTTGCTGCGTACATCATAATTATGAATAGTTTTCCCAATTTTTTTCACATTTCTCGCTGTACCATCGCTTGTATTAGTGACAGGGTAATGTTTTATAGCCTATAATAGCCTTCCGCGATGAACAAAAATATTTTTTTAATTCAAACCCACAGTTCCTGAGATTAGCGCGTTCAAACAAACAAACAAACTCTTCAGCTTTATATATTAGTAGGTATAGATTAGTTAACGAAAAGGCGAAAAATTTTGAAAATAAAAACATTTACATAAAATGTATTTACGACACGCGTCGGACTTGAAGTGGAATCTATAGCTTACGTAGCTAAATTGCACAACAAATTGAGCTACCGTATCGTGCGACACAATTGGTTAGAGCAACAGCACGCTGAGGTAGTCGATTCAAGTTCCGCCCATGTCGTTATCTTTTTCAATATAAATAGCTTTTGATTATAATATAATATCTTGAATAACTGTAAATATTTTAAAATTTTCAAATACCTAAAGTGTTCAAATTTTTGTAGAGCATATGCTAACTGTCGCGTTTTAAACCATCAAAAGTGTTTTATTTTAATACTAATAGATATATTAACATTCTATGAGTGCGGCTACTGCAAAGCATCCGTAACGTCGGTTCGTGTTTTAAACTTTTATAAATGTTGTATTTATATACAATTAAACATTTAAAAGTATTTTAGTTATTAACTAAGCTAGGTGTATCTGTAAATTAAAAATCGATTTAGATTAAAATCCATCCGCAGTGCTCCGTGCTCTAACGAATTGAGCTACTGTGAGAACTGGACGGCTAGTTTCGCCAAATACCAACTTCGATAGAACAGAGGTCGCTAGCGTAGCAGTTTTTACTTTGACGTCAGAGACAACCTCCATCTTTAGTCACCCCGTGACCACTGCTGCAAAGCATCTGGAAAGTCGGGCCATAGTTTACATAATTATTAAATAAATTTCACTAATACCTTTTTTTTTTTTTTTTTTTTTTTTTTTTTTTTTTTTTTTTTTTCTCCCTAAAATATATTTTCAGCGTATTAAACTGTTAAAGTGTTTTATTTAAATGTGTACTACTCGCGTAAACTACAGACAGTATTTAGACATAAGTAGTTCTTATGAAAAACTTACCTTCTCTAACATGCCGATCGCTCTTACATTCCTAATTCGCTGAAAATGTTTCCGATCCATCGCTGAAATCCATTCTATTTTGTCCGCTAATGCGATGTACTGAACAGGTGAATGCTGCGGACGTATTCAGGTCGCGGTTATACCGTCGCGGTTCGGTTACATACCTAATTGGTTACTATGATTTTGGAAGAAGATACATACTAGTATATTTTAAGATATATATACTAGTATAAAGGTAACTATAAATACGTAGGTGATTAAATAAAACAATTTCAAATGTTTAAAACGCGTAACTTATTAGTTATTTTTAACCCGACGTTTCTTTGCAGCAGCCGTGTTTACATATATAACAAATAATATCCAACAAATCAGTCAGTAATTTACGCGAGTAGTGCACATTTAATAAAACACTTTTACAGTTATTTTTTACTAAGGCCCGACGTTTCGGATGCTTGCAAAGCATCCGAACGTGGTCGTGTTCACGGGGAAACTGAAGATGAAGGATGTCCCTGAAGTCAAATTCAAAATTACTACGCTAGCGCCATCTGTTCCATCGTATTTGGTTTGCCGAAACCGGTTTGCAGAAAGAGGGTTAAATTAATTTGCAAATATGTATAACAAATCACGTTTTAAACCGTTAAAAGCTTATTCACAACAAAGAGACTCGTCTTAACTTCATAAGAGGGCTGCGATACATATTATCAAATATTAAAAATGGGACCTGTTTGAACCATATCACAAAACGTGTGGTTACCGTCTGTTTAAATATTAACAATGTAAGCCCAACGAATGTACGGATAGAACGAAGAGCCGCTTTGCATAGCTCACTAATTAGGTTAATTATGTGTGCATTAGTTATTTCGTTGCTATCTATCGCGTATACGGAATTGTAGTTTTGATGACCGAAGTGTGGCTCGAGTTTATTTGAAAAGGCTTACTTAAATTAAAAATTAACATAATTAGACCTTAAAAAACAACTTATTATAAACTAATGCAATGTATATCATTGTCTTTCTGTTGGGTGGAGAAGAGGTTCTCGACGTTAATTCTTCGAGCAATCGAGGAGTCGACATCTCCTGATGATGCCGTCCACACGTGATGGCGAAACGTCGTGAACCTCTTCTCGCTCACATCGGCCGAACAGCCCGAAAGACAATGATATGCTGAACGATGGCCGTGAAAGCCTTACACAATGCAATGTAATTAAGTACAAGCTGTGTCCGCGACTTCGTCTGCGTAGAATAGTTAATTTGGGCATCCAAATTTGTTTTTGCAAAACTCCTCTTCTGCTTTACAAATATATGCTATCCACGACGTCAGTCGTGTCCCATCTTTCTAGCAAGTTAATCTTAAAAGATATACACATAGTGTCTAAGACATTTTTTAGATCTACTTATCGTACTTATTTTTTCGATATCTTGAACCGTTTTTGCAGCGTACGCAACGAAAACCCACACCAGTTTACCACGCGAATTATTTTCGTTAATACGGTACTACCCCCGTGACCACGGCAGCTGTCATCGTAGTCCAAACAAATTGTAAATAAGTTAAATATTTCATATGCGCGTTTTAAACAAAAAAAATCTTTAAAATGGTTAGTCTTTGTATTTTTTTGTAAATATTATGTTGATATATCATAACTATTTGAGTACAATAAATAAAAGTAGATATTAGTATTTAACGTTTTAAACTGTTAAAATGTTTTATATAAACTCTTAAAATAGTTGGAAACATTAAATAAAAGTAGAAGTAGTTAAAATTCTAACCCACTTTTCCGTCATCCTTTCTTTTGTCGTCGGGTCATTGTTTTATATGGTGTAAGCACACTTTTCTGTAATTTATCACAATCCCGTTTATTTCATATGAGTTTTTAGTTTCGGCACGCGCTGTGCAAAAATAGATTGGGCGTTCGCGACCGATTTTATTTATAACATCTGACACGCATTCACTGGGTATATATTTATCTTATACACGCTACCGGTTTTGTATATTCATGAGTAAAACATTCTTTTCAATATAAGAAATTGTATGTTTGTCAATTAATTTCGTAATACAAGGCTATCTATAATAAAAGTGACATTATAATGGTGATTGAGTTTTTTGACGGTTTAAAACGCGATGTATTAGTTAAACTTATTTTAAAATGATTTCGAACTTCGGCCCGACGTTTCGGATGTTTTGCAGCAGTCGTGGTTTCGGGCGAATTGCGGATGGAGGGTAATTATATATATAGGATATTTCGCGTTTTTACATATTAACTTTTTAACCATTTCTTAAAAATGTTTTACTTTAATATTTTTCACATATTATTGCACTAATTGTGACTTGAAAGTGTGCACAATCAATGCAATAACATTTGAAAAATATTAAATTTCATTAAACGGTTCAAAACCCGTCCGTGTCGTGAAATATTTTATATTATCTTAGTAAGGGGATTTTAGTTACACAGGCAAAAAAGGTCAAATAAAAGTGCTATTCTACGAAATTATGTACGATATGGTCTGTAGTATATTACTTTAGCTGTTTCAGCGTCTTCGTCCCTTAAAAATATTTATTTTGGGCATCCAAATTCGTTTTTGCAAACCCTTATAAACTTAAGCTATTACCCACAACGTCGGTTGCGTCCCTTCCCGTCGTTCTTGCATTGCGTTCTTTAATCTTAAAAGATATACATAGAGCATCGCGGACTTTTTTTAGAATATTTAAAGAGGAATCATTCTTTGATACACATTTTTGGGGTATCTTAAACCGTTTGTGCAGCTTACGCCTCGGAAACCCATAATGATGAATATTCTTAATATATTTCTAGATTTTTTAACATTTTCGCTGTATCTTCGCTTTTATTTTTCACAGGGCGATGTTTTATTGCCTATAGCTTTCCTCGATAAATGCTCTAACCAACACATTTTTTTTTGAATTCGAACCGGTAGTTCCTGAGATTAGCCCGTTCAAACAAACAAACAAATTCTTCAGCTTTATATAAGTATAGGTAATATAGAGCACCACGCTCTTTCTCAAAAATAGTAGCTATAATTTGACAGAGATAATTATAATTCTATAAGAATTTTTAATAAGAATATTCTTCTTTTCAGATTTTCCAAAATGGTGTGAAGTTAAAGTTATCCAAATAACTAAGTGAACCAGTCGGTACTTGTACTAGTGTGTGTGTGATGTTAGTAATGAAGTGTTTGTGATTCAAGATGGCGGTGAAACATTTGACAGTTCTTTTGGCTATCATCGCCTGCCTTGCGTCAGCGGAAAGAGGTAAGCTGTTTATGTAAGCCAAGCTTTAAATTAAGGTATTTTACAAGTTACGTATAATTGCTTGCTGGTCTAATAGTAAAAATGGTAAAACGGGTCTAGTTTTTCTAAAACGTGTTAGACTTGCTTTGGAAATCTGGATATTACATGGTTTGGTAGGAATTTTGTAATTCTGTCCGAATAACCACCATCTACTGATAAAGAGGCTGTAAGGTTAAATCGCGTTGCGGTTTCAGTCTGTGGCCTATCGAATATACAAAGCAAAATAGGTCGATACCGCCTCCCCGTGACCACGGCTGCTGCAAAGCATCCGAAACGTCGGGCCGAAGTTAAAAATCATTTTCAAATAAGTTTAACTAATATATCGCGTTTTAAACCGTTAAAGTGTTTTATTTAAACGATAGCGCATCTTGTTTCAGTTTCATCTTCGATGAATAGAGTGTAAAAAAGTTCTGCTATCGTTCTATTACTAACCTTCTAATTTCAGCATTTGCAAACAAATAACTTGTACACATGTGTGATTGTTTTTGTTTTAAAATAAAAAGAAACAAGAACAGTGCCAAATCTATTTAGGTTAACAAACGCACGCGTATCTAAAGATTTTTTATCCAATAGAATGTAGTTTTTATTTCTCTATCAATCAAAACGAAAAATGGTATAACTGAATTCCGGCTCAGATGTGACAGATATTTTTAAACAATAGGAGTGTTATGGCTATGACAAACTATACACACATAGTGATATATATATATAACGTAACATACTAGATAACATTTTAATTTAAACATAGGTGAACAAAATTATGGACATATTATGTAAATTGAAAATCAGTTTTAGATTGAATCTTTGTTAAAGACTGTTGACGTCATTGTCGATTTTTTTCAACGTATTAATACATGCACCTCTCGCGCAATGTAAATACAATCTAAAATCGATTTTTAATTAATATAATGCCGTCATGTGAAACAGTATTCAAATTATTATATCAGAGAATTATGTGCGATGGAGGTCTGCCCACCCTTAGGTATAATTATTTCGAAATTGTTTTGAGATTCAATTCTGCATAGTTGGTTTGCAGTAACTGGACGATGTTGCAAACGATATTTTAATTACAGAACCTGGTGATTTTTATACTGATGTCAGACTATCAAATCGACTCTGTGGTTCAGTTGTCTATTAGTTTCTGGTTATGTTTTCGAATGCAAAAAAAATCATATGTATACTAATTCAGTGATTTTAGAAGTGATTGTTGAAACAGGTAGATAAACTGTGCGTCATATTAGTTAATATATTATGTCATAAATTAAAAATAGATGACGAGCCCATTGGTATCCATGGTGATCCATGGTTCCAACATGTTTCTATTGAATTTATAATTATTCGAATCACGTTGGGCTTCGTCTGGAAATGTGGATAAATGGGTGATAGAAAGAAGTTCCGTCCGGATCACGAACTACCGTCCACATATGAAAAAGCCATAGAGCTTAACCGCGTTTGGTTTTAGTATGTTGATTATATATATCCAAATATCCGAATATCCAATGCCAAAATGTACACGGCGCATGTAGTGTACATGTTATATAGCTGGGGTATTTAATCTAGTGAGTTTTTTATCATTAAATCAAGTGAGTTCAATGTTTGTCTGTCCTACTCTATTATAAGAAAATGAAGCGTTGCCTTGAAAATGTTACAGATAAAAGCTTCTTATTCGAATCTAAAACCAAATGAAAGCGCACATCGTAAATGTTCCATGCTCTTAAAAAGTCCATAAAAAGTGACAAGTTTGGTAACAGCGACGAAACTTACAGCGTTTCCTTTTTAGTTTTTATTCCTGATTGATTCATCGATCGTAAGTTTTTAGTGGCACCACAGTCGACCGATGTTTTACCAAAGCTCTATCTCTGAAATAACTAAGGTTAATATAAAGCAAATTTTGTATAATTTAAATAACGAAAATAAATTGAAAAAATCCTCGACTCGGGCAGGACTTGACAGCTAGAGTTTAACGGTTTAAAATGAAATTTTTTTGTTAAACTTATTTGGAAATCATTTTGCTGTTTGTGTTTTATTTAAATGTGTACTACTCGCGTAAACTACAAACAGTGTTTGGTGGTAATACCTAATGCACGTCCACGTCGGACAATAGTGACGTGAGGAGTGTGGTAAATCGTACTACCACCTCTTCGGAGACAATAATCGACCAGAACCACTAAACACACCACCAGCCAGCTAAGGTGCTTTAAGGGAGCCCTGTCCGGACTGAACTGAGCCCTTTCTACGACTCCAAAACTCCAGCACCTTTTCACACAAGGCCAAAGCGAAGTTATAGAGGATTTTGGAGGTGCTTATATCGATGGCTCCTTGATCCCCATCTCGCCGCTTACAGTGGGTCTCACTCTCTCTTCTGTTTCATTCACCTTCTTATGCAGCTAATACGTACGGGTGCTGTCATAAAAATGACACGTCATTTCCACGTGTTAAATCTAGGAAGGGTCTCAAAAAAAAATAAGCAAACAGACTCTGTCTCTCTAAAAGAATAATCTCTATTGTACATTCACGTAACCTTTGTCAGAGGGCGTGTCCGCCATGAGTCCATCATCAATCAAAACTGACCGAAGATTCTTCATTGTTGAAAAAAGGTATTTATCATTTTCTGTGTAACTTTCATAAGTTCGGGAACTTTATAAGGCAAGCTGATTTCGATCGTTTGCGATTGGCATAGAGTTGAGTTTCAGTTGAGGCTTTGGTTGATAGTAAAGCTAGATATTTTTGTATCATTTAAGGTCTCGTTTATGATTATGGGTGAGTGTTCATAATATATAAAGACGAAAAATGTAGTTCTGATGCTTTCCTTCTCGGTAAAAATGAAGTAATAATTAAGGATGAAATTTGAAAATCCCAAGCCAAAATAAGTTGGCAACACATCGCGTCGCGATGGTATATATTTGAGGTCTGTTACCTTTCATCGAGTACACTCTATGCTTGTCTGTTGTTATCTCTCTGAAAAAATTATGGAAGAATGTCATTAATCGTTACAGCACCAGGTCTTAGCTTTGCTTACCGTGTTAAGGTTAGACACTTACTTAACCTTTTGTCGACAGCCAAAATGTGCACGCTTTTTTTAAATAATTCAAATATATTTATTTAAACAAAACACTTTAACGGTTTAAAACGCGATATATTGGTTAAACTTATTTGGAAATGATTTTTAACTTCGGCCCGACGTTTCGAGACGTCTCCCCGTGACCACGTCTGCAGCAAAGCATCCGAAACGTCGGGCTGAAGTTAAAAATCATTTCCAAATAAGTGTAATTAATATATCGCGTTTTAAACCGTTAAAGTGTTTTATTTTAATGTGTACTACTCGCGTAAACTATAGACAGTATTTAATTCAAATATATTTTTATGTTACATGCAGTGTCTGGGAGCGGTTAAATAAAAAAAACTTTGAACGTTCAAGACGCGAAATATATTTATTCATTTATTTTCTTACTGTGACTGACGTTTCTGATACTTATTTTTTATACTTTATGTTTTCAAATTAAACGTAATTCAATTAACTGATTTTTTCCCGTAAACTCGAAACAAATTACACGCATCGAAAACAAAGGCAAACAAATCTCTCTTTATTAAAAAATATTGCTTACAAAAAATTTCAATTGGGTTACAAGGGAAATTAAAAAACACAATTATACATATATCTAAACAATTTGGGTATGGGGAATTTACATTTTTTTAAATTCAAATCTTTTAAGTACTTTTCTCCAATGGTATAGTACCTTTTTAGTTGCCGTTAAAATGAGTTTCGTTATAAATACCATGTGTAATATTATGTATTTCTGAATTTTATAATATACACATTAGAGTACACAAATACATATTAGAGGGCACTTTTGAATAAAACAAAAGATTTATTTAAATAAAACACTAACGGTTTAAAACGCGGTATACATTAGTTAAGCTTATTTGAAAATCATTTTAACTACGACCCGACGTTTCGGATGCTCTGCAGCACCCATGGTCACGGGGAGAGATAATTTTCAAATAAGTTTAACTAATATATGAGTGGTTTCAAACCGTTAAAGTGTTTTATTTCAATGTGTACTTCCGGGAACTACAGACAGTATTAAAAACAAAAAAAATCAAATTCAAACAAAGAATAACAAAAACGGAAGAAAATGAATACAACAATTCGAAAATCGAATAAGTTTGAATTTCGGTCACGAAGTCACGCATAAGATTGCCAGTTAAGTTATATCGAAACACCGCGTTTAATATTAAATGTAGGAAAATATCCAGATTTAATATCGTCCGGGGCAAATGCAATTTATGAAATGACTACCCAATTTTACTTTACAATACCCGCGTGATGTGCCGTTTGAGATTAATTCAATTAACGCAGTATTACGCTAGTAAAAACCGTCCAGGTGGCTCAATGATCATAGCTGTAACGGCTTGGTTCGTATCCCGGGATAAAATAGTTCTAGATGGGTAGCCTACTATATACCTAAATGACACTGATCATTACAGCTACTAACTAATAACTATTAAATTATGTTATGATTTATGCAGTCATATTTTAAAACTCCAAATTGGATTGCCTATATTATGGAATAAATCGATACTTCATTTTTGTAAAAACATTACGACACAGGCAGGATTTGATCTTTTTAACCCGTAACCAATTGAGCTACCGTGTTAATTGGTTAGAGCAATATCACGGAATGCTGTGGTTGCCAGTTCAAATCTGTGTTTTATATAAACGTGTACTACTCGCGTAAACTACAGACAGCATTTAAGTATAATGGCAAAATAACATTTAAAGTATAGCAATGAATTTGAATAAATATGATGATTCATTATAAAAACATTGAATTAATTTAAAATATAAAACAAAGTAATATTACACGTGGAGAGCGTAATAAAAAAGGGTTTCGAGAAAATGTAAATGGGGATTTTTCTGAAGTTTGGCGAGACGAAATCTCATTATAATAAAATACATAATAATAGATGTTCTAAGTTTCCGAGAACCATTACGGTGAGTAAAATGTTTTTTTTTTTTGCAACGTTTTATTTTGGTAATAAGCAAACTTCTGCTATCGTTGTTTTCAATGCCTAAAAGTAAATGATAATATATATTTTCCTAACAAAAGAATACAGATACCATATGATAAACAATAGACGATCGTTCCGATGGAGAACACAACAGTAAAGAAAATATTTAAAGGTGGCAGTTGCTGTCACTTATGTTAATCCATAATTTTTCTGAAATATTTTGGGTATATCTAAATATGAAACGTATTCCTTATATACATATGTAATAATTTCCGATTGTCCGAAGACAAATATCGACATCTCTTCTTGTTTAAATGTTATTTGGCTGGGGTATTTCCACCATGCTTGTCTGTCCTCTCTGACACGAACTGCATTCGAGACAACACTAATAACATGTAATTCAACTACACTAATATACTACTAAATAAAATTGAACTTAATTATTCCTTCTTAATTAAAAAAATATTTTTAACGGTTTAATACGTGGAATATATTTTTGAACCTATTATTAATTTATTTTACCTATGGCCCGACTATTATGGATGATTTCTTGAATGTAGTAACGGTTGAGAATGTTTCTAATGTCAAAATCAACTACGCTACCGCCATCTGTTTCGTCGTGGTTGACATTTGAACTGGCTGGGTGTATTTAATATATTTCGGGTTTGAATAGTTAAAAGTGTTCTACTTAAATGTGTACTAATCGCATAAACTGCAGACAATATTTAAACCAGAAGTGACCATTTTAATTTTTAACGTAAAGTCCACTTGTGGCCTGGAATGAGCATACTTCTATGTTCAAAGCCTAACGAATCCATGAATACCGGCCACATAGCTTATAACTCATCCTTACTTCTATATATCTATCATGGAAACTATTCACTATATTGTTGGTTATAGGAACATAACTCAAAGTTGACGTTATGTTCAAAACGTGATTGTGTCCCACTGAGATAAGTTATCATAATGGACTTCCCGCGTCTTTATTTGCACTACTACTATTCCAAATAGTCTAGTGACTCGGTCTAGTGGTAACGGTTAGGAGGTCCACTGGACCACGAAGAGATAGAGATTGAATTTTACGCGAGTAGTACACATTGAAATAAAACATTTTAACGGTTTAAAACGCAAAAGATAGTAGTTGAACTTATTTAAACATTATTTTTGCTATGGTGCGAAGTTTCAGAGGCTTTGCATTAGACGTGGTCATGCGGAGATTAAATATGGAGGGTGTATCAAATGTCAAAGTAAAAACTGCTAGCGCCATCTGTTCGCAGTTGGTATTTGGCGAAACTGGCCGGGTCTTTGCAAAATTGACTAACGGTGTCTTTGCGTTTGCTGGTATGCAGTTCTTTAGAATCCAGAGTTTTTATTATTGGATCTAGGGTGTTTAATAACTTAAGACCGTCCTCCTGCTGCAAAGCATTCGAAACGTCGGGCTATAGTTAACATAATTTTTAAATACATTTTCTAATATATTTCGCGTTTTAAACCGTTAAAGTGTTCTCTTTAAATATATACTATAGACAGTATTGCTTACAGTAAGCTAGCCTCATATTTCAAATTAAGAACGCAGAAAACATAATACAATTCTCCAAACCCTATTGTAGTGCGTTGAAGCCAAAATATAATTGTGAAAATCCATGGGGATCCCCAATATGAGCATCGCAACAAAACTACCCCTCGATATGCAAAATCTGGTATGCGAGGGCATTAACAATGTCATCCCTTCTATTCCCGGGTGAAGCAGACTGAGACAATTCGATTTCGCAAGGGGATTCGTTATCGAACATGTATCGCCTCAACGATAATGTTGGAAAATAAAGCCAGTCGGTAAACGTTTTGATTATCTAAAGCTTAGATACAACGTCTTATCGATAAAATATATAAAGCTGAAGAGTTTGTTTGTTTGTTGGAACGCCCTTATCTCAGGAACTTTCTATAAGTAGTTCCTGAGATAAGCGCGTTGAACATTGAAAATATATATAATCGTGAACAATTAAAAAAAAAACGCGAAATATATTACTTAACTTAGTGACAGTTTATTTTAACTACGGCCCGATAATTTGAATTCTTTGTATTCGGCGAGCTATGACAGAACAGATGGCGCTGGCGTAGCAGTTTTTAGTTTGACATTGAGGTCCACCTTTAGTTTAGTGTCCTCCCATGACCACGTTGCTGCAAAGCATCCGACTTACTAATAATTTTGCGTTTTGAAGCGTTAAAAGTGTTTTATTTCATCGTTAATTCGACAGTATAAAATGTCTTACAATGTACAAAGATAATTCAAATATTATCTTATATGTTAATTAGTAGTATGTTTGGAGATAAAAAATTATTGGAACATGCTGGACTGCGTCTAGAATTAACATTAAATGAGTGGTGGGAATATAAAAATACCAATAAAAAACCGTAACTCAATCCGCAGTGCTTCTCAATTAGATATCGCTAGGAGTTCAATGGCCTGACAAGTGTGCTTTTCGGCTTTTTTCTCTTAAAAAATATATAAATAGGGTTGAAATAAAACTCATATTAATTATTAGGTTGTATTTGTTTTTATTACGTAACTTTTCGAAGAAAAGATGTTTTACTGAATATTTAACTAAAAGTGTTAAATATTTAAAGTTTTAGTATTAGATCCCTTATCTTTTCTGGAAATTATTATATACTGTTATGTAGGATGAAGGTAGTTTTCTAATAGTGAAGCATATTTTTTCAACGTGTAAAGCAGTCACACATTAGTAGTAAACCTACTACTACTGTCTAACTAAAGTAAACTAGATTCTAATTTTAAAGTGACATAGTTACCTAATGAATAAATGATTTTTGACTGTTTGACTTGACTTGTTAGCCATACAAGTCAAGGTAGAATTGTATTTTTGTGCAACTAATATATTTCACGTTTTAAACAGTTAGAAATGTTTGCCACGTTAGCCAGTAAACGATAAAATGTTAAAAGGACATATTCGCTATACATATGTATATATCTTTCCCCCTTTTAAAGCCCTTATTAAGAACTCGAAGCCCTCACAATTTCCCTCCTCAGCATTAACGTTATCCAAATCTTAAACACTTATTCCCCCACTCATATCAAACTCAGCGAATAACGTTATTTGGCGAGCGGATTACCGAATCGACATTTACAGCACCCGCTCGTCGATAATATCCTTCGTGCTAACACTTTATACTGAGTTATATCAATTAAAAATTTACACTAATATATAGAAATTGATACTTCTTGTAGTTTGCGCGAGTAATAATTTTAATGAAATATGTTTAACAGTTTAAAACGAAGCCGGCTAGTTTTTCCAAATACTGACTTTGATGCAATTTGGAAATATATGTTTGTAAAATAGCTATAGCTGCTGCAAAGTATCTAAAATGTCAGGAGGTAGTTAAATTAAAATTAGTTAACTAATACATTTCGCGTTTTAAACCGTTAAAGTGTTTTATTTATGGTACACTTGTGAACTACAGACAATACATAAGAGGAACATTGTCGAATGTTTTAGTATTGTAAATTGTTAATTAAATATAGTCCCTTAAATATTCTCAATTGTCAAAAGACTGTGGTGTTGAACTAAAATACGACACTATCTTCCCAGTGACTTCCCAGCTGTGGGAATTATTAAATAGAATTAAGTAAATTAATTGATGAATTAATTACATTATAATTTCATAATGACGTTGTTTTCAATTTATATACCTTTCATTTCGTTTTACATCTCCAAAGTAACGAATATGAACGCTGTGTCATGTCTTGGCTCGTCGATTAAGTTGTAAGCTGAATATTGCTTAATAGTCTGTGTCTATCTATTATCTGCGAAGGCTTTAGAGGTCGGACAGGCGTGAAATGTGACGTCACGGCTAAATGCTTGTCATTCGGGAGAAGCCGGCCGCAACGACGACTGGCCGAATTGGAAAACTTTTATAGATTGTATGGCCAATAGTTAGAAAAATTAAATAAACAATACATCGATTTTTCTGTGTTCGGGAGGCTGGAAAAAAAGGCTATTGTTGTAGCCATCGAGTTGACACAATCCTTTTATTGTATGATTTTTATTGTTAATATTTCAAAATCTCCTCTTACACTTTTTTAAGGGAAGCTTATCTTTTCATTGTTAATAATTGATTTACGTGTATTATTACTATGTTACTGATTACTATTGTATTATGCAATATTAATTATATGTGTGCGTACAATGTTCTGCTGTTGCTCGTAATACTGGTTTGGCGAATTCTATACAATAAAAATAAGAATTAACAATCACAGTCTAATTTCATTAAAAGTTATGTTCCTGTTTAAAATGTCAGCAGTTGATAGAGTGATGCAATTTAAAAAAAATTATTACAGTCATCTAGCGCCATCATTGGAACTACAAATTGGCTGAATTATTATTATCTTAAGAGACGTATTGACAGTTACACTATCTACTAATTTTTATCAGATCTTTAGCTAGGTCAAGCTCGTTACCTGTTACCATAGACACCAACCATTATTTGTGTTTATTGAAAGGATGATTTACAAAGTTGGGACATTAGTCCCAACGTACTAGCTGAGTGGAGTCCCTTTTCAGAGGCAACTATACTATTTTATTTTGGCTGTATTTAGTTGTAAAATATTATGTTTATAATTCTATAGTATATTTGTAAAATTAGTGTATTATTGTAAATTTGTTTGTTTTCTGAATAAACGTATTTCCATTCTATTCTACAAATAACCACATAAAATCTCTAAGTATATAATACACACGATATACTACCTGCTTCCAAAACAAGGCAATAACCCTATACATAAAACACAATTTGTAACAAATACCCACATTATTCCATATAACCCTAGAAAAATACATTAGAGGGTAGATGGCATATATATCAACGAAATCACACCCCTCACCAGTAAATCAGTGATAGTGTGGGTTTATTTTAATAAACGCTTACATTTCTACTCATAACGGTAACTTTTAGTGGAAATTTATTAACGGCGGAGCAATGTAAATAGGATGGTCGTAAAGTGTCGTTTATAGATATCGTGGTAGGGGGTGCCGGAAGTAGGGGTGTCGAATGTATCGTAAAAGCGAATGTATGTGCTACAACTCACACCAATGTGTAATAAATTTATACCAGATTTTAGTATTAAGGGATTTCATTGTGAACGTATTTAATTAACTTCGATCAGCTAACCTAGTCTTAAATACTGTCTATAGTTTACGCTAGTAGTATACATTTAAATAAACTACACTTTTAACGGTTTAAAACGCAAAATATATAAGTTAAATATATAAACAATCTGTTTATTAACAAACGACACTTTTAGATCATTTACAATCAAAATATAAAAAAAAAACTTACACTGCCAAAAATTAAAAACGATAGGACGATATTAAAAGGGTCGATTCGCACTCAGCGCTGATTTTCAGTTTGTGGAAATACTTATTTTTGATGTTTTTACGGTAGGTCCGTCGTTTCGAAGGCTTTGTAGCAGTCTTTTACCACAGTTAAGTAATATTTCATGTTTTAAACTGGTAAAAAAGTTTTCTTTTTAAAGTTTGGCAAAGCAATTTATAAAGCTACTTAAATAGAAAGTCTTTGTATCAAAAGAAGACTTATTCTAGAATATTGGCCTAGTTACGGTACTGTCTGACAATAAAAACCCTAACGAGATCAGACGAATCAGCAATTTGTAATTCTGTAAACATAATGTCTTTTATATGGGCAGAGTCATATATTTAACATAAAGTTAACTTTTAAATAAAACACACAAATTGAAAATGATTTTTAACCTCGGCTCGACGTTTTATTTGACATTCATTTTCAAATAAGTTTAACTAATATATCGCGTTTTAAACTGTTAAAGTGTTTTATTTAAATGTGTACTACTATAAAAGGACAGTATTTGATTAGATCTTTTAGCTCTGCTCGAACGAAAAAAAGTTGTTTTTCCGGATTTTGAACCCAGAATATCTCGTACTGACCCAAATGCATTTAACTGTTGAGCTTCTAAGGAACTATACTGCACTTGTACATAGTTATCTGAAAACTGTTTCTCCACTTTTTTACTTGTATATCCCCAAAATTCGTTCAAAAGAATATTACATAGAGAAACTAAAATTGACTTGCTCATTTATTTTATACATCCTGTATAAGTATAGTCGAGTTAAATCTATTGTTCCAGCTGCGATTATAAACGAAATAACTTTCAAGTGATCTCTGGAGTACCCTTCACTGCCTAGTCTAAGAGACTGTAATGAAGCTTTTATACCTATTGTAAAGGGAGCCAGAGGCTAAATATATTTTATAAATATTTTATTTTAGATATGAAGTAAATGTACCTAATTAAGTTTTGGGAAAAAGGGGCATAACAGAAGATGAACAATAACCAATTAAACAATAACTAGCTGTAGCGGCGACTTCGTCCACGTAGAATAGCTATTTTGGCAATAAAAATTTGTTTTTGCAAACCTTTATCTTTATAAAATATGACTGTCGGTTGCGTCTCGTCGTTATTGCAAGTTAATCTTAAAAGATAGACGTATAGTGTTGTGAAAAATTTTAAGACCACTAGAATTATAATTCTCTCATATATAGATTTTTTGCGTATCTTAAACGTTTTTGCAAGGCCTGCAAATCCTCAAAGAAAATTTTTCTTTTTTTTTGATCTTTCCACATTTATCACTGTTTCATGGCTCCGATTGGTTGCACCGTAATGTTTTATAGCCTAAAGCCATCTTGGATAAGTTCTTTAACTAGCCGAAAAATATTTAATCAATACGAACAAGTAGTTCTCGAGATTAGCACGTTGAAACAAACAAACAAACAGACAACTCTTCAGCTTAGTAAGAAGTAATGATAAACGCCATACCGTCGGCTCTCGGACTATATGAAATTGGGAGAGGCTTTTATTAAGTGCTGTTTAATCCTACCAGAGATTGATGGAACTCATTGAGGACTTGTCTCTGCACTGGACTCATGATTCAGGGGTTACGGGCGATAAGAATGTTTATGGTGTAGCCTGTAATGGGAAATGTGGATGCGAAACCAAAATAGGCCGACAGCGCATTTTGAGATGGTATATAGCTGGGTGTATCATCTTCCATCAAATGAACTCCCTACTTGTCTGCCTTTCTGTCATAAAAGAACTCCTCCGTAGCTCAATGGTTAAATGCTTAGTATAGTGTAGAGTAGAAGAAGTCCTGAGTTCGATTTCTGGAAAAACGGAAATTTATATCAGTCTGAACTACTAAGGCCTGTAGTTAAAGAAAATTGGTGATATAAAAATAGAAATGTATTCGCCCCAAGCCCCACGGCCGACGGTGCAATGGCGAAGTCGATAGGTAGGGAAATGATTTTGTCTATCTCTGTGTTATGTATGTTCCACTCTAGCACTTAAACTGAATGACCGAATATAATGAACAAAGCGTCAAACGAATCGCTATGCTTGGTATCTTTATTTAAATACATACATATACATACCAAATTGTTTAAATAAAACACTTTTAACTGTCTTAAACGAGGAATATATTAATGAAATTATTTTTAATTTGTTTTAACGACGATGCGACTGTTTTGAATACGAATAATTTTATTAAACAATAATAAATTTCGCGTTTAAAACGTGTTTTATTTCAATGTTAACCTCAGGTCAGCTACAGACAATACCACGCTCTTGTATGCTGTTGTTAAGTAAAGGAAATTGAATGGTTTTATTTCGAATATGAGAGAGCTCGAATTTTTGCAGTTTGCAAAACCCTGTCTACTTTTATTGCGTTTTGCGGTATTTGGGTAAAGCAAGCCCAGAATGTATCAGAGCTCCGCTGGGCATCGTAAACCTGTCTATTTGTAATGGAACACGGTAGGTTGACATTTCGAAGCTCTCCGAGATTTCAATTAGTCGATTCATTTTCTGATACACGATTTGGTGTGTTGCTGACTTTTCTACAACCCCTACATATTCGTTTATTTACAAAATTCTTAATTCAAATAACCTCACAGAGCTGGTATAACGGTAGCAATGTATGGCTAATAAACCCTCAACGTGGTTTTCGAAACTGTTGAACTTCGAAATATGGATATTAAGTGGGTGGTATTGAAATTTCGTCCACAGATGAAGTCGTGAAGTGTAATCGCCTTTTGCTTTGAGTCTGTGGATTCCTGAATATCCAAAGCCAAAATAGGGCGACAGCGCTTCTTATCATCATTCAATATTGTATATACAATACAGTAACATGTTTCAAAAAGTGATATTTTTAAAATACTTTAACGGTTTAAAACGCAAAGACTACGGCCCGACGTCTCGAATGCTTTGCAGCACCCGTCCGACCCGGTCACAGGGGGAGGAACACGATCCTTATGAATGACAAATCATTAGTACATGTTATTGCACATGAAGGCACTATATAATTAAAAAATCGAAAATAAATTGAAAAAAAAATTCTCGAAAAAAATTTGACTCGGTAGCACAATTGGTAGAGCAGCACGGAACGCTGACGATGCCGGTTCGAGTCCTGGCCGAGTCGAACATTTTTTCAATTTATTTTCGATTTTTAAGTCATTAGTATTAAATAATGTCTTGATTTAAGCTACTTGAATACCAGAAGCTTCGAATATACTTAATGCTTACCTCCATTCACAACCGCACATTTTTAAGCAAATGAGAAAAGGAACTCTTTTTGCCGTTTAAGTGAGAGAAATTAAAATGCCCTAATATTTTTTCTTCTCATTACTCGAAATTAAAGCGGTGCTCTTTTCAAGACTTAGCAGTCATTTGTTGGATGCAAATAATACGTTTCTCATTTCACACAAAGTTTGTATTTAGTCTTAATCGAGGTTTAATTAGAGTTTAATTTAGCTTATTTGATCCTACTTCTGCAAAAGAAATATTTCAGGTCAAAAGTGAAAGGTTGAGGATTTTTCTATTTCTCTTTTGGACACGAAACATTTTGTCCTGATAATAGGTGTGAGAAAGATGTAGATTATACAATTTTCATGATGCCACTTTCAGATTTGTAACCTATAGACATTAAACAATTAAAAAATATCCTCTTTGACGGTTTAAAACGGTAAATGTTAAGTTAACTTATTTAAAATTTATTTTACCTACGGCATGCCGTTCCTCCATGAACACGGCTACTGCAAATCAACTAAAACGTGAGCCGTAGTTAAATGAAATTGTAAATATGTTTAGTACTATATTTCGCGTTTTACACCGTTAATTTTTCTATGTGCACTACTCGTGTAAACTAGAAACCTTAATTATTTTGACTGGCCTATTATTATAGGTACCAAAAATGTTTAGTTCTCAATAGTAAATTACTAGTATAATATCTTTTTAAACATATTTGTAAACAGTACCTTTCACAACGTCAGCCAGAATTGCTAATTAACGTCCAAGAAGAAGTTTTAAATAGCGTTTTAACTGGAAACATTAATCTGTTTTTAATTAAACAAGACGTCATCACTCTTAAAAGTTGTATGAGTTTACAAGTTTGTAATTTCTAGTTCTTAGCTTGCTCTGAATTCGCAGGATTATACAATTTATATACTGTCTATAGTTTTATTAAATTTATTTTGATATAAATAGTATAAAACTCGAGATATATTTAATTTATTTTAAACTACACAACATTTCGATAGCCAAACAACCAAGGTTTAAAATACAAAAAAATTTCAATTGTCAGGAGTGGCATAATTTTTATTTTGTGAAAAATATATCGAAAACTGTATGCAACGTTACTTATAACGAGTATTTTGATACTCGTTATTACTTCGTTTGATAATCGTTACTTATAACGAGTATATTTCGATACTCGTTATAAGTAACGATATCTCATATCATACCTTGAAATCTAATGACTTAAAAGTTATTTTATAAATATCATTTCTATTAAAGTGAAAAAATATGTATCATTTTGTGCGAAAATGTTTTTTTTCTTTTTAGTTGATTTCCTGTATTCGGTTAGGCTTTAATAAAAATTCTTTATTTAATTCCTATTATAATAATTGATTTTGTTGGACATTTCGCATGTTATATTATTATTTTAAGTTTAATTTGTATACTCTTTAAGTAATTAATACGTTTTGCATTTTATCCCCGAGGGAGACCGACATGTGGTATTGAAATTACGAGCTCAAATCCAAAGTTGACGCTGTTATAATATTATGAAGACTTAAAATATATTAGGAACAAAATCCTCATAATGAAATTCAAATAGAAACACGCAAAGTTGGTGCGACGTAAATAGACAGCCGAAGACAACTCAACTTTGAATGAAAGATAAACAATGTGGCGAATATTTAATTTGTTTCACATGCTCCTAAATTTCATACACCCACGTTTACCCAAGCTCTGTTCGCTCTTTAGGAAAATCCTTTAAGTTATTCAAATACTTTAAACGGTTTGAAACGCGATGTATATTAGTTGAATTTATTTGTAAATTATTTTAACTATGACTCTACGTTTTGGGTGCTTTGTTTACAAAAGAACAAAGAACCACGGCTTGTAATGTCTAACTAAAACATTTCTCGTTTGAAGGCGTTTTATTAAAATACTATTTAAAAGGTTGAAAATAGAGTTATTTTTTTTAATATATGTTATTACCTCTATGTATTTTGACATCGGAGGGTAGACAAAGATAGGGTTTATTTTTGAAAGATTTTATACCCTAGCCAAATAATACACATGCAGGATGTACATGCTTTAGCCTTTTTATATATATTAACTAATTCCCGTTTTAAACTGTTAAAAGTCTTTTATTTCAATATATGCTTTTTGTAAAGAGTCAAGAATCTCATCTCTCCACCTAATCCAAACATATCGACGCTGTTATCTCAGTATTACGTAATCACCCCCATTCACCAAATGAACTAGCTCCTACTAATTTTTCTCGACACATAATTCGCGATTACACCCTCCAGGAGGCTCGAGATAAAGCGATTATTGCCTTGTCGACATGAATCATCTATATAGCGGTTGAGCGAGTTTTTATAGTAGGGGCTGGTAAGGCGTTTTTGATATGACGTCATGATTGTGACGGGTCGTTCTCTTGATCAAGGAAGTCATTAATTAATAACGCTTTATATTTCATTAACGCAAATACATGAAAGAAAAACGCCTTTGCTTTTTATTACGAGCCTCGGTGGTCGATTCCTGGAAACATATAATAAAGTTATTTAATTAAGTAAGAAGGCAGAAATACTTGCAAAAAGCATTTTTATTGGAATATCAAATTCAAAACGATATTATTTGCTTAATTTATAAGTATGATACGCAAATTACGTCTTATATGTTTTATAAACAAAAAAATCATGAAAATCGCTTAATAAACGACGAAATTATGTTTAAACAAAGAAAAAAGCAGATAAACGTGTCGTTGTGAACCTACTTTTTTTTGAAGTCGGTTAAAAAATGTCTAAGAATTAGTAAAAGAGTACATATACATAATATATCCTCTTACTTAGTACTAAATATAGACCTTTGTCTATACACGTGACCTAATTTCGGTGAAACAACCTAACACCAATCTGTTTGGCGCGTTTACAGCCTAAAATCAATCTTAACACCTTGTAATAAAGCTTAATCAACTAGCAAATACGATTTTGCAAAGTTGATTGGATACAAGCCTTAAAACAAACGAGCCACTCGAATTTCAACTTTGTACTAACGGCATAAACTCCAAGTTCACGTTACGAGAAAAGTTGGTAATTTCCCTCGGATTCCCAATTCAAATCGGTAGCTGTTTAAGGGAAATTGACGCTTATTTCAAGTGAGATAAGGTGTGTGTGATGGGAATTTGCAAGGTTGCACGATTGATTCGCCGAGGGCACTTGTTTTCAATCATTCGCAGAATAAAATTCGGGATTGGCTCTAGCGCCGATGCCTCCCTGATTTGGAGACAGTGACGTAGGTCATTTTATCTGTACGCTACGAAATCGCTGTATCAGATTACTGAAAAGATGTACCGGATTTCGGGATGAACGAGAATAAATAGGAAATGTCGCTTAAACGAAACAAAAGGGAACCAAGGTCGGGATAATGGGGTCGATTCGAATTAAATTGTCTGAGACTGTTATTTGTATTGTTGTATTGTAGATTTTATTAGATACAAAAATTAACTACACGGGTAGGACTTGAGTCGGTGTCCACAGCGTTCCGTGCTGTTGCCACCAATTGAGCTACCGTGTCGACCGTTTTCGTTACTGCTGTTGCTTTGAATATATATTTTTTAATCATAGAGGAAGACTGAGAAGACCATCAATTGATGGTTAGCGAAATACCCAAGCCTATAGCATATCCATCTATTTTGACTTTAGATATTCAGAAATCCACAGACTGAAACGCGGTTCAACTTCTCGGTTTTATCGTCTGTGGACAGAGGTTCATGAGAGGAGACCCGGCGGAGTTTAGATATTCCTACCACGAATTTAATATCCAGATTTCAAGGTGAAGTACGACATGTGGCAGAAGAATTGTAAATCGATTAGAAACATCTTGCGCCTGGCGGGACTGGAACCTAGGATCGCTGATTATATTAGCCACCATTAGACCAACGAGCCAGTCAAAGATCTCAATCTTAATAATCGTAATATCAAGGAAACCATGTCATGTAACTTGAATCCATACACATCTTACATACCTCCGGGATCGTATATAATAATAAAAAAACATCTATACTTTACGCGAGTGGTACAATAGATATAAAACATATATAAAACACTTTAACAGTTTAAAACGCGATATATTAGTTAAACTTATTTGAAAATGATTTTTAACTTCGGCCCGACGTTCTGACAGGTCTCGAACCAAAGACAATGTTTAATTTGCTACGTATATATTTAAAAGGCCTCCCAAGTAGAGGAAACAGATTTTCACAAACACACTTCTATTTAATAAATTTTAAACTAGATTATATGAATGGACTTATTCTAAAAGCTAAACATGCTGGAAAGTTTTCTCTAAGAATTTTCCGTTGAAATTTTCCAACTAGAGAGAGAGGTTGTGTTCATATGCAGCTTTTCTAATCAGATTTCATTAAATATTTCTCTTCTGTGCGCGAGGCCTAACGAACGAGATAAAGTGTTTAAAAATTCCGAACAAATAGTAAACGTTTGCCTCATAGATAGGAGGGAGTTAAATATTAAATTGTAATAAAACGTCGGCGAATATCAGATACATAGCGCGTACGTGGCTAGTTTCCATGAGGCAGAATTGGGAAGAATGGAGATTTAACGTTATTTATATCGAATGATTAGAGTTGGCGTACGAATAGTCGATTATAGGGGTCTATTCGCAACAAAAGATATAAGATGCACAATGTCACATTATCGAGATGTCACATTATCACCAGGTCCTCTTTAATCAATTTATAAGTTTTCCGAAATATGCTGGACGTCTGGAAATCTAAATGTTACATGAGGAAGTTTTGTCCAGATTACACACCAACGTCTAGAGATGTTAAAGCCATTAAATTTATTTGAGTTTCGATTTGGACCACATAAGTCAACAGCGCATTTGGTTTGGATTTTATTAAGTAAACCTTTAAAAATGATAATTTTTGAATCTAATTTTAATTTATTTAAACTCATGTCTGTTTCAAAGCTAAGTAGTTTAGATATTCACAACATAGAAATACTTAATACATAAGTGATAAGGTTGAAATTACATTGCACGACGTTCGTGTATCAATGTTGACGAATTTTTTTGAGATTCGCGACACAGTAGCTCAATTTGTGGTAACAGCTCGGGCTGCCGGTCCCCGTTCGTGTGTTCGTTTTTTTTTTAATCTACTGAGATTTTTAATTAATATAATGCTATTATCAGAAAAAAATAAAGTTTTAAAAAATTTAACCTTTCAGAGCGAAAAAATACACGTAGAAAAATACATCCACTTTGTGTAATATAAATCTTTTGTTTTCGGATAAAATCCGTGCGCGTTAAAAAAACATTTCGCTAAAATAACTCTCCATTGATAATTGAGCCGTATCACGCTTTTTGCGAGAACAAACAATAACACGCGAATTTTTTGTAGGGAACACCTCTTCTCTGCGAATGTTGAAAGACCGAATGGAAATTTAAGATTAACTTTCTCGGAGTGAACTTTCACAAGCGCTTTTAAATCGACTAAAGTTACATCTAATAAAAAAACAAACTGAAAGATTCATTGTTGTCGACATTTATAAGGCACTAGCTGACCCGGCAAACGTTATTTTAAATACTGTCTGTAGTTTACGCGTGAAGTAGGTACACTTGAACGGTTTAAAACGCGATATCCATAAAATAAACTTATTTGAAAATTATTTTAACTAAATTACATTAGCTGTACTGTCTATAGTTTACCAAGTAGTAACATTAAATAAAACACTTTAACGGTTTAAAACGAAATTAGTGAAACATGGAAATGATTTTAACTTCGCAGACGTTTCGGACTTTAGCTTAAGACCCTGAACAAATAATAATATATCTTTTAAAAAAAGTTTTATTTAAATACAGTAGCTGTATCGCTTAAGGCTGCTGCAAACATTCAAACCTCGGGCCGTAGTTAATAATTTTTAAATAAGTTTAACTAATGTTTACATATATATTCAAACGATTTTTTCCATATGAAGTGTTTTAACTAAAAGTTGATTACCATAAAATTCTTGTGAGTTAATCTTGAAAGATAGACACAATGTCCCGAATATTTTTTTATTATTTAAAGAGAAATCATTATTTCGTACATTATTCATTATTAGCCATCAGAAAAAAGCCCCAACCAACACCTTTTTTTTCGATTCCAACAAAATAGTTCCTGAGAAAGGGCGTTCAAACTTCAAACGAACAAACAAACAAACAAAATTCTTCACCTTTATATATTAGTATAAATAAAATTTTTTCAATTTACAAGTATACAATCTCGTTTTTCATAGGGAATAGGGCAGATTAATATCTGTGTCTGTTTTAGTAACCACTTCCATACCCACAAAATCGCTTGTATAAGCGTCACTATTGCTATAGCACAGCTTTTGCCCTAATTGACCAAATTATATATTTTATTTTTTTATAATTGTCACAATTTGTATTTCTGGACACATACCTATTTATGACTGCGTTAAATTAGTGATGATAACTGACGGCTTAACATGTTCACCGAGGCACCTGCTTCTACCAAACTCCCAGAAACTTACTAACTAACATTTTGTCCAATCCGAGATTCGAACCCTGAATCTTGTGTCTACAGTACACAAGACACAGTCACGGATATAATAGTCAGACTGGTGCGATATTATTTTGTTTTCTGTCGCGCCTGAGATATAGACCAATAGGATTTACTTAGTGACGCAGCGTAACGCGTTAAGGCATACGGCTTAAGTCCATAAGATACCACAGCCAAAGTAATACCTTCTTAAGTGCCGCGTAGCACCAATGCCCCAAGTTAGTAATAACATACGAACTTTCTCTTTAATCCGAAGACGATGTTTGCATAGGACGCTCTTCAAAACCTTTCAATCGTGCGTGTTGGATGGTATTATGCAATATTAGTGCTTTTCGATTATTTTAGTAAAACTTTAATGAGAATAGAAAAGGTCAAAGAAATAAGTACCATCGACCAACATATTAAGATATTCTCTCAAATCTTAAATCATTTATATTAAACTAGCTGTGCCCGCGACGGCGTTCGCATGTAATAGTGACTTGGGATAGAAAGAGTAACAGACAGACAAAGTTACTTTCGCATTTATAATATAAGTAAGGATGGGAAAGAAATATTGTATATTTCTTATCGGTAATTGTTTATTTTTATAATAAATAATTGTTTTTCAAACAACATTAAACTTTCTTGGTGGTATCCAATATCGTCCAATATCCAAAGAAAAAGATAAGTATAATCTAAACAAAATATGCTATCGTGCTTAGATTTCATATACCTGGGGTATTACACGACCTTACACGTCTGTCTTTCTCTATTTTAAATAACGCTTTTCAACCGTTTAGGTTGTCGCATAGAAACATATTTCGTCTAAGACAAACTAACGTCTAAGACAATTGAAGAATGTAATGTAATATATATATTAAAAATCAGTTATAAATTGAAAAATTTCCGACCCGGATAGGACTTGAACCGGCATTGTCGGCGTTCCGTGCTGTTGCTACGCGTCATCGTTGAATTTGTTCAACCTATTCATACATGCATCTTTCGCGCAATGTAATTTCAACTTTAACACAAGTGTATTAAGGCTCAAGGTCTTATGCTTTGTAGCTTAAGAAAATCATTAAAGATAAAATTACAAAAGTTTTTAACGTTCAAGCTTAAAATTATAAATTAAATACTGTATGTAGTTTGCGCGGGTAGTAAACATTAAATAAAACACTTTAACGGTTTAAAACGCGATATATTAGTTAAACTTATTTGAATATTATTTTAATTACGGCCCGACGTTTCGGATGCTTTGCAGCAGCCGTGGTCACGGGGAGACCGCAATTATAAATTGTTAAAGTTCGAACATTGACTGGCTACTTGTTTAAAATACGTGAAAACATAGGCACGTTATACTTTTTGCTAATTACAACTTAGTATAATGACGACCCATTCGTCAGACTTATATCAGTTTGGCACAGCCTAGAACAAGCGGAACGCCAAATGGTGTCGCCCGAACCACATCTGTACATTTGTCTGCTTTTACGATCGCTTGGACGTTGATATACTGCTGATATTTTGGATTTAAAGTAAGCTGTAGCGAGCTGTGTATGTAACATTGCGCTCAAGTACTTGTCTGCTACTCCAGTTAACTCTAAATGAATTATAATTACAGAAAAAATAAGTATTGGTCTGTAGTTTAGGCGAGTAGATAATAAAGCCTTTTAACGGTTCAAAACGTGACCACGGCCGCTGCAAAGCATTCGAAACGTCCGGCTATAGTTGAGATAAATTATAAATAAATATTATAGAAATAACTAATACATTTCGCGTTTTAAACCCTTAAAAGCGTTTTATTAAAATACATAGAGATTTATAAAAATCGACTTAAGTACCAGTGAATAATTAAAATGTTTCGCCTTATTGCTTGACTATAAATATATACCAATGTATTAAGTACATTTATTTAATATTTTGAATAAACAGAAGTTTATTTTTTTATAGATAAATGATAAATGAATTATTTCTTTGAATGTCCAAATATGTACAAACAATTTTTCGAAGTTATTTATATAAATGTACTGCGAATAAGTAATTACATTTATTCTTTTGTGATATGTAATATTAAAGTAAGGTTGACTTGTTTAACATACGGAATATAAAAGATACGATTAGAATGAGTTTTTTAAGATAATGTATATAAAACAATGCCGAAACGTAAAGAACATATGATAGGTTGAAAATGTATATATTAAACTGAAAAAAATCGATGGTACTGGCGGGACTCGAACCTAGATGGACAGCTAAGTTGTATCTAAATTACTAATTTATTTTAGTATAAAATAAAAAAAACTTTAATAACATAAAATGTAACGTAAGGATTATCTTTTGTATGTTACGATGGAATAAAACGTAGCTCACTTTTTTAAACAAAATAAAATGGATAATCCTGAAATCCCCGGAAAAATATTTGTCCGTAGAAGTGATGTTTGTTCATGGTTATGGATGAGTGTGACTTGAATATCATGTCCGCAAACCGTGGAAGGAATTTAATGTTTACTTCTTCCTTTGATATAGGTATGGGACAAAAATCGTTGTTAATCTTTTTTTTATGATGGAGGAGAACATACAGGCATGGAGTTCGCTTGATGTTAGGTGGAATGCCCTAGACAAATAACATCGGAACAAGATTTGTTGTTGACCTATTTTTGGCTTTGGATATTCGGAAAGCCACAGACTGAAAGCGAAACACGATTAAGCTTCATGGCTTTTAAATCTGTAGACGCTGGTTCGTAATCCGGACGGAATTTCGAAATTCCTATCATCCATTTAAAATCCGAATTCTCAGACGAAATCTTACATATTTCAGAAAAAATACAAATTAATACGAAAAATATTGAACCCTGTGGGGATCGACCCACGACCCGCTGAACATTAGGCACACATTGCTACCACTGTACCAACGAGCCCGTCTGATTTTTCTCAATGCAAGGCGTAGAATTCTGATTGAGGAATTGACCAAAATTAAACCAGTGAATCAGACACAAAAATATGTCTGCCCATGAGGCATGAGCGCGATTTAACTATGGGACATCCAATATAATGATAATTGTTTTATATACCCGTGTATAGCCTAGTTTTACACATGTCACTACACTTTTGTAAATGGAACACTTATAATTCGATTTTTAAAAACTGACAAGTTTTATGCTGACGAAATAACAGTATTCATTCAGCTGGTGGAGAGTTGGCTGAAAGACATTTTGGATTGTAACCGGATCGAAACTCAGATTGCAACCGGAATACAACAGCTCGAATCGAACTTCAGCAATTCGCTGAAATTCAGTCAACTGATCCGTACTGTATCCTATTATAATTTTTACTGGTTACTTTTGAAGCTAGCACTGTAAAGTATTAACCGAAAATAAATAAAACATTTTAACGGTTTAAAACGCGATATATTGTTTAAAAAAAATCTAATAAGTTTAATTAAAATATATTTATGTATCGCGTTTAAAAATGTTAAAGTGTTTCATTTAAATGTGTACTACTCGCGTAAACTACAGACAGTATTTTAGTAATAATGGATTTTTTATACTTTATTTCATAGTCCATCTATTAGACTTGTATAACTCTCGAGGCATACATTTACTAAAATAAAATAACAAACATATTATTCGTATACATCCTTTGCTCATAAAACCATCTAAAACGAGCAAACGATACCAAAATATTTAAACCTGCTATACAAAATTCAACCTTATTGGTAAATCAGAAGGTACACACACTATAACAAAGAAATGAGGGCAAAAAATAGTACATTTATTACGTAGATTTTTCTTTAATTGATTTTGAACACTAACTTTCACACATAACATTGATATTTGAATGCGCGGATATTTGTGTGTTTGTATGAGGCAATTCTCGTGGGAAAATTTCCCAGTATTGTTTTACTTTGTCTTACTTTAACCTTAACTAGAGTTTAATGAACTGTGAGGCTCAAGTAGCTGTTTAACACAATATAAAATAACATATACGACGTTCAATACAAATTCACTTCTTACTGTTTTAAAAGGTACTATATATACTAGCTGTGTCAGCGACTTCGTCCGCGTAGAATAGTTATTGCGGGCATTAAAATTGATTTTTGCAAACTACTTTTTATCTTTATATATATAATATAAGTTGTTACCCATGACCTCCTAATAGATAGCTATATAGTATCGCGGATATATGTTTAGATTATTTAAAGAGAAATCATTTTTACACATTTCTTGGATGACTTTAACCGTATACGCAGCGTATGCTTCGGAAATCCACAGAGATGAATAATTTCCCCCGTTTTTCCCAATTTCCCGCTGTTTCTTTGCTCCTATTAGTCACAGCGTGATGTTTTATAGCCCGTACCCTTCCTCGATAAATGCTCTAACCAATACAATTAAAAGATTTAAAGGAATTTTTCACTTTTAACCAGTAGTTACATTGGCGCATTCAAACAAACAAACTCTTTAGCTTTATACATTAGTATAGATAAGAATATTCATATAAATTCAATGACGACGTGTAGGACACGGTAGCTCAATTGCCTTAAGCAGCAGCTCAGAATGCTGTGGATGCCAATCTAAGTAGATTATTAATTTATACTGTGTAATTTCATCTTTAATGATTTCTCAAAATGAAGATAAAGCATACGACATTGAACCACAATACATAAGTGTTAAGGTTAAAATTGCATTGCGCGAGAGGTGCATGTATGAATGGATTGAAAGTCGTCGATGAAGTGTAGGACACGGTAGCTCAATTGGTTAGAGCAGCTCGGAAAGTTATAGATGCCGGTTCAAGTTCCGCCTGTGTCGTAATTTTTTTTTTAAATCAAACATTGATTTTTAGTTTATATAACACTTGAAGTGTTGTTAGCAAAAGCTTGTCTCTCGCGACTCACGACCACAGCGTTTCGTGCTGTTTCTTTTACCTTCAGCTTTAGACTGAATAGGACCATTAAGCTTCTTTCTTCATCTTGCTTCTTCTTCTTTTTCATTACGGTAGCTCAATCGTTTAGAGCAGTTCGGAACGTTGTGGATGCTAGGTCAAAAGGCCCGCCCGTTAAAAGTGATTTGCATGAGTATCTTCTTCTGGAAAATATCACAAATATCTAGAAAAAATGTTTTGAAAGGTCCAATTAGGTGACGTCATGACTTACAACATCAATGAGATAACGTCATTGTTATCTTCAGTTCCGAATAATGCTCATTTGCGTGCCGTATTGGGAGATTGGCGCAAGATATAAGCTTAAAAACTTTATATATTTTTCACATTTCAATACAACACTTAACAGTTTAAAACGAGATATATATTAGATAAACTTACAAACGTCGGGCCGTAGTTAGAAAAATCAAATAAATTTAACTAATACGTATCGCGTTTTAAACCGTTAAAGTATTTTATTTAAATGTGTACTAATCGCGTAAACTACAGACAGATTTTTGTATCACATGATGGGACTATATAAAAATCGATTCTTAATTAAATAAAATACGACTCGGGCAAGACTCGAGCCGGCGTCCTCAGTGTTCCGTGCTGTCGCTCGAACTCGGTAGCTCAATTCGTTAGATTATTCAGATATAGGCGTTAAACTAAATTGTTTTTTTTATAAGAGAGGAAGAACCAGTATGCGGTTTACCTGATAGAAGATGAAATACTTCTAAACAAGATGCGCTGTTCATCTAGTTTAGCTTTGGACATTCAGACATCAACGGGCTAAAACCGAACAGATTAACGTTTTTTTCATTTGTGCGTGGTGGAAATTTGTGTGACCCAATTAATGTCCTGATTTTCCAGACTAGGTGTAACAGGAATTAGATTGATTTTGCAAAGTTTTTAGAATTGGTGGGACCCCCGGGGCGTATTGGTCACCAACCACCGTCCACAAATGTTTCATTTTTAGTTTGTGGATATCCAAATATCCAAAGCCAAAATAAGTCTAGTTTGGATGTGAGACTGGGATACAGCCTTTCATGAAAACCCGTGATTTTTCATTTCAAACAAACACAAAAATGATTTGTTTGGAACAACGAGACTAAATCTTCAGCTTGTACCATACAGATCTTTGATGCTCTGAGATTCGGTATAAAGACATTGATTTTGTATTCCGAGTCGTTTGGGAAGCAAATGTGGCTCACTTATTTTGTAAGAGGTTTTTTTTTGGAGTAATTTATTTAAACTTCGTTTTTCTTTACATTGACGTATGCCATCGTTAAAGATCTACATCTCTGGAATAAATCTTAAACGTTTTAATAAGTAATTTAAGTTAACAGAAAAAATGGCTTATATTATTTATTTGTAATTTCCAATTTTAATTAAAATCTAGGTAATATTGACTGCTTGAAACATTTGAGGAGGTTGAAATTGTATTGCGCTGGATGTACATGTATCAGAATGTTGAAAAAATTCGACGATAACGTGTAGTTCAATTGGTTAGAGCAACAACACAGAACGTGGTGCAATGCCGGTTCAAGTCCTGCCCGCGTCGTAATTTTTTGTCTCACTTAGTATTATTAGCTTAAGTAGCTTAAAACATGTTTGTGTAATGTGTTAAATAAATTAATAAATACATTACTCGATGCGAGCGAAGGTCTAGAATTATAGATAGCAAAAAATAACGCTGATTTTCAGGTGGACAGTTTTTGACGTGTGATGCGATATATAGTTATAGCTAGTAGGTACATTGATGATGGTGATTTGTAGTAGAAGTATGTTTTAGAGATTATCTAAAGCAATCACTGCTTAATCGAGTGGCTCACATAATTAAACAAGACAATGGTACACGTGACAGTTCATTAACCTCACACGACAAGAGATACGCCTGACTTATCATCGCATCGGAAATAGGATAGTATTGTACAGTATCTGAGTAACGAAGCAATACTTAAATAATTATTGATGGGGATTTATGGTCGTCGGTTCGATTCCCACCGGGTCCAATGTGTTCCTAATCTATTTATAAGGTTTGGACTTAGATTGGAAATCCGGATATTAAATTGCTTGTAGGAATAACGAAGTTTTGTCCAGTTCAGGAACTACTCATGAAAAAGCGAAAAATCGTGTTTCAGTTTGAGTCGGTGAATATACGCATATCCAAAGCCAAATAATTCTATTGTGTATCTTTTTGGAATTTAGTGAATCATATGTTTGTCTTTTATTACAAAATAAGTGTAATGAAAACCGTATTTTAAATACTGTCTGTAGTTTACGCATAGTACATTTGAATAAAATACTTAAAGTTTTCAGTTTAAAACGCGATATATATCACTGTGGGTGATCACTCCGGAAACATGCTCCACAGCTGCAAAGAATGTGAAACGTCGGGTCATAGTTGAAATTAGTTTTAAATCAGTTTAAGTAGTCGCATTTTAGTGTCTCATTTAAATGGGTTCTTCTCGGGGGAACAAAAAACTGTATTAAAAAAAACATTTTCTTATTTCTATTATAACAACATAATCCAAATAAAAATATTGAATTATGTTGTGATTCGTAGAGTCTTCTCAAGTAAGTTTCACTTGGAATTTTACATTCCGCGTCTCTGTGTACCGTGATAGAACAATCTTGTTCTCAAAATCCCATCTTGGCCTTGCAGTTCACATAAAGATAGAAGAAACTATAGAACAATTCCTTTGAAGCACTCGGAGATAGCTGGGTCGACTCGGTGTATTTATGGGGTCATTTCGACCCACACGGTGTAATCACGACCTACTTATCTATTTGCGGCGTTTGTGAATGAAAATGAGCGTAGTAACTATAGTGTTAGCTACCAAAAGTAAAGTTTTCCTACGAAACTTCCTGGCTTTGTTTGGCAATTTTAGCCTGTCTGTAGTTTGCGCGAGTAGTACAAATGTTAATCAAACCCTTTCTACAGTTCAAACCACGAAGTATATTAGTTTAGTTATTTTTTTTACTACGACTCGACGTTTCCGATGTCTTACAATAGTTTCGAGTGTTTTATTTTTTAAGTGGGACTACAAAAATCTCGCATTTTCCACGATCGCGTTTTACACGATCATTTTATTTGTTAGTTATGAATGACTAATGATGTTCGTCATGTTGTTCAATTAAAATATGTTTTCGCGTCTTTTTGGTATTCGGATATCAAATCGGTTAATCGAAATTCCAGATCACAATCCATCGTCTAATATAAAAGTGTGAAATGTGTATAATGTATGTGAATTCGAGTTTTGATTTGAGTCTGTAGATTTTCTAAAATCGAAATACAAAATATATATACTTGTATATGTATCCTAAGTAGTAATTGTTTATCAAGCTTAACAGCGTCACAGAGTAAAATTAATTATCATATCTCACTGGCTGCAAATAAAAAAAAAAATAGCAATAACTCGATGTCAAAAGCAGTTATTAGTTACCGGTAGCTAATATTACGATTAAAGAAAAATAAAATAAGCTCGTGAGATCATAAACGCCAACCGCAAACTCTCAAGTTTAACTCGAGTTTTTTATTCGAAAACTTTTTACATATGAGCATTAGGGAGATATACAGGATGTAATTAAATTTTACATGAGTTCTTTTTGTTGACTTTTTTTGGGATTAACGTATAGAACGGATGGAAAAAGTGTGTTTTTGAAGTCTGTCTTTTCATTGAAATCGTTTTAATATAAAGATAATTATAAAAAATAAAAATGCTTGAAGCTTGGGTTTTTTTCACGGCGGGCTCGTCGGTGTAGTGATAGCAATGTATTTCTAATCAACCAACGGGTCGTGGGTTTGCTCCCACCATGCCATTCAATATGGTTATATTTATTATTTTTTTAAACATCTTGTACTAAAAATCTGAATATTAAAAATACAGCAATTCTGTCCGGGTCACGAACCACCGTCAAGTTTAATCAACCCCACGCTTACATGTCTTCTTCTATCACATCAAAAGAGAGATATCCTGTAATTAGGATGAGCGACGACTTATTTTGGCTTTGGAGCTAGAGAAATTAATACATATTCCAGTTTTCGATCTATGAAAAGTTTGAGTTCTAAGTGTATATAAGAGTTTACTATTTTGACAATCCATTTGAATATCTAGATTACATGATAAGAGAAGAAAGGGGGTTTAACATATTTATAAAAATCAGAATTTCAAATATGCTAGGCTCTGTGGAAGTCTAACACCAACCAAGTCTAACTTCATTATTTATTAAGCATACTTTGCACTGGACTAATAACTACTAGACTAGACACTAATAATGACTAATTAATAAAACTAAAAGTAACACTTTCATCAGCTCAGCTACAGCTGAATTTAGTAAAATCAAGTATTAATTATTTATATTTTTGTTTCAGGTACTAACAGAATATAACAACGAGCGACATAAAAATTCATGTTTCAATTAAAAATCAATTTCCACGTCTATAAAATATGAGAATTCATCGAACGAGAGGCTTGTAAAAAATATTTTATTTAGCATTGTATAAATTGTATTGTTATATATATTTACTAGGTGTGTCAGCGACTTTGTCCGCATAAAATAGTCGTTTTGGGCACTGTACTGTTTGAGATACTTTTTACATAATACAGAGGAATCATTCTTTCAGCTATATTTTTAGATATCATGAATCGTTTTCGTAGCGTACGTAACGGACACCCACTATCATAAACAGTTTCCCCCGGATTCTTCCACATTTTCCGTTTTTTCGCTCCATTTCTTCGCACCTTAAATTCGCATTGCGATTATTTATCAACTATAGCCTTCCTCCATGTATGCTCTAACAAACACAAAAATATATTTTTAATTCTAACAAGTAGCTTCTGAGATTAGCGTGTTCAAACAAACATACTCTTCAGCTTTATATATTAGTATATATATCTGTATATATCTCCGATTGCTTAAAATAGAAGTGAAAACGTTGGTCCCAGGAAAAACATAATCGAACCTCGTCTGTTACTTACCTTGGCTGTGGGAGGCTGTCAGGTGTCGTTAAGTGTAAATTTATGCCGCGAATCCGCTTCGAGCCATATTAATGACGCGGCGAGATAAGGAACTTAGAAAGAAAAAGAAAGGTACCGCAATTCATACACTTCGCGACTGAGTTGAAAATATTTTTTAATATTCGATTTGTCTTATACGTCGAAAGAGCGTCTACGAAAATATGTTTGTAGATTTATTTAATATTAAATTATATATATTTATAACGATATAGTACGATTTATCCCTCCCCACGCCGCTTTTGCCCGACATGGGCGTGCATTAGGCGTTCACACAAACCGTTAAAACAAAGGGTACTTGATTCTCCATCGAGTGAATTCCATGCTTGACTGTCTCCTTGTCATAAAAAAATACAATTTCAGCTTAGGAATACGAAAATATTTTATGTAGATGCGACTGCTTTAGACGAAGCGTTTTGAAGTGGAAAAACGCGATTAATATGGAATCGCCATTAGTTTACGGAATCGACTTGGAATATTCTTAGGCGCCGTGTTTGAATTGTTAAACAGAATGTATAATCTATAGCCGATGTTTTTAGAGGTATCTTAGAAAGTTACTAAATTTAGGAAAAAAAAACTATATGGCCAAAATATTAATGAAAAAGTAACCTGTTTGTAGTGGCCGTCTTGTTGAATGTTGTTGTGGGTAGTTGTTAGTTCTAATCTTAAGAAACATGACAATTTCGGTCCAATAGGTTATTCGAATTGCCTGTAAATGAAATTAGAGTAACAGACACTTAAATACATCTTTACTATTACTTATTGTCAATTTGTATGTATTTTAGATAAATGATCAGTGAATAAATACAATATTATACATACAATAATTTAGTAAATACAAATTATGCTCAAATATAATTAGTCTTATAACCCTTTTATACGGAACCCTAGATAAAGTGAGATAAATAGCCGCCATTTTTTTGCCTGATTAAAATATTCAGTTTCTCAGGAAAAAATACGTTTTGTTGGATTTATGTTTTATGTATTGAATTTGTAATAAGTTCAGTGTTATTGAAAAGTTTACCCCTTTAGTCTTATTGAGTTTATCTCAACGTATAGACAGAAAGGGTAGATTATTATTATTATTAGTAAACTGGCAATCTTATGGAAGTTTGGAGAGTAACAGCCAATTCTCTTCACTACTTAGTATGATACAAAGTTTTTCAGTTCTTATGAACGCTTTCATCTTTAAAATGATCAATGTTCTTTGCTTTACCCTATTAAACTTTTTATTATATTTCGCCGGTATTCAAATTTAGGACCTCTAGCCTCAATCCTATACAATATTTCATATGCACTTCTTAACTTCTAGATCATATTATATACGTAAACTAAACATTAATTTTCCCATACACAATAAATTATTAAGCAATTGTATTTATTGTCCGACTTATATGAAGTAATAAAGCTTGGGATGAAATAAACGAGCAATGAACGCATTTCAACAATAATATGCCGTTAAAATATTAACTTTTATGGTTTATATTTACACACTGTGCGAAAGGACTTATAGTACAATTAGCTCGAAAAATACTTTTTTTATGTAGGTCGTTATAATAAACTGTTATAGAAGTTCAAAGGTTTTATAGAGTTGAAAACAAATAAGTTTTTGCACAATTAAAAATCGATTTTAGATTGAAAAAAATATGACAGACTTAAAGCGGCAAGCACAGCATTCTGTTCTGTTGCTTTTTTAAATTTATATAATGAGAAAGAAGGATTTTGTTAAAGCAAAAGTAAATGTTATTATTTGGTAGAAAAGTTTCAAAGTAGATGATATTTGTGAATTCCATATATACACATAAATGAAATAAATATAATTATAGAATAGTTCATGTTTACAAAATGGCCGCCGTCCTTACGTTCCTTACAATGTGGCGTTAAGATGACAACTGTCAAACGGCTATGATAAAGCGTAACTATCTCTACACAGATATATAAATGTTTGTTTAAAAGAAACACAAAACTGTTCTATTTTTTATTTAATTGAATAATATTACGAGAAGATAAATTATGCCTTATTAATTATAATATAAATAGTGCGCAGTGAGTTAGTAACGCTGTGTTGTTACTTTAAATTAATGAAAACAGTTTAATCTTTATTATCTCATTTATTAGTTCATATTCACGATAGCGTTAAATATAATTACGAGGAGTACATTAGGATAATATACAACGGATTAAAACAAGAAAGTATTTTCCATTCCTTTCTTGTTTTATTATTCCTAATAATATAAGTATTGATGGAAGGTGAAATACCAAATCATATAACATTTCAACAAGATGATCTATTGACTTATTTCTGTTTTGGATATTCGGATATCCACAAATTGAAAACGAAATTTGTTTGTATTGTTTTTACCGACTAAAAATGTATGTTAATATTGACTTGTAATATTATAAAGTTTTCTTCATGTCGTGCTACTCTCTGTCTTTAAGAGAACTGGTTTGAATCAGTTAATGTGTTTTTTGCCCGCACTTATTATAGTTTGAATTTGGAACTTTTTTTATATTCTTACACAATCTAGCTTTCAGATTCAATCTGATTACTTCCTTACTTTCAAAAGTAAACCAATTAAGAGATGACAATCGAAAAGATGCTACATTTCCGAGTACTTAAGTTTTAATTTAGATTACACATTTGTTTTCAAATGAAACTGTATACAATTGTAGACCTTAATTTAAAGTCTTAGAGTTCATTGTTACTTGTAGACTTGAGTAAAATGTTTTTACTTAGTTCAGTTGAATTCAAGTCCGTGTCGTTTTAATTTTAGAACGCTTGTTCCACTGTTGGTAAGTAAATAGATAGTAAAAGGGATTCTACTCTTATTTCATGAATGAAACTTATTTCAGTTGACACTATTGCATCGACAGATAAAAAATAAACAATATTAACAATAAATAATTTAATTATATAAAAACAAGCGTTCGTGGCTTGCATTGTGGTAGCTATAGATCTTCGGTTCGACTCCCGGGAAAACGTCATTGGTAACAAAATAAAAACTTTTTAAAATTACATTTGAAAAAGTTTACGACACGGGCATGACCTATGACATTCATAGCGTTCCATGCTGTTACTCTAGCCAATTGAGTTACCGAGTCCTACACGTCATGAATAGTACAGAAAACAAATAACAATTTAAGAGAATCTGACGCAGAATGGCATCTACGTGATGGCTCTTTTCAGAAAAAAATCGATTTTACTTTTAATGGTTACAATTAATACGAATATTGTAGCAAATGGAATATCCCTGTTACTATGACAATCGCGACTTTCGATGTAAGAACATGTATGTAGTTCTGTTAACTCAAATATATTTATTTTAGCGTGTGAATATTCTTGTTGCTTACCATTAAGAAATTTCTAGTATTAATCCAAAGAAGAACGAATTATAGCTTTATTATTTATAACCAAATGGGTTATTAAAAAAAAGCTATGAAGAATAAACTAATGCAGCATAGTTTATTAAGTTCTTATTGTATACGAGAGGAGAGCTGAATCCAGCTGTGGGAATCAATAGATCGAAACGCCAGTCTTGTTGTACATTCAAAAAGAACAATTCACAGTACAATTAATTACTGTGACCCGAAACCTTGAGTTAATTTTCCGCCCTATCTTAAGAGAGATCGAACAAAAGTTAACATTTCCTGGAAAATAGAATTATAGACAATTGGAGACTCGTGAAACTGCGACAAAGCGGTACAATTCAGCGATACATTGAATGGGACGGTTGAAGCCGAATAATATTTTATTCCATAGTACTTGGGGCAATCAGGGGAAGACGATATTTATCTGTTAGGGACCGTGTTTCTACAAGTCTATTATTGGATTGCTAAATTTAAATTACGGGCCTATAACGTTCAATTATTATGTTTAAGTTAATAAAACACTTTAACGGTTTAAAACGCGATATATTACTTAAACTTATTTGAAAATGATTTTTAACTTAGGCCCGACGTTTTCACGTCGACCCCCGTGAGAGCCCCGTGACCACGGCTGCTGCAAAGCATCCGAAACGTCGGGCCGAAGTTAAAATTCATTTTCAAATCTGTTTAACTAATATATCGCCTTTTAAACCGTTAAAGTGTTTTATTTTAAAGTATTTTTCATATTAAAAATAGTGGTTCTATTGTCCAATAAAAACATCGGTTGATTTTACATAAACCGATGTGTTTTTAAACCGCAAAATATGTTTTATTCAATCCGACAGTTTTTCTGCTTTTACTTTTATTTATTATGTTCGACATTATATATTTATATTATAGAATGACCCTAAAGAGTGCTACAATAGTGACGTTACAAACACGTCTTCTCAAACACCCTGTAGTTACTTATGTAAATACTTTGAAAAGCAAGTGAAATAATTACAAAGTTGGCACTTATACTTAACATGGGAACATTTAAACTTCTTTCACGACTGGTTAATTTTGAATGGTTCAAACTTGGAACTTTGCGCGCTGATTGAAAATGTACTTGGCTCTTAAGACGCTTTAGCAACTTGTGAGTTTCGTCTTTTTAAATTGCCAGTAGTGCTTTTATAAATAGGATTTTGTGAAGCAACTGACTAGGCGCTTGACTTATCTGCTACTTTCGTCGAGCAAAATTTTAGAACTACAAATTCTAGAACCATAGTTAAGAACTTCGAGGTGGACATTTCTCTCGCACCTCAGTGATCACTTTTCTGCCAGTTCTTTTTTCCGTTGGCAATCTATGGCTAATATTCATTGCGTCTTTTGTTGATCAGGTCCAACATATTACAAAAAAAAATTTTACGATATTTTTGAAACTTATTAGAATTTCAATTATAAATTGAGATAATTTAGGACACAGGGCTTGAACCGGGGTCCATAGCGTTACTTGCTATGGATATAACAATTGAGCTATCGTGTCGTGACTTTTAGCGCAATGTAATTTCAATGTAATTTTAACACTTGTTAGAATCTGTTGTGATAATCTGGATATTACTAAAAGTGATATAAGCCTATTTTCCGAACAAAGTCCGTTGATTAATTAAAATCGGGTGTTGGATCCCGTGAAGTTTGAACCCACAACTCGTTGGTTATTAGCAATACATTGCTACCATTAGACCAGCGAGCCCGTTACACTGTTCTTGTATTGAAATAAAATAGCTCCCTTTTAAACGCAAATAAAACTTCTCCAATATTCCTATTTGACACTCGGCAAGATCGATATTGTTAAGCGCAACGGCCCCTATGTATATGTCTTATCGCCCGCCAATAAAAATCCAACTTTATCACCACGTCACAAAGCGCAATTCACATTAACAGTCAATCACCTGAAAGCCTTGGAGATAAGGCCATTTTATTGTTGCTATAAACATGATATACTAACTTCCCAACAGTTTATGACTACTTTATGGTGTTCTATACAATATTGTCGTAAAATTTAGATTAGTAGGACTTGCTGTGTACACAGTATGAGGTCTTAAACTGCTTGAATGCATACTTAAGCAACATTTCTTTTTTTTTTTTTTATATATATATATATATATATAAAATTTATAAATTTAATTTACATACTTATAAAAACTTATAAATATATATATCTATGATTAAAATTCAGAAAGTAATATTATATGTACTATTTTTAATAAGTCCAAAATTCTATTGTATTCATATATGTATGTATTTAGTTGTTTATTATAGATAAAAAAAATCTATGTAAACAATACTTACTTTCATAATATATCGTCGTGTCTCTAAAAGACCTTTCACAAAAATCTAGAAGTATATATTCTACAGTTTAACCATCCCTAAGTGGAAGTTCCATCTACTTCCAATGTCACAAGTAGACAAAAAGTATTCAGTTAGCTTCCTTGGCAACTCGGGAAACCGTGTTAACAGCTCCTTAGCATTATTTAGCGAACACTGCGGCGTGCTACGAGAAATCCTAGACATTTATATTAAACATTCCCAACGCGGGATTACGATGTCTACGCCGGTAACTTTTTCGAATCTCTGGCTACGAGAATTCGCTACGAGAGTATTAGAGCTACGAAAGTCTACGCCGCTTCGCGAGTTGCTTACAGCTCTGTGGGGGGGAAAATCTGTATTTCAATTCTAGGTTTCGTTATATTCTCTTTTATATGTTTTTGTGAAATATGTTATAAATAATAATACTACAATAAATAATTCTTCTTTATAGAATACGGAAGGTTTCAAACTCAAAACTGATATAAGTTATTTTAAATAATGTATTGATACTTGTAGCAGTCGGGGTCACGGTGGAAACGACGATACGTAAAGAGGTTTTAAATTGCTTTAAATGTTGTAAATAATATTTGGGCTTTCATTGAATTTTGAAACCAGAATGTTTTTAAGAAATTGTAATAAGTTCAAGGGTGACTTACATAGGAAAAAAACGAGATATATTTTCTCTCAACAAATGATAAGAAGTAGGTGCATAAAATAAATAAAAAGAATGTGGTAAACAATTTTCATACCTTATCTATGGTATGAAATGTTTCTTGCGCGCCCAACTCGCACCTCGCCAGTTTCCACCGTCATTTCTTTCCCAAAATTGTTCCGTTATGATTAATGATTTGTCAAACTTCGCTAATTTTCGTTTAGATGTCTAACGAAGTCAGTAGCCGTCGAAAGTTGAAAGTTATTTCAGCGCTTTTTAATTTCTCTCTTTTGTTTCTGAGAGATTTGTTGAGTCGTTAATTTTGCGAATACACGATTTGTTTTCAATTGATATTTGAGTATTAATTTCGAACTCGTTAGTTCGATACTATAGAGAATTATAGAATCATTTCAATTTAACACATTAATGCACATGAGAGCAATTTGAAAGTTATTTTAGATTCACACAGGTCAACATTACAAACACGTATCCATTTATATAATAAATTATATTTTTAGACTACAGAAAATAAGTATTATTATACCATTATAAGTAAATAAAAGAGATAACAAGGTTTTCTTTGAGATATCTAAGTTAACAAATTTTGGTTTTGGATATTCAGAAATCCTCGGACCTTTTTCGTCTGGATGTTGGTTAGTGACCCGACGAAATGTCGATATTCCTACCACCCATTTAATATCTAGATATCCAGGCGATGTGTAACATTATTCAGATAAATTATAAATTGATTAAGAAAATGTTGGACCCGGTGGAGATCGAACCCATGTCCCATTGGTTATTAGCTATACATTGTTACCGTTAGTACAGGCCCGTCAGGTTGTTAAAGATTATTCTTGTAGTTGAATAAATTTATAGTTTTTTTAGATAGAAAAAGTACGTTACAATTCGTCTACCCTAAAAGCAATCATTGAACTCAAATAAGTGTAATTAAATAGAGAACTATTTGCACGTCGACCTTTGTATCAAACAGACGAACAAGCGTAGGTTACTTGGAGGAAAACTGCTATGTCGCGCTTACAAGGCGAAACGATTCCATGTGGTACAAGTTACGAGCGATAAGAGGTATGAAATTCGCAACTTTTTCTTGTGTAAATAGATATGTAGACAAAAATACTTTACTTGTATTGACATGACAATGATAAGATGCGACGTGCTATTATAATTTGGGAAATCGTTAGATTATATTATTAAAAAACTATAATATAATATAATTTAGTAATTTAAAGTTAAGTTAAATAAACTTTAAAGCTTCAAAACTGTATAAAAAATCAAAACAAGTTTGTTTGTCTGCCTACATTACACAAAGCTACTGGACAACTTTAAAACTATGTATGCGCTTGGTGTATTTAAGGATTTTAAGAAATCAATGAATTTGGAATCATATTATGTTTAACTATTTCGAATTTTAAGACCAGTTATAAATAAATCTGCTTAACGAATAAAACAAGTTAAACAGTTTAAAACTCACAATATTAGTTTACTTAGTTTTGATTCATGTATAAACTAGAACTAAATCATCTATCCTGGAATCCGGGTCAAATACATTAAAAAAAAATCGTTAAACTTTTCTTGTAATCGCTCGTCTTCCAAGTTATATACCACAAATCAACGTTGTTTTAACTAAGCGAGTTAGGCTCCCGTTTGATTTGTTAGCACCCTTTCTGCCTCTGTCAGGTGTTCGATATCTGATTGAGGCAATTCTGATCCCTTTCATCGGCGCCCATAATCGTAATTGCTTTTCCGTGCATGTATTTTATTTGAAGTTTATTCACGTATATGTTTTGAGACGATTCGAAGAATGCATACGAAAGGTTTTCAGATGAACCGAGAACTATTAATACTTAAGTTGAAGAGTTTGAACCCGATAATCTAAGGAACTACTGGTTTGGATTGAACTTTTTATAATGTTGTATGGATCGGCTTTAGGTTGTAAAATATCAGGCTACGACCAATAGAAGCGAAAAGACAGTGGTTGGTATATGTTGAAAAATGGGGGAAATTGTTCAAGATATCAAATGAATAATGAAACTTAAGTATTATTCTTTAAACAATTTAAAAGACTGCGACAGTAAATGTCTATCTTTTAGAATTATATATTTATTTAGGAAACAGATCTGTTCTTATAGACTGGCAAAACAATAGTTTGTACTAAAGAAAAAGATTTAAAAGTAAATGTTCCTTAGTTATTTAAGTTTTATTAAAAGTATTATAAGATAGAAACAAAAAAAATCTTCACGGTGAGAAACACTGTCAATACAAGACAAACCTTTTTTATTAGTTTTGTTTGATATATGTTTATTTTTAAATTAGGAACTTCCATGTTACATTAAAATGTTAATTGCGACATTATAGAAGGCATTGACTCACAAGATGGTTATAGTAATCAAATTTAGGCAATATATATCATATGGCAAAAATCTTTGCCTGGTTAGCTACTTATTTGATATTCGCATATTATGAAATTAAACGTAATATCGGTTCAGTTCCCATATTACGAAGAGCAGAGGGACCTATCGTATCTCTAATCCGCGGTTTTGCCAAATTGCATTGCGTGGAGTTTAATCAGTGTAAAATATAAATTATAACGTATTACCGTTTCGTTATCACATATCGAATGACGTTAGTTTAATTAACGCATCATTAAGCTTTCATTAAAACGTCAAAATAAACGCGGCTTTGAATCCATTTATTTTAGCCGCGAATAATGTAAAATTACTACGACGGAACAGATGGCGCTAACGTTGCAATTTTTACTTTGAAATTAGAGACACCCTCCATCTTTAGCCTCGCACGGCTGCTGCAAATAATCCCAAATGTTGGGCTGTAGTTATATTTTTCGTGTTTTAAACCGTTAAAGTGTTTTTTATGTGCACCACTCGCGTATACTACAGACAGTACCTAAGTAAAATTAGATTATGTTTAGAAGGAGGGGAAGAACTTTGTCATTGATTAAAGTTCTTACATGTAAATGTTTTTCTAGATAACAGAAAAGTGGAGGGTTGGTTTCCTCTGGAGACCCAGTCCAAATAATATCGTAAGATGCTCTGTCTATCTATTTCGTCTTTAGATATTCGGAAATCCACAGACTGAATCATCTGCGGTCGGAAGACGGGATTTCGCTATCCCTACCTCTAATTTAGTGGTAGAAATAGAAGTAAACCTGGACCCAGTGGGGATCGAATACCTTTCTACCATGAGACCGTCAAAGTGAAATGAAGCCTAACAACTGATGATAACATTGTATGAAGTTTTTAGTTCCCGATCAGTAAATACAGTATTTTCGTGTGGGTCTGAATAAAAATAAAACTATCCCTTTCGAACCCATCAAAACCCGTAACAGGCTGACGGATCGGATATAATCCAATCATTCACCCGCTCACTCGTTCATTCATTCACTTGGACGCGGGTAATTTGATTTCGTTCTTCTATTAGATATTGTTGTTATCATTTTTATTCAGCCACCAGTAACTAATAATGTACCACTTTCAATGATAGTTCCGGAGTAGATTCGTTTGCAATAAATGCCAACTATATTTTTTGTTTGAGGATAGTATGTAGTTCACTTAAAGGGAGGCGAAATACTCAACCATATAATATCTAAGCAAGATATGCTGTCGACCTTTTTGGCTTTGGATATTCGGAAACCCACAGTCTGTAGCCAAAACGCGATTAAACTTAACGGCCTTTCGTCGCTGGACGGTGGTAGGACCCGGGCGGAATTCCGATATTCCAACCACTCGTTTAATATACAGATTTCCAATTGTTATTAATAAATTGGAAAATTTCAATTTCATTCATAATTCTTTTAACTTCATTATATTTGTGTTAGTTAGTTTGGAGAAAATTATGTTTAAATAAAACACTTTAACGGTTTAAAACGCGATATATTAGTTAAACTTATTTGAAAATGATTTTTAACTTCAGTCCCCCGTGACCACGGCTGCTGCAAAGCATCCGAAACGTGGGGCCGAAGTTAAAAATCATTTTCAAATAAGTTTCACTAATATATCGCGTTTTAAACCGTTAAAGTGTTTTATTTAAATGTGTACTGGTCGCGTAAACTATAGACAGTATTTAAAATTATGTTTTTTTAATTTTTAATTTTAATATAAGATATATTTTATTTCATGTTTATGCATACCTTATATCGATGCGTTATTTCTCTTGCATCATTGCTATATAATCTGTAACTAATTTATTTACATTTTAATCTGTGCTTCGGTTAGGGATGAATTTAAACTTTCTCTTTGTTACCTCGGTGCAGAAAATAAAACTATTAAACAAAACTATAGAAGCCTGAATTTTTAATAGAAATATCATTTACTCTGTAATTTTTAATAACATAAATAAGATAGAAATAAAATAAGCTAACGATTTCATAAATAAGACTTTAACATAATAACAACAACATTACAGGTTATGTGAATAGTACGCGTTGAATAAAAGCTTTGCGTTTTAAACTGTTAAAAGTGACTTGAGTGAAAATCAATATTTCTCTACCAATATGCTTTACAACAATTGTGTTCACGTAATCACGTAACAGTACGCTAAACATGATTGATTAATTTTGTACAAATCTACGCACATTTTATCGCTACCTCGGTGTTTGGTTGCGTTAGAAATGATTTTGTGTTGAAATTTGTAAATTCTAACAGGCGCGCTAGAAAATTCACGCATCATTTGATCGGAGGCAATCTCGTTAAAACGCCAATTTGTACTTTCATTATGTATTTAATATCGATATGTTGATAATTGTAAGTATCTAGAATATAAAATCAATCTAAGTATAGTGGTATGGCTACGCGGCATACGTTCGCGATGTTGACAGTTATATCTTTGGTCAAGAACCAAACCTAGCCGTTGTTGGTTAGACATTCTAAATGAATCACCTTACTAGCCTGTAACGAGATAAGTGCACACTATAAGTGCATAAGGAATTCGTAATAAAAACTTAACCATAAAAAGAATAACGGCGAGGTTCTTGCCGGTTCTTCTCGATTGTTCTGCGCTCTTAATTGGTAACTGTAAATTTAGATTTTTTTAATTTAAATGTTTTGACGTTTATAAATGTACCCTAGCTACCTTCAGGAATAAATCATTTTTGATTTGATTTGTTTTAACAACTAGCGTTTGACTTGAATGGACTAGACTGTCATTTAAGAGACTCAAACTAGGATAATATTAACAATTACTTCATTTGTAAACAAGTATTTTTATGAAAAATATTTGATTATATTTAATAACGGATTTTGTCTACAAATCAATAAATTTAGACAAATTCAAGATGGATGGATGGATTCACAAAGGAGATTTATTAGTTTTTATAATAAGAGGCGAGAATATAGCGGGTTTTAGTCTGTGAAAGGCATTCTCAATAGACCCATAAAGCTTAATAATTTAAATGAGACACTTTCAACTGTTTAAAACGCGAACTATTTAGCTTAGTTTAAAAGAGAAACAGCAAAGATCATTGTGGATACCGCTTCAAGTCCTGTCCGTGTTTATTTAATTCAAAAATCGTTTTTTTAATTTATTTTAACTACGGACCAACGTTTCGGATGCTTTTATTAAAATGTGTACCACTTATAAACTACAAACAATACTTACAATAATATACATTTTGAGGAATGTATCAAATAATATTTTATGTTATTTCAAATATTTTAATCAAGAATTGCAATGAAATATGACGGAATAACCGCTGAAACTAATAAATCGAACCGCAAATAAATGTTTGTTTATAGCTTTCATGCTGTTTAACAAACAAAAATATAACTCGTTGAGTATTTACATAGCTAACGATTAGCGGTAAGTATCAAAACTGTTTATTCACAGTATCTATAATTCATCTATGATACTCAAATTGGCTATATCTCAATCACTAAAAGACTTAACGGCAGATACATTTTTGTATTCGTCTTATATAGTAAGTAGGTCATTTAAAACTTGTCCCTTTTTATGTGACAGAGGATACAGACAGCATCTGGTGCACTTGATGGTAAGTGAAACTTGACGGATTTGTTGTCTGTGAACGGTGGTTCGTGAGTAGGACGGAATTTTGATATTCCCACCAACCATTTAATAGGCATATGAAGAGTCCAACATGTTGCAAAAAAACATATATATAACATAATAAAAAAATCTTGTCCACTAGCTACTACCATCATCATCATCAGCCTGTATACGCCTACTGCTAGACATAAAGTATCCTCTTGAGTTTTATTCATGCATTTGCTGCTAGCTAATCTTCAACTGCTGGTCTGCTACACTTCTTTTGCCCAATCATGGTATCCATTCTAGTACAAAGGTGTTCCAAAGACCATCTTTTCTTCTGTAGACATGGCCAGCCAATTGCGACTTCAACCATCTAGATAAAGAACAAAGACTCTTAGATAGATAGTAGTTAATGTTATTGAATTAAACACTTTTAACGGATGAAAATGTGAAAATTAGATAAGATATATGTATATAGAATAATACATTCCAATTATCCAAAGTAAAAATAGGTCGACAGAGGATGTAGTTTAGATATAGTATTAAATGCTTGTCATTAAAAAAAAAACTATAATCCCATCGTATTACATCACTATCTTTATAACACGACATCGTTAATAAAAGTCCAATTTCTGACGCTCCAAAGTAATCTTACAGAGCTCCTAAGTGCTTCATATTTGACGATAACTGGAAGAAATCTGTCCCCTAATAGAAAAGTAATTATAAAGGCCGCCCCGACTCCCGTTTCAAATAAATCGCTGTTTAAAGCCATTTAAAACGTTTCAATCAAGTTAATTCAATTATCCCGGACGGCGGGTCAATGGGAATTTGGGGTGGAAATATAATTAAAAAATATTAATCTGGTGTACTTATTTGTTGGCATTAATTTGTAGTCTTCAAAGGTACACTTCAGTAACCTGAAAAAAGTATATTAAGTATTTTGAATTACCGTCTTTGTAAGATGTAATTTGTGTATTAAGTGAGAAAAGTGGACGATATAGCGAGGCAAGCCTGATAGTTTTGGTGGAATGCACAATGCAGCATTGAACGTATATTTAAGATGCACTGTCGGCCTATTTTAGATATAAGAATATAATAAATAATAAACAAATAATAGTTAACAATAAGTCGGTTGGAGTCGAACCAACGGCCTGTTTGTGATATACCTTACTACCAGCCAGTCTACATTTAAGTATTATCCGTACTTTCCGCGACTAGTACACATTTCAATAAAACACTGACGGTTTAAAACGCGAAGTATATTACTTACGTTTTTAAAAATTCCTATAACTACGGCCGCACGTTCCGGACCGTATGAGCCAATAGTTTTTTAATAAGTTTAACTAATATATTTCACGTTTTAAACCGTGAAAGCGTTTTATTTAAACTGTTTCAATTTAAATACTGTCTGTAGTTTATACGTACCTATACATTTAAATAAAACACTTTAATGAAATAAAACGTGATATATTTCGGTATTATTTTTTTAGCATACAAGATTATAAATTTCATCCGTAATATACGCGAGGACTATAAATCTAAATAAAACTATTTTTACGGTTTAAAACTTGGAAATTTTCTTTGTTTACCAAACTCAACGTTTCGGGCCGTATGAGCCGAATTTATTTAACAAGTGAAGTTTATTTCGCGTTATAAACCGTTGCAGTGTTTCATTTAAACAGTTTAAATTTATTATTAAAGTACTTTTCCTCCGAAGTTACACATTATTCTCAGAGCTAAAAAGCCTATTTCACATAGTTACAAAAAACCTCGTATCATTGCCAATATCGCTCATGGTATTATCCGTTCAAGATAAATTACCACCAAGACAATTCCTTAGGATCCAACCGTCCTTATCAGTCATGCGGATAACGCTAACGAGTGAGTGAGACAAATGCATGCCAATCAGATCTTGATTGATGAAGGGAAATAGCCGTTTGATAGAAATAGATATTGGGAAAAATGATTTGTAATTTCTCAGATTTGAGGCTCATTCAAGATGATTAGACGTATTAAAATTTAAGATTTAGATTATAGTTAAGAACTTGAGTAAACAGAGATAATATTTTTCGAGTTTTAAACCGTTAAAATTGTTTTATTTAGATATGTAATACTCGCGTAAATTACAGACGATGCTTATAATCCTGTTTGAATTGAGCCACAATTATAAAAATAATACCGAAATACATCGCATTTTATTCCGTTAAATTTCTACAAGTAATACCTGAACCTACCTGTAGAACTCGGTAGCTCAATCGGTTAGAGCAACAGCACGGAACGCTGAGGATGTCAGTTCAAGTCCTGCCAGAGTCGTATTTTTTTTAAATTTATTATCGACTAGCTGTAACAGCGACTTCGTCCGCAAGAATCGTTATTTTGGGCATCCAAATTTGTTTTTGCAAACCCCTTCATCTTCATAGACTTAAGCTGTTACCCGAGACATCGTACGTGTCCCTTCCCGTCGTTCTCATTTCTCGCTGTATCTTTGCTTGTATTAGTCACAGGGCAAGAGACTATAGCCTTCCTCGATAAATGCTCTAACCAATATAAAATGAATTTTACAATTAGAACCCGTAGTTCCTGATATAAGCGCGGTCAAACATACAAAGAAATTGGGTAACAACTTTACGAGTATAGATTTTAATTTCAAATAGTGCCATCTTGTGAAAAATATTAAAGCTATCAAAGTAATAAAATCAACGGAGCGCGAATTCTATTTCGCATTGTAATCCTTCATAAAAGCGTTACACAAAAATAATTTTCATAACAACTCGGCACAAAGCACTGAAACATGAAACATTAACTGTGTACAATCGTGCGACAAAGCGTTATCATTGAGAGAGGGTTGACGTTATCTGTTCGTTTTTATTGTTGACTGTCCATAGTACATCTATTACTTTTTGTTAGGAAGGGGCGCTGGTAATTGAATATTTCGTTTAATTGCGAAATTACCTCAAAATACCGTATCTGAATCACGTTAAACACTGTTTGTAGTTTACGCGTGTAGTACACATAAACACCTGTCCAATTCGTATAAAACAAGGAATTTTTGCAGCTGGGCGTTAGAATTATATAAGATTACAGTGACTATATTTAACAAAGATAATTGATGGATATATTGCATAAAATAAAATACGATCAACGGGTTAAAATGCAAACGACGTAGTTCACCACAGGTCCTGACCACACCCGAAACGTCGGGTCGTATTAAAAAGCGACAAAGAATAAAAGTACACGTTTTAACCTGTGAAGTGTGTTTTATTCTTTGTGTGCCATTTTCGAAAATTGTTTTTCTAAACGTATATACAAATCACTTTTAACAGTTTGAAACCCGAAATATAAAAGTTAATTATAATGTGAACGAAGACGACCTTTCAGATATCATTATTTATTAGTATTCAAATAAAACACTTTTAACGGTTTAAAACGGACACGCTTACGAAAAGTCCCCCGTGACCACACCTGTTGCTTAGCATCGAGCCGTACATTGTAAATTACCTAATACATTTCGCGTTTTAAATCGTTAAACATGTTTTATTTAAATGTGTAGGTACTATTGGCATAAACTACACACAATATTATTCTTAGTATAAAAGTAGTAGGACTAAATGCTTACCTCACCTAGCACAGGGAGAGTGTACAGAATAAAAATCCGGCTACACATCAGGCCAATAGATCTATAACTTGTTGATGTACAAACGCACTATTCTTAGAAGGTTTTTTAAACTAACTTTGAAACGTTCTATTAAAGTCCCCCCATGACCACGGCAGCTGCAAAGCATCGTATTAGCAGTAACGTAGTCGAAATCAATAAATGCAAATATTTTTACTAATACATTTCGCTTTAAAAACCGTTAAAAGTGTTTTATTTAAATATGTTCTACTCACGTAAACTACGACAGGACTCAAGAGTTATAAGGTATGTTACATCTCGCTAGTGAGTACTCAGCCCAATACCCCAGCGAAACTCGACCCAAAACGCATAAATAACTCCACGCAAACGTCAAAAGTAGTGAAATAAAACATCCCGAATCTTTCAAACTAATCCGAATTCGTCCCGATTCTTTTCAACTATCGTCGACTCTTCCTCACTCACGCCGGGCATAAATCAGCCGACTAATACAAAAACTGTCCGGCGCGTTACTATCGAAGTACAGGTGCGCAATGATTTACCGCGGCCACCCCCAACAAATCACCCTTTATAGCTGCGTGTAAATTTTCTGCGTACTTTAGGGGTTTTGACGTGGAGGCTTTTGTACATTGCAAATTGTTATATGGGCAAGGCGTTCGCACGTGTCGGCTAGTAGTAACATTTCATTAATTTTCGTATTGGCAGGTTGACCCTCGTTACGTAACGCGTTATGTCGCCCGTCCCTCGACCAGGCTTCCCATCAACGCATACAAAATAATTAATTTATTTACATTTCTAATTTAACCTCAAATGACACAATATAATATATTAGTTTATCCTACTAATATTATAAACGTGAAAGTTTGTATGTGTGGATGAGTCTTTGTTACTCTTTCACGCAAAAACTACTGAATGGATTTCAATTAAGTTTTCCAATAATATAGCTTATACATCAAAATAACACATAGGCTACAATTTATAAAGATATTGTGTGAGCTGTCCAAAATATGACATTAAGTGTCAAGTAACTAGGAAAAACCTTTCTGCGAGCTATTCTGGCGTGCGCTGCAATAAATGTTAGTTACAGATAATTATGTAATGTATGATATGATAGTCATCATTTAGTTTAAATCCACGATACTACGTAATCCTAATCCTAATCTGCGAGAAGTCGCGGGCACCAGCTAGTATAAAATACTTTCATACTTCGATAATTTTTAACCAAATTACGACCATAATTCGTAAAACATTTTTCAGAGGCAAGACGTGTGTAATTTAGAACACATCAATTATTTTGGGTTTGGACATTCGGAAATCAACAGACTAAAACCGAAACGCGAAGACATCACGGCCCTTTGATCTGTGAACGGTATTTCGTCCAGGTCATCTGGATATCAAATGGGCGCATTTGTGTTTTTCAAAAATGATATATAGTTTAGAAGTATTTGTCTCATTGGGGATTGAACGCGACTCGTTGAGCCATTCATTGCTACTGTTTTGTATTTGACTCTGTATTTTACAATAGTAATGTTTTGGGCCAGTGGTTTTTTAATCACGTTAAGAGTACAAGCCCAATGCAGAACAACGTATCGCATTAATTAACAACAGACTCCAATGATTCAGATCAAATAATATGTTTAATTGAATCCTTTTGTATATTCTGTAACGTAATTACTCAAGTTTTCTCATTACATGGTACTTATCGACTATTCGTATTTAATTAATAAATTCGTATCTGTAATTATGTGACTTGAATAATGACTTAACAAACAAGGAATAGAATAAACGAGACTTACATTGTATGAAGTACAACGTTCATTCTCATCTGTACTAATATATAAAGCTGAAGAGTTTGTTTATTTGTTTGAACGCGCTAATCTCAGAAATTGCGGGTTCGAATAAAAAAAATCTTAGAACATTTATTGTGAGAGGCTATAAGCTACAAAACATCGCCCTGTGACTAATAAAAGCGAATATACAGTGAGAAATGTAAAAATCAATATGGGTTTCAAAGTAAATAAATATGTATGCAAAAATGATTCCTCTTCAAATGATTTAAAAAAAAGTCCGCTTTATGGCTAGTTTTTAACTTACAAGAACGACAGGAAGGGACGCAACCGACGTGGTGGGTTTGAGTGTATAAAGATGAAGGGATTTGCAAAAATGAATTTGGATGCCCAAAATAACGCTTCTCGCGGACAAAGTCGCGGACACAGCTTGTTTCTAATAATAGTCGGATACGTCCAAATTCAATGTTGTACGTTGTAGTAATATTTATATATTTATACTTTTAACGATTTTAAAAGCTACATACAATTTACCTAATATATCCTTTTTATTTACTTAAACTACCAGTCATTTCAAATGCACTTTACAACGACAGTAGTTAGGGTAGGCGGTAAAAATAAACAAATATTTCCCCTATTTTAAACGATTAAAAATGTTTTAATGTAATCGCGTATAAATAATAGACTTTTTAGTCTTTTCTTTTTATAAATGTTAAATCGTAATTAAATCTCTTTATTGCACAAACATAATTACAAAAAAGTAGATCACATTCGCTTAAATGTAAACATGTCTACAGTCTGTATGTTACCGAAAAATAGCACTACAAGAGTCACCCACGCTGTTTCAATGATCGAGGTGGTCAAACATGGCATGTGGTTCACTAGATGGTAGATGATATACCCTAGCCTATAGGACTAAGCAAAATAGCGCTGTTGACTTATTTTCGCTTTGGATATTCGGAACAGGGTGATACCGAAAAGCGATTAAGCTTCACGGCTTCATCTGCGGACGGTGGGATGTGACCCGGACGGAATTTTGAAGTTCATACCACCCATTGAATGTCCAGATTTCCAGAAGAAGTCCACCCTGTTTCAGAAAAATTATAAATTGAAAAATTAGTAACATGTTGGTTTGGTGGGGATCTAACCCAATGTATCGACGAATCCCTGAAATAAAAAATAATCTAGATATAATTACTATATTGTCTAGGAAATCGTCTAACAGACTTCGCGTGGTTTTCTACACTCTATTAGTTCTGAATGATCCTTTTCAACCATAAAGTCTTTGACCTACTTACTAAGTCACAAACATATGGACGGTCTGTCATGTGGCATTCTGTTAGAATCCAAACACGCAAGAAGTTGCCTCCAGGTGGTTTAACAAGTTGAGATATATGGCCGGGGTGTCTGGATTGATGACTCCCCTAACTGTCTTGCAACTATCTAGCGGATAATTAATCTTTTTAATTACTTTGCGCACGCCCATCTGAAATACGGACATGAGTATTTACGTTTTACATGAGTGTTTGCGCGAAAAAGACTTCAATAACTCTCGTGAATTTTACTGTTTAAGAGACTGAGATTGTAAATTTTAACTTGACGGGCTAATAAACAACGGGTGGTGGGTTCAAGCCATACTAATTTATAAAGTAGAAGCGTTTGTTTGTTTAAACATGCCCATCTCAGGAACCATTACATTGTAATGAAAATTTATTTTTGTGTTAGTTAGAGCGTTTATCGAGGAAGGATATAGGAGCGAAAAAACACCAGGAAATGTGTAAACAGGGAAAATCCTATTAAAGTTGCGTAAGCTACGAAAACGGTTCAAGATACTCCAAAAATATGTTTCAAATAATTATTCTTCTTTAAATAATCTAGTGCGCGACCCGAACCCCCGTCCACAGATAAAAATCGTAGTCTTAAGAAAAGTTAGTCAGTGGATTCCTAAAAATCCAAAAATAAGGTCGACGGCGCATCTTGTTAAGATGGTAAATGGCTAGAGTATTTCACCTATGGTCAAGTGAACCTTTAACATAAAAAATAAATAAAATTAAAGCGTTAAACTAACGATAGTTTCCTCTACTTGAGGCATTAATATGTTTCACTGATCAAAAATAAAAGACTATAAGTATGTCAGTATTATTTTGTATCGGTCGGTTTCCCAAAAATAAACCTCGCCTAATGTTTTAAACGCAGGAAATTAATCTCAATTAAAATTTCCACAAAGTGTATTTTCCATTTGGAAAAGTCTCCTCAAAAATCCGAATTGAATTTTCGCGTGTTCAAATCTATTACAAATAGTTAATTGGCTAGAAATTCGAAGTACAACAGCGATTTACATTCGAAAATGAAACTTATTTCTAATAGTTATAAGATACAATTTAACTACTACGATAGCGTTTAGATTCTTCCGCTACGAATATTGGAATAAGAACTGAATTCCCAAGAATTAAAGTCTAGTGTTTTGTACTGAAACACTGTAAACAAAATTTCGTAATAGGAGTTATTTCGGAGTATCATGAAAAGTTGATTATTTTTTCGAACAACGAAAGCCGTCTAACTATATCTACAGTTTTATGATAATTCCTTTTTATTAACATTTTTTTTATAATAACAGACGAGCATTAGGTTCGCTTAATGGTACTAGATACACTGTCGGCCTATTTTTGTTCTTAACGTTCGGAAATCCACAGACTGAAGCCGAAACGGGATTCAACTTCACCACTTCCTGGACCTTTCCTGGTAACCTGGACGGAGGTGGGACACTCCTGCCACCCGTATAATACACACGTTTCATAACGTAGTCCTACTTATGAATATTTTATTTACTTGGTCTAATTATACATTGTTAGGAAAATGTTGGACCCAATTGTGGTCTTCAGTCTTATGGTAGCAAAGTACACTCTTTTTGAAGGTTTTTATAGTGTTGTTTGAGTATTGAGTATATCTGATATATGTGACTTAAATACTGTCTATAGTTTACGCGAGTAGTACACATTTAAATAAAACACTTTAACGGTTTAAAACGCGATATATTAGTAAAACTTATTTTGAAATGATTTTTAACTTCGGCCTGACGTTTCGGGACGTCTCCCCGTGACCACGGCTGCTGCAAAGCATCCGAAACGTCAGGCCGAAGTTAAAAATCATTTCCAAATAAGTTTAACGAATATATCGCGTTTTAAACTGTTAAAGTGTTTTATTTTAATATCTATGACTTCTTTTTTTCTGGTTCGTAACCACAGCTATCTTGCTTAACAGTATAATAATAAAACATTACTTTATTAAGGAAAAAATATCACCATCCTTGAAGAGATACTGGGATATCTCCAACGACAGATTCTATCCCATTTGATAAATTATGACGCTGGGGTGTTTATAAAATGTACCTTATGCCACTACATTAGAGTTGGAAGTGAATTGCCCGCCGTGAATAACGATGCCTTGAAAAAGAATGTTCAAGGAAAAATGATCAGTATTTTAATGGATTTAAGATACAATTACCCTGCTCTTGAATTTATTTTTAGTCGAAACAAAACGCACGCTTTCCTGGATAAATTACTGTTTATTTAAATGTTCAATAGACAATAATTAAAAGGTACACAATAATTCTTCATTATAGGTATTAATTTTTATAATTATACATGTAATAAATAACAATACAATAGCGTATTTATATAGATATAGATAGATTCGAGCACCGTTTACTAAAAATGAAACACTTTAACGGTTTAAAACGCGAAATCAGTCATATTTTAAATTTTAATTACGACACGTTGTTCGATGCTTTGTAGCGGTCACGGACTGAAGATGGAAGGTGTCTCTCATGATGTCTAACCTGCTACGCTAGCGCCATCTGTTTTCTCGTAATTGGCTCTTGAAGAAAATAGCTTGATCCTTGCTTGATTACGCATAAGGTAGCTTCTAAACGTCAGATAGATGCAAATTATTCCTTAATATTTGTGGGTTGGTGGGTTCAAATACGTTTCTTGAAATTCAATTACCTCTACAAAATATACACGCTCTCGAAGACAAATTAATATAGCTGTCCTGCTCTAACGTAGAACAGATATTCCGTGAGAAAATACAACAATTATTAAATGCAGCGAACCGAATAATTTTATGCAGACGCCTTGATAAGGGTTACATGGCATATAATATCGCGATAGTAGATAGCAGAGGCTCGGCAGGTTGTATTTTATATTACCCTAGCTATGCCAGCGACTTCGTCTGCGTAGAATTGTTATTTTGGATCATTTTTTTTGTATTTAGTCTGTGGTTTACACGTGACAGAACCTGGTTTCGAATCCCGAAGAAACAATAGGTTGTTTCGGTTGAGCAGAGAGAGTTGACACAAAAGTCAGTTCATAGAAAACGGACGCATAAATGTGTTCGTTTCTTGCCCCACGAGGAAAACGGAATTTTATATATATATATATAACATATTATGATCGACTTTAGTTCGACCTTTGTTTGTCTCTCAATATCTATTAACGGTTAAAAACTCAAATTGTCATAGTTTACTTACAATTAATAGCCGCAACTTTGCAGCATGGTCACAGGGGGACTACGAAAATTGTTAGTATATTTCGCGTTTTAAACTGTTAAAAGTTTTCCATTAAAAAGGCGTACTCAAGTTAACTTACAATACTTAATAAGACGCATTTTTAATATCAGTCCTACTTTACTTTACTCGAGAAATATGGTTTAAAACAAACATTGTAACAGAGTCATACGGCTTAGGTCGTAACTTCGAACAGCGACAATGTAAAACACCAAGTCGTTTGGACTTTCAACTCTATGTAAAAAGCATAAGGACGAAAATACAGCGCGCATAACAATAATGCTAGTAGAATTTATACATGTAATTACATGCGGTTTCGCCTAAGATTTTGGCGCTTTTGCAGTTTGCAGTTTTCGTGTTTACGATATGATATGGTTGAAATGTTTGTTGTACGTTGTATTTCATGTCTAATGCTGCTTACCACAGACTCTAAAATACCACTAAATGTAAATACTTTGTAAAACTGCCTCCACAGTACAGTAGTTACAAGTGCTTAGTATTTCCTTTAGCTAATAATCAACGACTCGGTTCGATTTCCACCGGTTGCAATATGTATCTTATCAATTTAAACCTTTTCTGAAACATATTGGACTTTGACAACTTTAATATTTTTCACTTGTTGCACATAATGATGGCATTACATAATTAATAATAAATTAAAATAGGTTTTAGATTTAATAAAATTTACGACACGGGCGAGACTTGAACAGGTGTCCACAGCGTTCCTTCGACATGCTCCACGTCATCTTCGATTTTTTTCAAACTATTGTTTCATGTACTACTCGCGCCTTGTAGACATTGCCATGAAATTTAGTAATAGAGATATCGAAATTACGTATGGATCACGAACAGCAAATAAAAAGCAGTGAATTTTATAAATTGAGGCGCGTTTTTGTTTTCGTCTGTGGTTTTCCGAATATCCAAAGCTATAATACGTCGATATCACATCTTATTTAGTTACATGGCTGTAATTAAGAAAATCTCACACTTGTCTATCATATCACTCCCCCCCTCCTCTATCATAAAAAAATGGTAAAGGAATAAATACTTACCCTGAATACTTGCCGTGAAGGGCATAGTGTACCCCATCATCTCAAATCAACCACCTTATTTTATAATTTCCGTTTGACACAACAGGTAGTCGGGAACGCCGTCTTGGACTCGTCGTTATTTAATATTAAGAAGCCAACAAAATGTCGTTATCCCGGTTTTGATTTGATACAACATATTGTGGTCGATAGAGCCTGTTACTGGAGAGACTTCGTCGTCTTTAAATTATTTATTATAATGCAAAAATTAATTTTTGTTGGAAAAAGTTAGATAATTATTTTAAACCCCTGATAATGTTAACTACTAATGAAACGAAGCGGTGTATTAAAATATATTTATAGTGTATTTTTTCTAACTTGACATTTTTTTTAACAAACACACAATTTACATGGAATCGTGATTTTCTCACAGGGCTTACATTGATTTACACTAAAAACACTTTGAGACACTGGATTTTATAATAAACCAATAAAACTCCCTCAAATTCACTTAGTAAAATTTCATGTTAATTTAATGAAAAACCTAACAATTAATTAAAGGGAATGAACCACCGTCAATAAAGGTAGACATCTTGTTGAGATGTTATATGGCTGGGATATGACACCTACCATCAAATGAAACTTCTCTATTAAAAAAAAATGGATGTTAAGTGTAAATACATAGTTAAATACTGAAATAATTCTTCCCTTTCGCTTCGCTGTCTTCGTGGGCTTCTTAAATGAAACTTGGCGTTGACAGGAGTAGCGCTGAGTGTTTTTCGTTCGTCTAACACTCTCAATTTGAAAACTGACAGAAAACGTAAATTTTGAGATTTAGCTTTAAAATTTGAATGACATGGACGTTTGAAATTACCAATAACTGACTATACCTAATAACTTGAACGCCGCTGTAGCTAGACAAGTCTTGGGTTCGAATCCCGGGAAAATAAGAGATTGATTTGGTCGACCTAATACTAGTAACGTAACCGTCTCTGTATTTAAATCGTTAAACGTCTAACATTGTAGTAGGCGAGAGAAGTCCTCGATTCGAATCCCAGGTAATTAAAAAAGTTTTAGTCGAAGTTACTTATACTAATAACTCGAGCGCCTCTCTAATTAAATGGTTAAACGCCTAGCATTGCGGTAAGCGGGAGAAGTCCGGGGTTTGAATCCCGGGTAAATAATAAGTTAAGAATAGCGAGTAGCGAGGTTTTACTTAACTAATAATAAAAATGTGTGTGTGAAAAATAATAACGTTATTGTTTTTTTGTTGTAAATTATATACATATAAGGAGATCGATTATGATTTTTATGCGAAATAAAACGTGTTGTTGCTTTAATCTGAAAGATTTAATGTTCTTGTTATTTAACAATCTAAACTTACACAAACTACTACAACAATTTTAATATAAAAAGAATTACCTGAAAGAAACAACAAATTAAGTTATTTCGGCAATCTTATAAGAACAATCTTATTAATAACAATGGTAAATTACTTATTTATAGATTGTAAAGAATTTCACTTCATCACTCCATTCACGATAAAAACCCGCCATCTTGACATTATGTGTGACGTTACACCACGTCACACATAATGTCAAATCTTTAGAATTTGCGGGAAATTTAAATCCTCTTACATCTCCCCGCCAAGAAAAAGAATTTTCCTCAAAAATTCTTTCCAAATAACCGTATATGCAAGCATTACACTACCATTAACCATGTACAGATACTGGAAGAAGTTTAGTAATATGAAAAAAATTTGATTCCTTTTTCTTATGACCAGTATCAACTTCAAATATCGAAGAGGATTTCTTTTTTAATATTTTAAATGGTCCTATTTTCAATTCTTCTAATTTCTTTCTATTTAATTTATTTCCGTGTTCTACATATACCATGTCTCCCTCAGCAAATTCATAAGTTTTTCGATTTTTATCAAAAACTTTCTTATTGTAATTATGTGATTTTAATGTGTTTTTCAGCGCTATTTCTTTATCTCTTATCCACTCAGCACTTTCCTTTCCTACTTTTAATTCAGTCGGCAAAATATTTACATCTCTGCCATATAGAAGATAACTTGGAGAAAACCCGGTTACTGAATGACCTGTATTATTGTATACCTTTACACATTCGTGAGCTATTGTTGTCCATGACTTTGTGTTTGACTTTTCATTTATTTTACATCTCATTTTATTTACCAGTGTTTGGTTAAGTCTCTCATTTAATCCGTTTGAGAAAGGCGCATTTACAGCAGTAAAAATCATTATTATATTTTTGGTTTTCAAAAAATTCTTAAAGTCATTCGAATTTATCCCTGGATATTGATCAGTAAGTAAGAATTGAATATCATCCGTTTCTGTACTATTAATTAATTTAATAAAATCACTTGCATTTTGTGTCTTAGATGTTATTATGTATGCATACCTCGTAAAATGATCTACTAAGAGATGTAGGTATTTTTTTGTTGATCGTGAGCCTCCAAACCCTCCTATGGTATCTATGGATACTATTTCAAACGGTTTTCTGGCTGGCCCTAGATGAGACAAAAATCCAATTTTCTCTTGTCCTCTTGACTTATTTTTTATACAAATATCACATGTTTTACAAATATTCTTTATGTTTAAAGTTAAATTTTTTGCAGTATAATATGGGCTTATTGTTTTTAGCATTTGATTAATTCCAATATGACATAATTTTTTATGTACATTCCTAAAAAAAAATTTACTAAATTCTTCTGTTAATATTATTTTTTCCGTTCCTCTGACCTTCTTTAAGAATATATTATGTTTTTCCACCAACCGATTCTTATTATTTTGTAATTCTTCATTACTATCTTGATCTTTTATTATATCATCACACTCAATAAAATTTACAACTTTCAATTGTTCATCTCTATTTTCTTCTATACCCAAGACTGGGTTTCTACTTAAACAATCTGCTTCTAAGTTATTCTTTCCAGGAGAGTATATAATCTTAAAATCATATTGAGACAAATAATAAACTAAATCTCCCAATTCCTCGTCCGTTCTTGATTTCAAATTCATGTTTTCCAATGGTTTATGATCTGTGTAGACCGTAAACGACTTTCCGATTAACCAGTATTGCCAGTATCTCACTGCTTCTTTAATAGCTAAGCATTCCAGATAAATTGCCTTTTTTTTCTTCTGAGCCGTATTAAGTTTTTTAGAGAAATATGCTACTGGCTTCTCCTTTCCATTTAATTGTATCTGTTTTAAAATAGCTCCTACTCCTTCAATTGAAGCATCAGTATAAATGTTTATTGGTAAATTGGAATCAAATATCTCAAGAATTGGTTGTGAGCATAATAGACTTTTTATTGTATCAAAAGCTCGTTGACAATTATGATCCCATATAAATTTTTGGTTTTTTCTTAACAGATTATGCAATGGTTCAAGTATTATTGCACCTTTAGGTATATATTCATTATAGAAGTTGATTTTTCCCAAAAAATGTCTTACATTTTTCTGTGTTCTTGGCACTGGAAAATATTGGATCGAAATCAAGTTATCTTTTAATGGTTGAATAGAGTTGTTTCCAATAATATGACCAAGATACTTCACACAATCTAAGGCGAATGTGCATTTAGTAAATTTTAATCTAAAGCCTTCAGATTTTATTGCTTCCAGCAGCTTTTTCAAATGAATTATATGTTCCTCAAATGATTTAGAAAAAATCAGAATGTCGTCGATGAAATTAACTGTGAAGTCAGTTAATTTATACTTCCTTAATATATTGCTCAGTATTCTTTGAAATATTGCAGGAGATGTTTTTAGTCCAAATGGTAAACAAGTCCATTGATAATGTCCTTCTTGTGTTATAAATCCTGTTTTTTTTCTGTCTTCGATTCTTAAAGGAATAGACCAGAATGCAGAATTTATATCCAATGTCGAAAAAAACTTACAATTTCTGGTTCTCATCATTAAATCTTCTATTAAAGGGAATGGCTGAGCCTGTGGAACAACTATTTTGTTCAACTCTCTGAAATCAACACACAATCTAGATTTCTTATTTTCTGATTTTTTGAAAGCTAATGTAACAGGTGCAGCAAAGGGGCTGTAGGATTCTTCTATAAGTTTATTGTCTAATAATTTTGCTATTTGTTGCTCTATTTCTTTTTTATCATCTATGGTGCATTTATATGGTCTTTTACTACAGTATTTATCTATTAACAAGTCAATTCTCGCTTCATAACCTTTGACCATTCCAATGTCATACTTATCCTTCGCAAACACACATTTGTAATTGCATATCAGTGTATTTATTGTTGACTTTTGATCAGGGTTTAAATTATTCATATTTAATTCGAAATCCTCTGTGTTTATATATTCATTAAAATTAATTAAATATTTCACTGGTATTTTATTTTCTACTTGAATTTGTTCCAACGGGTCAACCTGTTTAAAAACCTCTTTGCTTTGCTCCTCTAGTTTTGTTGTGTAAAACTGTTTTTGAATAATTTTCAAATCTTCAGTTTGAATTAATTTAAATTTCTTGATTAAATCTAATCCAATCAAAAAGTTATATCTAAAATTATCTTCATCAATAATATAAACATCTACTGTTTCTTCAATATCAAATATTTTTATATTCAAAGAGGTCAAACCACTTGTTTTTTTAACACCATTAATTGTTACTAAATCAGCTTTGTTGAAATTATTTTCAGTTTTATTTACTTTTAAAAGTTTAGAATTTATTAAAGAAACATTGGAACCTGAATCATAGATTCCATCTATTAGTAATTTATTATTTATTAAAAGTTTGACATAAATTAATGGTGTTACTATTAGTTTTTTTCCTCAGATTCATTTAACTTTGCTTCTATTACGGAATTGTTTACATGCTTGATGTTATACCTCTTCGTTTTTTCATCTTCCTTTGACTTGAACCAACATACCGCCTCAGAATGATACCTTATTCCTTTATTAGACTTCTCACACGTTTTGCATGGTTGTTTTCCCTCATTGTAATAATTATTATTTTTTGGGTAGTAATTGTTTTTCCTCCTCACTATATAACTTTTCTTATTTACCATATGTTCATATTTATGAATCTCGTTAAAAAGTTCTACCGTGTCCTTTAATTCTTCCCTATCAATTTTGTTCATTACATATTCTGGTAAACCAAAAACAATAAGGTCAATTAAGGTACCTTTGTCTATTGTTCTCCTCATATCTAAAAGAAGACTTTCCTTTTTTAAGGCATAATCCAACAAAGAGCCATCTTGATATTTAAATTTCAAAGCATACGCTACAGGATTCCATCCTTTGCTTGCAAATGTTTCACAAAATTTGGTTTTCCATATTAACCACTCAGAATCCATTGTATATTTAATAAACATAGAATTGTACCAGTCATTGCAACTTTTATCCATTAGTAGTCGTAGCATCTCAATTTTCTTACTATCTGATGTGACTTCAAAGCGCTCACATTCTTTTTCAAAAAACTCAATCCACTGATTTGCATTGGTATGTTTGCTAGAAAACTTGTCAATAACAAACCTTTCCGCTGTGTAGCTTAAGTTTTGTGGCTTATTTCCTTGGGTATTGATTAATATCTTTTCCAATAATTTTTCTAATGTTTGAGTCTCTTTTGGTTCAAACTGAGATTGATTTTCTTCCAAATATTGGTCCGAAAATTGAAGATTTCCCTCTTCATCCATGTATACATTTTTCATTTCTTTTGATAATGTTATCCACACCTTTCTTGTCTGATGTCTTTTTTTCAGACTATTTTTTACTTTACTATAAGCCGGACACTTAATTAACTCTGTATGCACGCTAGCTATCTGGAGTTCCTGTGGCAAGATGTATATTCTTCCATCCGTTGTCATTATAGATATTACATGAACAACATTGCTTTTACCATCTCCCATTAGTTGAAATTCAAAATTCAATTTATCCATTTTATCCAAAATAAAAAAATTGTTGTTTTATAAGGAGATCGATTATGATTTTTATGCGAAATAAAACGTGTTGTTGCTTTAATCTGAAAGATTTAATGTTCTTGTTATTTAACAATCTAAACTTACACAAACTACTACAACAATTTTAATATAAAAAGAATTACCTGAAAGAAACAACAAATTAAGTTATTTCGGCAATCTTATAAGAACAATCTTATTAATAACAATGGTAAATTACTTATTTATAGATTGTAAAGAATTTCACTTCATCACTCCATTCACGATAAAAACCCGCCATCTTGACATTATGTGTGACGTTACACCACGTCACACATAATGTCAAATCTTTAGAATTTGCGGGAAATTTAAATCCTCTTACATACATAGGATTGATCACTGTTTTTTCTCTCTCCTAAAACATCTAACTGCACGATAAGCATATGCTATAAAAAACTAATTTTACGTAAGAGATCACCGCGTTATATCGTTCCCACGGGATTCTTCGCTCCATACGATCGTCACAGTTCGCTGCGCAAGCGGCAAGGTGTGTGAAACGCCATATGACGCAGGCAGACGTTGTTTGCGGGCTTTTTACCGTCTTCAAGTAACCTTATGTTAGACGTTATGTTCAAAATGAAGCTAGAATTACAAGTTCCTATATAGAATGTAAGATACAGAAGGACAGACAAACTTGATAGAATTTGAAATACCCCAGCCATATGACACCTAAACAAGATGTGCTGTCGCCCTATTTCGCCATTGGATATTTGGATATCCACAGACTAAACACTGTCTATAGTTTACGCGAGTAGTACACATTTAAATAAAACACTTTAACGGTTTAAAACACGATATATCAGTGAAACTTATTTGAAAATGTTTTTTAACTTCGGCCCGACGTTTGGGCTGCTGCAAAGCATCCGAAACGTAACATATCGCGTTTTAAACCGTTACAGTGTTTTATTTAAATATCCACAGACTGAATCCACAGACGGCCGATATAGACTATAAGATATATGACTGGACAGTTGTAAATTATTTTTATATTATACAATTTCATAAAATCTAACACAAAAAGAAGAACTTCGCAGAAGAGTCAGACCTACTAATGAATAAAATTCCGTTTTCCCTTGTGGTGCAGGAGGCAGACTTCATCCTATAGCCGTTTTAATGACTAATTTTCTCTTAGCTCAATTACTACTACTAATTTTCCCGGATGACGAACTCTGGACTACAAAACCTAAAGACGTAAGTCACTGTTCGAAACTATTTATATTATTTCCCCGGATATCGTACCCTGAATCTCAAGACAACTCAATGCTAAGCAATGTCTTTGACCACTGAGCATCTCAACTAAAACTTCTCGGTAACTGAAACCTCAAATTAAATGAAGTGTGATCTACACAAAAAGACGTTAAATTATTATCTTATTCAACGGTTAGCGTCATTAGGAACACAAAAACACAAAGGACTCGTGTCCGTCCGTCCGTGAATCCTTGTGGGTAGTTTACGTCCGTTAGTGTTTTTATACCGAACGACACGATATAACGTACGCGGTAGGCGAAGAAAGCAATTTATGAAATAATATCTATTATACATATTTGTAATGTTTTGTAGTGTCTTTTTCTAGTTTAATAAAAATAAAGATGTTTACAATTTTTTTCATTTATTTTTATTTTCTTTAGTGTATTTTACTTTCTCTCGTATTGCCTTTGTTTGACAGTATCGTTGCAATTTCGTTTAGGGTAGCAATGTATGGCTAAAAATCAACGAGTCTCGGGTTCGAACCCCACCACGTCCAATATTTTTCTAACCAATTAATAATTTTTCTGCAACATATTGGACTTCATCTGGAAATCAGGAAATTAAACCCATGGTTGTCTGTCCTTCTCTATTATAAAATATTGCGTTTGTATGTAAAATTAAATATAAAAAATATTATAATAATGTTATAGTATAAAAATAATTTGTAAAACTTATTTATTAGAGCAACATGATTTAGTCGTAATATTTCTGTATTATGACATTTTGATGTGTAAAATATCGTCCCCGAGTATTATAACAGTAATCGTCACGACACGACATAAAATCGTACGATGTAAAGACAGCAAAGGAGTGTGAAGCGGTGCGTACATCCTGCGTTCTCCCTTCCCCGCAAGGTCACGTGAATTTCTTTTACTCACTACGTGCATACCGTACTTGCGTTTTATGCTTCAGTAGATTCTATAATAACCAAGTTTTTGATATATTGTAACCCCTTATAGCATTTAACGTGAGAAGCACAAGATTCGAACCCCGGGAAAATAAAATTGTATCTATTACTTGCTCTCAGTGAAGCCCCATGCCCCACGTGGGGTAACGGGATTGACTTTTATTGAATTTGATCTCTGATCTTTTAACTAGCCGTCCAGAAGTTAAATGTGTCTTATTTATATGTGTACTTGCTTACACAGACAATTAATTTTTACCTTTGTAACAGCTATTTCAATAAAACGCATTTAACGGATTTAAATGCCAAAATGTATAGAGTAATTTACAATACTTTTAACTGCGTAGTTCGTTTGTTTGATATTTCGTGTACCACTGCAGTTAAATAATTTATTTCTCATCTTAAACCGCTGTTCTATTTAAATTTATACTATTGTTATCTACACTACACTACTACTGGTTTTTACTTTTATACCTCGTATTTTTTTGTATATAATAAATAAAATCTGTTTATTAAAAACACATTGAAATAAAACACATGAAACGGTTTTAAACACCAAATGTGCTAGTTAAATTATTTTTAACTGTCTAGTTAGAGACAGACTCAGTCGCTCAATTGGTAAGAGAAACAGCACGGAACACTGTAGATGCTGGTTCAAGTCTGGCGCGATTTTTTTTAAATATACAATCGATACGTACGATTTATGTAGTTGAGTTGTTCGGTGTTTCGGCTGCTGCTGCAATTAAGTAATATAGTTCGCGTTTTAAACCGTCATTAAGTTTTAAATGTGGTTTTAAATTTGAGTCTTTGACAGCTGATTCAATAGTGAACAACGAAACGAGCTCTTCTAGTCCTTCCCGGGAGATATACGATGTACAAACTTTATCTTGCATCGCTAAGTCTGTAATAAATCTATTTTGTACCCGAACATAAGGCAGCGGGCACACTTATATTAGTCAGCTTGGATTTATTGCACGGCCTTTGAGAGATTCTGCTACGCGTATCAAATTTACTAGCCAATCCGTTTTAGACTCTGTTCCCATTTGAAGGGAGGACAAACCGTTACGTAACGCGGAAAGTGCGAGTATGGCTTTCTATTGCACTAGCAAATAACAGAACTACTGACTTACACACACATGTGTGCGCGTCTTTAATTTTTTTCTACAAAATTAAAGTACTTGTTATTTCTTTTTATTGGTCTAGAATTAGACCAATTCAAAATGAAAAATAGAATTTATATCTCAACTTGCACGGTTATAAAAGTAATAAAAAATACTATTTATTCTTGAAAAAGTTTGAACCACATCACTAAAACTGTACTGTACAGTTTATGACGGCATAATTTAAAAAAATAACATTTAAACACGATTAACGGTTTAAAACTCGAAATATATCAATTCAACTTATTTACAATACATTTTAACGACGGCCCGCTGTTTGCAACGAACATAGCAATTATTCTTATATATTATTTTATTTCGAATAGTTCAAAAACTAATTTCTTTATAACCACAGCCTTATTGAGGTAAAATAAGAATGTGTACATAGTGAAGTTGTTTTCAATTTAGTGAAAAGCAAAGTTGCTTGCCTTGCAAAACTGCTTTCAAATTCGAATCCATTCATCCATTTCTAACTATTATATTTCAACTGAATAGTTTTAGAAAATAGTTTATCAGTGGCTTTGTATAACTTAACTATTGTCGGTAGATTAATTAACATTGTTTTAAACAGTCATTTGTTAATAATTAGAAGTTGGGCTGGGGCATATCAACTTCTATGACATTAAAAAATTTAAATGTGCACTACTCGCGTAAACTATAGACAGTATTCACTTTTAACAATTTAAAACGCGAAATGTATGTGTTAAACTTATTAATAAATCATTTTAACTGCGGCCCGACGTTTCGGATGCTTTGCAGCAGCCGTGGTCACGGAGGAACTAAAGACAGATGGTGTCCATATTGTCAAAATAAGACCTGCTCTGCTAGCGCCATCTGTTAGTAGTAGTTGGTATTTGGCAAAACTTGCTGGGCATTTTATGAACTGACTAAGAGTGTTTTCGCGGTATTTTTTCATGATGGGGGAGGACAGAATGGGCTTCAAATATCCCAATATTTTGAATTTGATTCAATATTTTATTTAAATGTGTACTCCCGTAGAGTATTATTTTAACAACACATAACATTTCGCTCATTTAATCTCAATAAATTATAACTTAGCTACAGCTATAGGTAGAGTTGTTGTTTGAGTAACCATGGCAACTACAGACATTAGTTATTTACTAATAAGACAAGGATTTACAAATTTTAATCAATTTAGATTAAAGGGAGTGATTCAGTAATCCTCGTTCAAACGACCCAATTCACAACGAAATACATTAATTAAAATTGACGGACTGTTAAACTGTTGGTAGAGTTTTTCTAGGAAGTGTAAATCAGCTGTTAGTGACGTCGATGTTTTTAATAAAAGTTCAAGTAAAAATTTAGGCCATGTACACTAATACATATGTCTCCCCGTGACTATAGCCGCTGCAAAGCATCCGAAACGTCAGGCCGTATTTAAAACAATTTTCAAAAAAGTATAACTAATATATATCGTGTTTAAAACCGTTAAAGTATTTTATTTAAATGTGCACTACTCGCATAAACTACAGGCAGTGTTTATTATGTATGGTATTCTATATAAGACTTTAATATCACTTTGCATCCTTCTGTTTTACGTATTTGATAACTTTCATATTTATCAAATGTGTGTGTATCGCACATGATGGCGTTATATACATTAGGAAAAATATTCAGTTTCCGAACGTATAATTCAATTGTTTTTTTAGCTGCTAATCATAGGATTGTACATCAAAAATTAGATTGAATTTAATTTGTGCGAGAGTTGCATATTTCAATGAATCGTAAAAATTGAGTTATAGGCGAAGAGCAGCAGCACGGATTGCGGTTAATGCCGGCTCAAGTCCCGGACGTGTCATTGAATTTTCTGAATCGAAAATAGATAGATAAATCTAACTTGCGCGATTATTATGTTATAAATATGGACTTATTATTTCTATGACGAAGTCCTATGAAAAGGAAGCGGCACTGAAATCTTTACACGAAATAGTATTTCAGCGAATCAAGTGTCCCTTGGGAATTTAGTGTACGATGTAGTACTGTGAAATTCAATAAGTGTATGACGTAAGAGCTGATTTGATCGACAAAAAGTTTGAACACTCATATTCAAAGTTAAATTGCGTAAGTATATTCGACCCGATACATATTCGACACTCTAAGAATCGATACTGGTGTTAGTGGATTTTAATCCCATTTGTGTTATTTCTTTTAATTTGTTAAAACACTGTTTTAAACAGTTTTTTTTTCAGATGTATGAATGTAAAGGTTTTATAGTTTATGAGAAATAATAATATAAAAGCATAAGTATTTCTCGCTTTATTTAAATAAATAAAGTTGAATACAAACATACTAATTTTCATACCATGTGAGCAAATTTCTATAAATCAGCAGCTCTTACGCTATAAATAAAATATGTACATATTATCAGTAGGTACGTGGCGTGCTTCCGTGTTTCGTGACGTCATTTACGGGGTCATTGAACCACGAAGTTAATGCGATTATCTCGAGGACTCTTTGATGTAATCCTTAAGGAATTCGCATTTATTTAGTGGCTGAGTTACACGATTTTTGTGTCGCATTTTGGGAACGTCTTAAGGAATATGTCATTCAAAAGATAAAGACGAAAATCTGAAGCGACGGACTTCCTTATCGTGTAATTTTAGCCCCTCAGTAACCGACCCCTAATGAGCCTTCCCCGGGAATGTGTCCAGAAAAAAACATTTGAGTGTCGCGCCATCAACCTCCAATGCTAATTAAGATGGCTGACGATTCAAAAATCCCATGAAAAAATGACGAGCCAACCCGTAAATATTCAGCTGGTCTAAAGTACCCTTGGCATTCAACCGGGCTCCATCATGAGTGGTACTTTCCACCCTCTGTCTATTATTTTAGGAGGGCCTTTTACAATTTCAAGATCGAGGCAAAATAAGAAAAATTGCGGCCATTTTTTTTACTTGTATGCACGTTAATTATGACATTTCTTAAGCGCGCTTTAAAATAACGAACGTTTTGGATTAATTAAGTGGATTTTAAACGGAATCTTTTACAATTTGCCAAGCTTGTAATTTGAGAGAACACGCGTTCCTCATTTCAATGAGAAAAAAAAATGAAATGTAGCGACTGTACGTTGATGCAATCAAATACACGTTCAATGGGAAATGTTAATTTTAATGTAGTTTCAAATAGTATGTTAATCCTTTTTTTATTTATATAATTATGCGCGTTCAAGCTTTAGCAATTCTATTTTTTATAACAAACATTCTTACATTTTATTTATGAATAATCGTTTAGCTAAAGAGATTACTAAAAAACTGAGTTTATTCGGTATGTAAAAATACTAGCCAAGACCGATTCGCACTCGCCCACGAAGAATCGTATCACTGATTTATAAAAACATAAATCTCGTATGTTGTATGGAACCCACCTAATATTTTTTCATTTCTTGTATGGATTAAACACTATACACATGTTAAACGAAATATTATTCTACTTCAAATAAGATATATAAAAGTAATTTTTAAATACAGGTATGAAATTCGAAAAGATTTCCTTCTGTCATTGCTGATTCCATATTTGAATTTTAAAATAAAATTCGTACATTTTTCATCTTTTTACCTTACGTTGTTCTTTTTAAAAATGTTGATTATGTTTTTTATTAAAAAAAAAAGTGTTGAATACATTTATAATTGAATATGACATAAAGATACATGCAGTAACAAAATATATCAGTATGTTCTAATCTGTTAATATATATGACGGCGCATCCGCTAATGTCAGACGTCAGGTTGACTTTTAGCCGTCAAAAGTCAGCCTAGCGAAGCGTCATTGTCGATGGTTGCGGGGCGCGGCCATCTAGAGTTACGTTCGAGATGGCGCCCACGTACCACGCTCGTGACGAATCGCTTTGCATCTGAGTAATAATTAAACCTAGTGTTCTAATTGAATTGATTTCGCGTTAATTAGACTGTACATCGTTGATTTGACTGTATATTTCAATTATTAAACCCTATGCTGATTAAACCACTGTGATTATAACAAGGACGCCTACTTACCGGCCTACTAGATTTCCTACCCAAACAAGATGAGTTCTGATGAAGGCCCTCCTGCCCCTACATATAATTAAACAATTGAAGTTCTAGCAACGAAAGAAATAACTCATTAGTAAGAATTTCAACTATTACTATAAGATGACGGATAAGGAAGACCCTTGTACTAACGGCGACGCGAATTCGAGGCTCACTGTATACTAATAATGTTCGCAGTTCGCGTCGCCGGTCGCCACAGTGCATGGCTCGACCAGCATTTGTTTTTATGTTCACATACCGTGAATTTCGCATCAACAAGTGTTCCGTGGCCAGATCGTTAATCTAGCCGCGTAACCTTTCCGTACAGAACCCTGAAAAGGCTGATTTACTAATTAATACGAAATTTCACTCCAAATATTTTCAAAGCTTTTCAGCTTTTGCGTTGTACTTTAGCCCTCTAGTTGAATGGGAGCCAATTTAGTGAGTTTGTTGACTAGACATTGTCTATTGTTGGTGCAAATAAAAGATACCTTAAAAGGGATTCGCTTTATTCGTGTATATTTAATTTAAAGAGCGACAGTTAATTAAAGCTTTGAAAACTCACTTTGCACATTAAAAATACATTAACAATAAAAAGACTAACAAGCTTTTCTTTTACAACAGTAAAAAAAAGCTTGAATTTGTTATCCACTTGTATATAATACTAGCTGTGTCAGCGACTTCGTCCGCGTGAAACAGTTATTTTGGGCATCAACTTTTTTTGTTTTTGCCAACCTTTACTTCATCTTTATAAATTTAAACAATACCCCCGACTTCGGTTGCGTCCCGTCGTTCTTGCAAGGCACTAAATAATTTGTCAATTCGAACCAGTACTTCCTGAGATTAACGCATTAAAACAAACAAACAAACTCTTCAGCTTTATATATTAGTATAGATTTTGCATAATATACGAATTGTCTATAGTTTACGGGAATGGCGCATTTAAATATGTGTTTTATTTGAATGGTTTAAATCACGAAATATATTATTTAAACTTATTCTTTATTATTGTAACTACGACCTTTTGCGGATGATTTTAAACCATTTTAAACTGTTACATACGTATATTTTTGGGACAGGTTAGTAACATATAGGGTTCAACAATTCATGGTTCAAATACCCCAGTCATGTGTGCTGTCGATCAAATTAGCTTTGGATATTTGTACATTCATTTTTAATTCACTAGAGCTCATAAAAAATGTTGTAAGCACTCGATATTAAATCTTAATTTTAGATTTTGCTCCATGAATCCAGATTTTATCGGCCTTCATTGAAATTAATAAACATGAAATAATTAACCCAGAAATGAAGGGTTCGCTATAATCTAAGTCAAGTGTGTCGCCCTCTTCAGCCGATAATATCTCCCTCGTGTTGTTAAGGGTTTATAAAATCTTATTATTGGAATTACAAATGATTATGTATGTTTTTAAAACCTTCGCAGTTCAGTGATATAAGGTCGTATATTAAGGTCGAGTTAAGAAAGGACTATAATATTTTCGTATCCAAAAACAAATACGAAATCCACAGACCAAAGCCGGAATTTTTCACTTGCGGTGGTGACGGCTACCCCCCAAAAATCAAGATTACTTAAAAAAATATAAAATTATTAGTAACATTGGACCCGGTGAGCATCGAACCGACGACCACTTAATTGCTGGCATAGCAACCGTGCTCGTCAAATATAATCCTCATCAGCTACGTGCCTGTAAATAAATTTGTGAAAAGCAAAACACCGATTTTTTTTTTAATAAAACACTTTAACGGTTTAAAACACGATATATTCGGGGTCTCCCCGTGACCACGGCTGCTGCAAAGCATACGAAACGTCGGGCCGAAGTTAAAAATCATTTTCAAATAAGTTTAACTAATATATCGCGTTTTAAACCGTTAAAGTGTTTTATTTTAAATGTGTACTACTCGAGTAAACTATAGACAGTACCGATATCTTTACTATATTTTTTTAATTATCTTCATAATTGATAAGTTATGAAGCATATAAACATATTATGTATATATGGAGTAGTTGAACGACTGTAAAAATTTGTACAATAGTCAAAAACTCGTAAATAGATTTGAAGAAACATGACATTACACATTTCAGTTTCATAATTCTAAAGCTATATATCTGAATATAAATTATATTTAAAATAACAACACACGAAACTTGTCCAAAACTTCAAATAAAACGACACGGTAATCCTTGATAAAGTTATATTATTCGTGCGGTCACTTAGACCCCAAGGCGCGGTCAGAGCGAACATGATAGCAGACAAAGGGTTGACTATCCCTAAGGGAAAGAAAACCCGACAAGATACAGATTTTGTATTTCAGATAAGGGTATAAAAAGCTCCGGGTCATTGACCTTTTATCAAGTAGGTCATGGAGGAGGTCTCAGCCCCGAATTTTTGTTTTGATATACTTTAGGCCCAATGTTAGGGTTATCTCAAACAAAAACGCGATGCGACGCTATTTATAAAATGACAACACCGGTTTAAACCAGTTTTAAACCGTTGAAAATGTTTTATTTAACGTTTTGTCGCTCTGCGTAATACGAAATTACTAGGATATAAAGTATCTTCGTATCTCAGTGTGCGCTGACCCTAACGCCAATTCTGCAACTTGTTATAAAAATATTATGGTTCTGTCAAGTTTCATTATAAGTACTTTGCTTATAATAATTGTATCTTAATTTAATTTTTATAATTATCTTTCAAATTTAAAAAAGTATTTAGTTTCGTCAGTTATTTTTGTTTGTCTGTCTGTTCGTTGCCGAACAGAACACCCAAGAAACTCAGTTCGGCGTTTTTAAATATGTCTTATAAACTAATACATTGTTGTAAACTTTTTAACCTAAGGAGCAATTCATATTATTGCCAGGCGGTCTTGTTATTAAAGAAATCGTTCAGACAATAATACGCCTTTTGAGACAATCTAAATTTTCTAACTTTATTAAATTTATTTATCGATAAATTTTAAATCTTGTCTGGCAATTCGTATGTATACGATGTATATAATGTATACATACGAATATAATTAGCTATGTACGAGTATATGTAGTAACTACATTTATTTCTTTTACAGACCGCCTTTGTTGTTTAGTTTTAGTGAAAAATATATTTTTTCTGACTGTGATTTTCAATGATTAATTTTTTTTTTTTTTGTTTTTTAAGTGGGATATGGTTTTTTTTCTAGTCGTGTAATTACATAGAAGTTACAAAATGAAAAAATAAATAAGTATTCAGACACAGAGTAAGTATTATACAAGTACTAAATGCATTTAAATAATATTTTCAAATTTAAGTGCGCGTGAATATACGGGAATGTAAAGATGAAGAAACTCAATGTAATATTTAGAGAGCGCTTCAGTTAAAAGCCTCTTGTGAACAATTCAGAACACTTGCCGGAAAAATGCATGCTTCATGCAAAAAATAAAAACAACCTTAGAATATTTTACAGCTTTTCATAATATTAGACAATATTTAATAATATCTCGATGATGTCGGTATTTTACGCGAGTAGTACACATTCAAATAAATACACTTTAACGGTTTAAAACGCTATTTTAGTTAAACTTGTTTGAAAATCATTTGCGAAACCTCGGGCCGTAGGTAAAATAATTTTCAAACAAGTTTAACTAAAAAAGTTAGCGTTTTAAACCGTTAAAGTGTTTTATTTAAATATACTGTTAAAGTGTTATATTTAATTTTAAGGTACATATCGAGTTCAATTTTACAGCGGTAATCTTATACATATTTAAACATCGAACCTTACTGAAAATAAATTGTAAATTAACTAATAATACATTTCGCGTTTTAAACCGTACAGACAACGATGATCTTCTTATGGCGTGTTAGCCGTTTTGCTTTGTGACAACGTTTACCCAAGTTATTAAAAACACTTTTAAACCGCTTCAAACTGGAAATATAATATTTAAACGATTTTCTAACTTATTCACAAAGTCAACTCTGCTATATAAGCGATTATTTAGATTTGACTTTGACATTATGGATGCCCTACATGTTTAATCTTCCTTTGACTTTTGATTTGACTGCTACAAAGTATCAGAAACCCGAGATCCGTTTATTAATATATTTTTCATTTTAAACCGTTAAATATGCCTATTCAAGTACTACTCGCGTAAATTTCAGACAATATTAATATGGTACTAAATAGTTAAGGTTCCGTCCTGAAACACTCACTACTACGTTTCGACACCGGAAATCGAACCCCATCTAACAATCTCATATAGATGCGGCATCAACATTAGTAACTGAAACGTAAATAGTACGAGATCTCGAAACATTCTTCAGCGTTGAAAACTCAAATACAAAGTTACAAGTGTTGTCAATGTAGAACCGAAAATTTTTCAGCCTTTCAGGGCCCGTGTTTAATTCAGAGATTCATATTCAAATAAGTACAAATGCTTTGTGAATTATTGCGCATTCTTGCTTTTAGGTTGTGCCTTCAGTGCCCCGCTGGGGCATTACACTCGTATTTTTTATCACTGACAGCAGGCCAGATAAGCATTACATCAACGTATTACATCAAATGTAGCCCACATTTGATGTAATACGTCAGCCATATATGTAACACCTATACAAGACGTGTTGTCGATCTATTTTGGCTTTACATTCTTAAATTGACAGATTAAAGTTCACGGTTTCTTCATCTATATATTGTCTTTAGAAAAGGCGGTTGAAATTGATTTAATTAAATTCATTTAAATGAAACACTTTAACGGTTTAAAAAGCGATATATATTATTTCGAATTATTAAAGAAATATGTGGGTTCGATACCCACATCCAACATGTTACTTATCAATTAATATTTTTTTAAGCTTGTTGAATTCTATATTAAATCCAATATATTAAATTAGGTACTTTCAGTAGTTTACGCGAGTAGTAAAGATTTAAATAAAACACTTTAACGGTTTAAAACGTGATATATATAAATAATTTAAAATTTAAATAACTTTAACTAATATACATCGCATTTTAAACGGTTAAAGTGTTTTTACTAGGCATTTAAATGCTAATAGCATTCCATATTTTCAGAAGTTTGACATGTCGGGTCGTAGTTAATAATAAGTTACATAAATCGAATCGAAAAATCGATTAAATGTTTTCATTCTAAGAAAGACACACAGATAAATCTTCAAACCTTCGATTTCGGAACTAGCGGAACATGCAAAACAGAATCCCCAAACCGATTCATTTCGTATCTTTGTTTTTATTTCATCGGAACACATTGCATGTTGAGATTGAGCATTGAATTTGAAATCTGTTTGAATTTTATGTTTGCTCTCGATATTGTCTGGTCATTTTTAACATGTAAAAAACGAGACTTAAAAAATGTTAGCACTAAAAGATTTATATAAATAGATACTGTCTGTAGTTTACGCGTGTAGTACACTTTTGAATAAAACAGCATACCAGCAAACGCGAAGATACAGTTAGTCAATTCTGCAAGGACCCGGTCAGTTTCGCCATATACCACCTATGATGGAACAGATGGCGCTAGCGTAGCAGTTTTAACTTTGAAGTCAGAGACACCCTCCATCTTTAGGTAGTTTTTTTTTTAATAATAGAAGAGGCAAGACAAATATCTGGTTCACTTAAATAAAAGTCAATTACGCCAGCCATATAACATCTACCCATTTTTGACTTTGGATAATCGGAAATTCATCACTAGAACCGAAACGCGATTTCACGTCACGACTTTTTATCTGTTGACGGTGCTTCGTGACCCGGACGGAATTTAGATATTCCTACCACTTTTATATCCAGATCTATAGACGAATATGTTTTAAATAAAACACTATAACGGTTTAAAACGCTATATATTAGTTAAACTTATTTGGAAATTATTTTTAACTTCGGCCCGACGTTTCGGATGCTTTGCAGCAGCCGCCTCCCCGTCTCCACGGCTGCTGCATATATCGCGCAATATATCGCGTTTTAAACCGTTAAAGTGTTTTATTTAAATGTGTACTACTCGCGTAAACTATAGACGAATATGTTTTACCAACATTATAAATTGATTAGAAATATGTTTGACCTGGTGGGGATCAACGCACTACCAGCTGATTATTAGCCATACATTAGTTTAAGAAGCCCGTCTAACGTTTTTAGTGGTTCTGGTAGGCTCGCGCCCCTGGTTGGGTTCTTACTAACAGCTCAAACTCAAAAGATGTATGATCTACAACACTCAAACACACCAAAGGGAGTAAAAGAAGGTCAGTGTAACAAAGATATATAACGAATCATTTGACATATCTGTATAAGACTAAGTATATAAAACTTTATATAAATTAAAAATCTATTTAGATTGAAAAAAAATACCGACACCGGCGGAATTTAAACTGGCATTCACATAGTTCCTTGCTAACCAACTGAGCTGTGTCCTGATTAGAGCAGCAGCACGGAACGCTGTGAATGTCGATTCAAGTCCCGCCTGTGCCGTTATTTATTTATAAAAAATAAAATTTGAAATGCCGAATCTAAAACTCAAAGAAAAAATATAACATACGTAAAGTAAATAGTTCTTGTAGATTCGGCGTTGTCAGTAATTTATTAGGCATAAACATACACGCAATTAAAATGTAATTAATTTTAAAATAGTATTAAGCTGTGTACTCAAAGTGAGGTTCGCAATTACGCTGAACTACACCTAACTACAAATTAGTTTATAAACACACAACTTTGTATTGTCAGCGAGTTGGTGCTGTTGACTGTAGGATTATAGATGTTGAATGTCTGTATAATTCTATTCGCTTTTCACTCGTTATATTTTAATTGCCTAAAAAAATATGCTTGAAATATAAATATGACACGGGCGGGATCGGAACCCATGACCACATTGTTCACTACTGTTGTTCCATCTATAGAGACGTTATTATGTTATACATACTCATTTAACGTACCTAAAGTACATACAAATTTTACACATATCTTTCGCGTTTTAAACCGTTAAAGTGTTTTATTTAAATGTTTACTAGTCGCGTAAACTACTGAAATCCATTAGATTTAATATACTATCCAACAAGCTTAAAAATATATAAATTGATAAGTAACATTTTGGATGCGGTGGGCAAGTAATCCGATTACAAAACATTAATAAATATTTCATTACGTGATTGGTAGTGAAAATCTGTATCCTCGTAGATGGCGCTAGCGTAGCACTTGACTTTAAAAATTAGGGACATCCGCCATTTTCAATTCCCACGTGACTATTGCAAAGGTCGCGCCGTAGTCAAAATAAATTTTAAATAAGTCAATTAATACATTTAGCTTTTTAAACCGTTAAACAGTGCTTTATTAACTCGGGTAAACTACAGACAATAATCTAAAGAACCTCATATAGACCCTTATAATTAAATTTATGTTTAAGTCTACAATATTTTTTAGATCTTTCTCTTGCTTAAGCGATACTTAACAATATAACTCCAACAAAACCATAAAATTTGGTCTAAGGTATTTACTTTAACAAGCAGACTTGTATCGTGTTGCAGAACCATATATTGTAGAAAAAAGCGCAATTAGTTTCGACAAAACGGCAAGATCGTGTGACGTGCAACCATTTTCAAGGGATAAATGTCAGTTTCTTACAAACTATTTAACTTCGGTTTATGGCTACAGGAATTTACTACTTACTGTAGGTATAATATGAACGAACAATCTCGGTAGCTTAGTTGCAAAATGTAAGCTATACATAAGGACTCAAACCCGTGACGGTTTGAGGGACTGAGAAAATATCAATCAATTCAAATAATCTATCCATGTCACGATGTTCAACCGGTCGTGGATTCGATCCCCACCGGCTCACACATATTTCTAATCAATTTATAATTTTTATGACACATATTGGATTTTGTTTAGAAATCAGGATACTAAATGGGTAGTTAGAATATAAAAAATTCCGTCCGGGCCACGAACCAATATCCACAGATAAAAAAGCCATATAGTTCAATGGAATTTCGGTGTCAGTCTGTAGATTTTGGAATATCTAAAGCCTAAATAAGTCGACACTACGTGTTGAAGGTATATGGATTATTTCATCCTCGATCTAGTGAACCACATGCTTCCCTGCCTTCTCATAAAAAAACCCAAGAACGCTTTTTTATGAGAGGGCACCAATTTTTGACTTTTAAGGTCCTATGTGTAGTCACTCGCACTTCACTCGCTAGGCAACACGATTCACCATAAAGCCGTTAAAAGTAAAGGCGGTTAAAAATTGCGTTAATTACGCTAAAATATTTCACAATAAAAAATTTATATTCAACGTACGAGTTTCGAAAAATCGCGTTACAGCGCATAAGCCGAGCGACTTACGGAGCATTTTAAACAGTTTTATATACTTTAAGCTTTTGTTCTTAACAGTTTTATTTTTAACATACGTTTTTTGTCATGGGAAGTGGATATTTCGTGAATGATTTATGATGGAGAGCTTGACAGCTTTTAAAACTTTGTATTTAATAAAATAAAAATAAATAATAATCTTATACATAGCACATATGCAAATAGATTTTAGCTTGTCTAAGCCAATAACAGATCGATACCATAGTTTAAGGTTTGTTATGACTGCTTCATTTGTATAGTCGTTATTTTTCTATGATAGAAGGGAGAATACCCCAGTCATATAACATCTTTTAATCGAAAATAAATTGAAAAAATTTCGACTCGGGCAGGTCTTGAACCGGCATCGTCAGCGTTCCGTGCTGTTGCTCTACCAATTGAGCTACCGAGTCCTACACCTCATAGTCGAATTTTTTCAACTTATCGATACATGCACCTCTCGCGCCATGTAATTTCAACCTTGTAATTACTATTTATTTATTTATATATTATTTTCCATTTAAATTATATAGTGCCTTCATGTGCAATAACATGTAAAAAATAATAAAGTTTTCAAACATATAACATCTCGGCAAAATGCGCTATGGACCTATTTTGATTTTGGACATTCGGAAACCGAAACGCGATTAGGCTTCACGGCTTTTTTATCTGTATACGTTGGTTCGTGACCCGGACGATACTTTCGATATTCCTACTACACATTTAATATCCAGATATTCCAGACGAAGTTCAACATAATTCAGAAGAAATCTGAATTGATAAATTGATTGGAGACTTGATGGGTAAGCAACAGCACGGAAAGCTGACGATGCCAGTTCAAGTCCTGCCCGACTCGAAAATTTTTTCAATTTATTTTCGATCTTTAAATTGACTTGATGGGTTTGATACCCACGGCCCGTTGATTTTTAGCAATACATTGTTAACATTAGACCTTAAAATCTGGAGCAGTCTGATTCTAAAATAGCTGGACCGAAAACCATACCAGACCGAAATATGAAAAAATAAACGTCAGTGACTATTGCAATCAGATATCGAGAGTTCCTTTCAGTCTTTCAAAGCAATACAAATTACGGCTTTCAGGGTAATCGTTGGCAGTTACAGTTCTTAACTGTTAGAAGAAGATGGCGTTATGGTACTTACATGGGAGTGAATAGCACAACGCTATCACATGGTTTCGTATGAAAGTCGGTGATTTATATTTTGTCGTTAAAAGAAGTGACTATACTTGAACTTATAAATGCTTACTTTCCGGTTTAATTATATATTTAAATAATTTTTTTATGTTAATCCTATATAGATGGTAGAGAAAAGACTCTTATATCCGCGTAGTATGCATAGGCATCCCAATTCGATTTTGCAAACCCCCTCTTCGTTTACATAAATATATAGGTCGTGTCCCGTCGTGCTTAAGTTAATCTTAAAAGATGGACATATAGTGTCGCGGACATGTTTTATACATTACATTTAAAGAGGAATCATTCTTTATTATTTTTTGGGTATCTTAAACCGTTTTTGCTGCAATTTTCCCCGTTTTTCAATGAATTAAATAAATAACCTTCCTCAATAAATGCTCTAACCAACGCAAATATTTTTTTTTATTCCAACCAGTAGATCCTAAGATTAGCACTTTCAAAAAAACAAGAAAACAAACTCTTCAGCACTTTATTGGTGTAGATATAGCACTAATGGTTATAATTTTAACATCCGTTGCATTGTCATCGTGAAATAAAAATAAACGTGAATAAGCTGAAAATGGCAAAATCCTTGATCCAATTATCGCACTTCTATCATAAAAAAAAAGTAATTTAATCTAAAGAATAATCAAATAAATAAAGTACATAATTTGATTGCAGTTGCTTGAACTTCAAGTACAATAAAGCTCTCGAGTTTGTTACGCCGAAGAAAATATGGGCCAATACATCGCTATAAAATGGTTATAACTAGATGTGGTTCGCAATTAATAATTTTTATAAAGATACATAATATAGCAGTTTATTTGTAGAAAAAATGCTGGAAATGTTAAAATCATTACGCAATTTTTACTGAAATATAATGGTTTGGGTCTGGAATAGGGCAGAAATGCTGATCAGGAGAAATTTACAAGCAAGTATGTAATCGTTATGATCAAATCTATATGTACTAATGCTATAAATGCGATAATAACTCTGTCTGTCTGACTTTAACGCCGAAACTACTGACCCAGTTTTTTATGAAATTTGGTATACAGATATTCTAAAGCGTGAGAAAGGACATAAGCTTTTGAATGCCATAAAAAGGTTGTTAGGGGTTGAAAAGGGGGATGACAGTTTTGTATGAAAATTCATGATTTTTGAAGCTAGAACAATGAAACTTTTTTCTTTGGCTTTATGGGAATAGGAGTGAGTGTGGGAGTGGGATTTAGAGTAGGAGTGATATGAGGTGAGAGTGGGAATGTTGCGGCAAACTAGCACTTACCACACAGATTGGCTGCCTTGGATGCGCCCTTTTATAAATAAATACAATAATTAAATATTCTAACTAAAGTCACTATTCCACGAAGGACGAAGTCGCGGGCAAAAATAAAATACAATGTAGTAAAACGGGTGATATAAGGGACACCCTCGATCTTCAATCCCCCCATGACCGTGGCTGCTGTAAGGCATCCAAAACGTCGGGCCTGAGTTCAAATAAATTTACTAATATATTTAGTGTTTTAAACTGTTATAGTGTTTTATTAAAATCTAGTAAAACGGCAACAGAAATGTGTCTGATCATGCCTCATACAGAGGACACTAGGACTTACATACATTCTATTCTTTCTTTTATCCATTAACCCTTTATTTAATCTTGTTAATGTTGTTTTTTGGAAAGTTTTGTTGGCATATCTAGTTCTATATATCGACGTTAAGAATAAATGACAGCGTGGCATATTTGAGCGTATTTTACGATTTCCGCAGCACCTCGTAAATAAAGTAGCGCCGCGGAAGATTGCTCTTTTATCCGCCAAAGTTTTAATTAACAAGCTACAATTAGGTTTCTATGGAAATATACTAATTATATTTTCTCAAACTATAGAAGATTCAAACGTTTCTCTTGTTTATATAGCATAAGTTATAGATTAGAAAAGAAAGGACGCGACGATCGAAGACACAAGGGAAAGAGGATTGTGTATTTTATGTAATAACTAGTTGTGCCAGCGACTTCGTCCGCGTAGAATTTTTTTAGATATGATTTTTTTTTTGCATACCTCTTCCTTATCTTTATATAACACATTTAAGTGTTAAATGAAACATGGTCACGGGGAGACACCACGCCTGCTGCAAAGCATCCGAAACGTCGGGCCCAAGTTAATAATTTTTTTTTAAAAGTTTAACTAATATATCGCGTTAGAAACCGTTAAAGTGTTTCATTTAAATGTGTACTGGTCGCGTAAACTATAGACAGTAATAACATTAAGTGTTACCCACGACGTCGGTGGTGTCCTGTCGCGGACATCTTCTTAGATCTTTTAAAAAAGTTTTTTCTTTTCAGTTTTCACAGCGTACACAACGGAAGCCTATAAAGATACTTTTCACCGTATTTTCCACAATTTCCTCCGTTTCTTTGCATCCTATTGGTTGCAGCCTGATGTTTGGCTTAAGACTTTCTCGATAAATGCTCTAACCAAAACCGGTAGAACAAATAACCTCTTCAGCTTATAATATTGTTTTGGCTTTTTTAGAAGCCTAAAAATGTTATTTGATTGACATACTTAAAGATGGAGTGACAGCGGAGCTAAGTAACATAATTTTTTTCACGGAAAATCTAATTCACGGAACCCTAAAGACACTAATTGAAACGACAGGAAACATCAGGACTTTTATAACGGCGCATTCGTCCGTAAACCTTTTCTACAATTGGTATTTCAAAGGAGACAAGCATTTTGGATCCTAAAACAATGACCAACAATAACGTTACGAGTAAACAAAGTTAACCGAGCGAGAGAAACCGCAGGCAACGAGTAGACTCCAATATACATTCCTCTAGGAATGCCTTTCGCTACGGTGCTACCACAGTGCTGAAAATAAACAGTGAGTCAAGTCTGCTTGTAAAAACTATAGATGCAAAGATTTTGTAGTTTATCCGATTGATACATATTAAGCACACAATGGTTTAAAACTTGAAAAATAATCGTTCAATAATGTCTAATTACGACCAGACGCTAAAATGTTTCATTTAAGATACATCCCCTGGTCATTGTATTATGTAGTTATATATTTGTATAAAATAAAATATCACTAATAGATAAGATTCTAAAAAAAGAAGGTTAGTTTGGGTGGCAAATTATAATAGTTTAAGTTTTGTTTCGCAGTTTTTTCCACAATTTTGCGGTACTACTAGTTATCTAATAAAAGACAGACTGAAACTCAGCGTTTAGCAAACCAAACATAAAGTGATTCTTTTTGGCCAAAATTAAAAATTTTATATTTTTTTTTCACTCTATTCATTGCTACGAAAGATGAATGAATACTTAAAAAAAATTAAAAAATCGAAATTAAATTGAAAAAATTTTCGATTTTTAAATTATATACTTAGTGCCTTCATGTAAAAAACATTAATGTTTTCAAACCTTTAAAATTTGCTAGTTTTTTTTTTACTCGTAAGTTTGTGCTAATCATCGAAATATTCATTAATTTATTGTTTAGTCTTATCAATTTCAAAGAAAACATTCTTACAATGTCTTAATATTTCAATTATATTTTGTCCACTAAAAGTTAATAGACCCAGTTTTCTTTACTCTTCTTACCGCGAAGTATTTATGCGAGTGCAAAAAAGCCACACCACTTAAACAGTTAAATAACTTTTAAGCTATAAATAAAAAAATAAATAAAAAGCTACGCTCATTTAAAACTTTCCACTAAGGTCTATATGCTATAACTTCCTCTCTTACATTTTAGTCAATACAAGTCACATACAGCGTTTATGAGTGCACCATACGACAGTATTTTTCATACAATAAACTCAATGAGAGTACGATATTTTACGCCCGAAAATAAAACTCCAAACTTGAGTTGCTGCTCGTAAAATTTCTTCAAGAAATGTTCGAGCTTAGTACAGAGGTGCATACAAGTGCTGACTTTACAACCTCTCATATTGCAAGGAGTTTAAGAATTTTATGGTATTTTTTATATGACCCGACGGTGTGAATATTTAGAGCTTCTTAAGATTATATATCTGTGATATTGATGTGTTTTTTTATAGTAGTTGTTCTAGACCCGATATTCATTATACGTTACGTACTCCTACAATATTATTATTAAAATTTTTGGTTTGTCATTTAAATTGTTGCTCCATCTTAGAAGCTGAAAATACCCTTAATATTGCGTCGGGTCGTTGCTAAAAGATTTAAATTAACGACCTTTTATGAGTATTATTTAAACATCAGGCTTATAATTTTATTTTATTTAATTAAGAAAGAAACATAACAGAATCACCAAAATAATTTGATAGTAAGAATAAAGTATATAACACAAAGGTGCATCCTAAAAAACGTTTTATAGATAATCTATACTAATATACAAAGCTGAAGAGTTTGTTTGTTTAACCGCGCTAATCTCAGGAACTACTGGTTCGAATTCTGTACAAACGGTTCAAGATACCCAAAAAATGTGTATGAAGAATGATTTTTTTTTGAAATGATCTATGAGCTACGGGAAGCGACGCGACTGCTGTCGTAGGTAACAACTTAAGTTTATAAAGATAAAGCGGTTTGCAAAAACGAATTTGGTTGCCCAAAATAACTATTCTACGCGGACGAAATCGCTGACACAGCTAGTTTATGTATAAAAGTAAGTTAAAACATATATGTTAAGCCTTTAAAGAATTAATAATTAAAGGCAAAAACATAATAAAAAAATATAAACAACTTTTATAACATTGCCTGTGTTACAAAAGAACGCTACATTTTCCGCTAACATTTATGACCACCACTTATGAGGTTTAAAAGTATTAAACTAGCTTAAATAAAACATGCTCATTGAAAGAAAATCCTATTTTCATTTTCTCAGCGTACTTGAATTCTCTACAATAACATATTACTCCACATTAAGATGTGTGTACGTGAAAAACATCGCCTGCGTTTGTTATACCTTATGTCGTTATAATAAGGGTTGTTTTCGCAAAGCAAGCCTTCAAGCGAGGATTGAATTTTCGTTGTTAAAAGCATTTCATAAGAGTTCTACTGCGTGGAAATAAAGTCCAATGTCGTTTATTTTAATGTTATTCAGGTAATGTAAGCTTTGCAATAATTCTACAATTAAGCAGACGCCTGAAACACGAGACTCAGATATCTATTTCATAAGCGGTAGCGACTAGAAGTATTTCTGTTATTTCTGCGTAAAAAAGAATTTGTAGAGTATATTAGCAGTCATCTTAACATATCGATTAATATCATACATAATTATCCAAATTTTAATATTTTAAAGACCTTTTATTTATATCAAACACGTGATTATATCCGTATTTCTTAATGGTTTTGTTAACGGTTAGTATTTCGCCAATTTCAATTATAAAAATCAATTTTAATAATTTGACGGTCGCTGTAAATTGATAATGAATGCGCAAGAGTAGATCATACCTAAAATCCTGTTTTTTCAACTTGTATTCACTTTATTTTAAAGGTAATAGATGAGACATCTATGCCCTACACGATTAGAATTACTCATAATTATTTCAGATTCGAATTCAGAGCAATCAAGCTAGAACGAAGTATATGTCCTTATTATCTATGTCAACTATACATTACTACACATTACTTACTATACATTAATCGCTATTCGCTTTTCATTTAGAGCGCATACCGCGTTGTGTTCAGAAGATTTATGAGCTGACCCAAAATGAAATTGAGTCGACACACTCAGACGATTACCGAATGTACCTGCGAGTTGTAATCGCTAGTGGAGGGTAGTACGATTTATTGCTTCTTAAGGGTTAAAAGACTTTTATTTTTGGAAATGGGTAATTTTACCCTAATTGGGTCTTTATCAAAACGTGGCTTACGATATCTTAATAACATCTTATCGAATAGTTTGTATTGTTCACTTGATATTAGACACTATAATATGTATTTTATATAATACAAGAGGACAGTCAAGCATCGCGTTCATATGATGGTAGAAGAAATACCCCAGCCACAACATCAAAACAAGATGCGCCGTTGACGAATTTGACTTTGGATATTCGGAAATCACAGGCTGAAAGCGTGAATACACTTCATGGCTCTTTTATCTGTGGGTAGTGGTTCGTGATCTACCTATGTCTCTATAGTATTCCTACGATCCATTTAGTATCCAGATACTAAATTTTAAATTTAGATCCAGTACGTCAATGAGCCCGTCATGTGTAAATTGAAAATATATTTAAATTAAAAACAATTAAAATTTACAAAAGTACTTAAGTTATGGACATAACTGGATGTTCTAGGTAGTCTAACTAGGTTTTGTAGTTAAAAAAATTAGTAATAAAAATAGCATGTAGAAATCTAAATATTGTCTATAGTTTACGCGAGTAGTACACATTTAAGTAAAATACGGTAACGGTTTAAAACGCGATATATAATAGTTAAACTTATTTGAAAATGATTTTTAAATTCGGCCCGACGGGGAGTCTCCCCGTGACCACGGGTGCTGCAAAGCATCCAAAACGTCGGGCCGAATTTAAAAATAATTTTCAAATAAGTTTAACTATTATATATCGCGTTTTAAACCGTTAGTGTTTTATTTACATTAATTTTACTATACCTAGTCACAGACTATCGAAACATAGTTAAGTCCAGCCCGAAATTCCGGATACGAAACATAATTAACTTTAAATAACAATTATCCCGTCCTTTTGTTTGCACGTCCCAATTTAGTTCGTACAGTTAGCATGGAAATGTATACAAAAACATTTCGATGCTGTCGGTACTTTCATAATTGTCTTTTGTAGTCTTTGTTATTGAAAATCCTCTTTTAAATGTCGCGCTGCAGCTGTTGCCGAATATCAGACACATTAAATGCTTTTAATAAACTAAAATGATGACTTTTGGTTGCGGTTACCCTTTTACGATTTAAACGGGAAAGTATTAAATTTAATTGTATTTCACAGCCCTAGGATCCCCCATACTCCCCCACTATACAGCACAGGGTGCATAATCTCTCTTTTTTAATATACAAAAAATAGAGTACAGTATAGTTTTATAATATATTTATAACTTTCAAACTATATAAGTTACTCGCGAACTCCTTCAAATGTCTATATGAAAAATTAAATAAATAGTTTCATTTCGAAGTAGACAAGATCTAACGGCAGCGTATATGTACATTTTTAACACGATTTGGTTACAAAAATCATAAAGAGAAAGGAAAGGAATTGATAGTTTTTAAATAGTAACATTTTAATGACGTATAGGATTTTTAAAATTATTTTTTTGTCTTAATTATCTGATAAATCTTTCCTTACAGAACAACGTAATCGCTTATTTGAAAATCACATCTCCTGAACAAAATTATTGTCATTATATATAAATAATTACATGTATATTGCACTCATGTGCAAAATATAATTTAAAAAATCGATTTTAGATTGAAAAAAAATGACGCGTCACGGTAGCTCAATATGTTGGAGCAACAGCACGGAACGCTGTGGATGCCGGTTCGAGTCTTGCCCGTGTCGTAAAAAAGTATTCGTATCTACTCATTTTTGTGCTTCGTTAACCGCTAACGTGTTGCATTTTGTTAAGTGCAAGATGTTCTGGGTTGAAGTCACCGGGATATGTTGTTTCGTTTGTGCTAGGTACAGAAGTCTGTTTACCTGCTTCTTAAAGGACCGATCAGTGAAACAAACACAGTCTATGTTTGTCCCATGGGGCGTGGAAAATTGGGTTACGCATAAGCCTTTTGCCGCCACAATGGAAGTTTTATTACCAGGCCTTGTAACAAAGGATGGGAAAGTATTGGAAAATTACTGCCACAGCCATCGTGTTAATATCGCTAAAGGAAAATAAATTTCCACTTTAAATTCTGACAAATTAAACAAACATTTGACAAATATCACTCGAAATACTTCACAATTAATTAAACCGAACCTCCATCTGTCTTCGGGACTATAGTAAGTGTGGACTTAACATCCACCGAAAGCTATACAGCTGTAAAGCTATATTTTATGAAAATATATGTTTATACCAGTTACATGTTATATTGGGCCTTGGCACCTTTCACCTAATTCTCTGTCCTCTTGTGTAAAAATAGAATCCGAAAAATCGGGCCGTTAAAAATCACTGTAAAACTCGAGATATATAAGTTAACTTATATACTATATATCTCGAGTTTTAAACAATTTAAATTTTTTTATTAATCTGTTTTCTATTCATATAAACCTTTCACAATGTTTCTGATCAATATTTTCTTTTTTCATCTTTGTGTAATAATCACCAAACATCTACTCGCGTAAACTACAGACAATCATATTTTCAATTTATTTATATGTATATGTTGTTAATATACAACTGATAGTTACACGATTTCATATTTTATAAAATAATAAATATAACAGCTAATATATTTCGCGTTTAAAACCGTTTAAAGTATTGATTGAATATTGTTTACAACAGATAGTAAGCAAGAAAGTATTTTTTAAGGTATCGTAACAACTGGTTAAATGTAATTATGTTTTAAATCCCATTGGACTGTAAAAAGTCCTAAAACGAGCGAAATTGTTTGGTAAAGCCTCTGTCAGACGCAGACCACTTGTAAAAACGATATGAAAGCTTCGGAGGCTTTCAAGGAAATCGGGCGCTATATGTGTATTGAGATTAATTGTTTGTGAACCTTTTTGAAAAGAGTAGATTGGAATAGGAAGAGATCTCAAATATTCTCTTGTGCATTTGACAGCTGTGGTTTTATTGTTATTTTATGATTTCGTAAATTGAGCTTTGTTTATCAAATACTACATTAAACTAAAAATACAGTTATGTGTTGTCTGTATGAGGTGCACTCACTTCACCCAGTGCTACAATAAAACAAGTTTAAACGGTTTTAGTTGTGAACTTTCAACAAGGACGTTAATCTTATCGTAGCAACTGTAAAAACCTTCTGTCGCAAATAATTTATTGTATATATATTATGATAGTAACTCTGTATGAAGTAGATCGTGTGTTCGAGTCCTTGGGTATTCTGGGTTACAAACCACCCGAATTTTTATCTGTGGACGACAGATGAAATATCCGCGAACTTTAATCGTCTTTCAACTTCTATTTGGGCGAATATTTAAAGCCAAAATAGGTCAATAGCATATCTTGTTGACATTTTTTATGTATAAGTAATTACAATATAATATAACTCAAAGAATTTGGTTCATTATCAAACCCGGTCACTATAGCCACTGTAAAGAATCAAAAACGTCGGGTCATATACAAAATTAACATATACTATTCATTCAAAAATGTTTTCGTTAATTTTTCTAGGATTTGAATACAGGTTTGCTTACGTACTCATTTCAATCACTGGGCCCAAGGGACGGTCAAATTATAAAAGGACATTTCAGAGGTTACAAATTTAACATCAGATCGATAAACCACTGAATGTCATTTAATAAAGAGTGGATTCCCTTTGGGTACATGAAATATAATACTACGACCGAAGCTGGTTTACACGGCTGTTAGTTCTACGCCAAGTCCCCACGATAACAAATTGACAGGTGACCCTCGACGTTACCGAAACGTGACGTAACAGCTGTTAAATTTAATTGACATGTTCGAGAGCTGTAAGAGTACTTGATTCGCTTGTGCGGAACAGGGCAGTGTATTAGTACAAGAGGTCGAGTCGTATTTAAAACGGTTTGAAACGCGAAATATCTCATTTTATTTATTGAAACTACGATGCTACGAAAGAAATACACAATTAAAGCTTCCGAAACATCGGGCCGTAATAAAAAAATGTTTAACTAATATATTAAACTGTTTGAAACGCAGAATATATTAGTTAAACAATTTTCATTTATTAAAACTACGATGGTTAGGCCGAATTCATTTTGACGATACTATCTGTAGTAAAGAATAATTAATCAGCTCAATATTAACATCTGTTAAAAAAAAAAACAAAGTCACTTAGATTATTTAACCTTGTTTAAACTAAACATAATTTAGTGTAAGTAGCACCAGGGTACAGCTACGATCAAAATAATTCGCTGTAACGCTTGCTCATAATTACCTAAATAGAGCTATAAGCCACTTAATTACGTTCTCAAAATAAGGGCACATACACACGAAATAAAACATAACTCTAGTAAATATTATTTACTTCCGTCTATATTAGGCTTAATTTTCCGACTATATGAATAACTAAAGAATGGATATTGATTTTGCACGTCAATGTATATTTGTTTCACTCTGGCAATTAAAATACTAAACTGTTTTTGATAAACTATTTAAATCAAACAATTTTGCCCGGTTTAAAACGCAATATATTTTTGTTAACATATTTTCTATTTATTTCAATTACGGCCCGAGATTTCGGATGTTGATGTTCCGTTAAACGAATTTAAAACTAAGGTCTAAGGTTTGTATAGTCTGTGTAATTAGAATCAGACCAGTATATTAAGAGTACATAACCAGACAGATTAAATTATTATTACCGTTGTTTCCAGCTAGATATATTCAAAATTGTAATCTGTCCCCACAAAAGGACCTTTGGAGCTATGGTCCTAAAACGACGTTGGTGGGCTAGTTGTATTTTTAATATATACAAATCCAATATTAAGTCTGTGTGGTTTTAGGTAGAATTTTGGTTATTTAGATAATAATGTATTTTAATATGTTCGACCTTTGATAATCGTTTATTTAATTATTTTTATTTTAACCAGACTAACAAAATATATAATACATTAAGTAGTTTAAATTTAATGTGTAATATTTTAAATTTTAATTTAATTTTAGGTTACCAAAAATAATTAAAACAGTCCCAGTTCAATTATACTCTTAGCCTCGTTTCAAAATCCACTAACAGTAATAGTTAAGATTAGGTAATTAACTTATAAATAAAATTAATAAGAATAAGACACATATGATCTATAGGAGAAAAGGAATTGTATCTAATGTACAATTAAACTATTTATAATAAACATGGTTAAATAAAATTATGCAAACAAATGACCATGTTGTAATGTATAAACAAATATTATTATTTTTTATTAGAAACACCGATAGAAGGCCGGATGATGGCAGATGATGGCTAACCTAACCACTTCACCCATTTCGTTGCGTACTAACAAATAAATTACAATATAACAATTTTCTCCTTCCTTACTGCTTGTAAACAAAGCCACAACTTTAAGTGTTACTCAAGTTGACATTGACTATAAGTAAAGGAATTAATGTCTTCCCGCTTGTAAGAAGCCTACGAGACTGGTGTGTCACAATTTAATAACGCTGCTGAATAATTTGTTAGATATAGAAGTAGAGTTTATGGAGGGCGTCTTAATTAATGGTGTAAGATGCCCATATGGGCATGTTGATGTGTTTATTTCACCAATCGAACAATTTAACCGTTAAGCCGTTGTCTAACTTATGTTTATTGCCCCGAAAATTAATATTTTTTCCCCGGGAATAGAACCTATACTCGCAACAACATCGAACCACGAACGTCAAGTTCATAAATCAATGTGGTCATTGATATGATTAAAATATTTTGTATTTGAAAATATAACCTAAATAAAACAGCGTAAAACATTTACTTTTTTCTTTAAAAAAGTTTTCTTTAACTGTTTAAATTTAAGTACAAATAATTAGTGATAAACAAAGCATAGATTTCTATTGTCAAGTATTGTATGAACAAAGATGATAATTAAAAAAATAATTAACTAAAACAACTCGCTGTAATTTCTAAAAACTTTAGAAATTACTATTGTATTAAGAAAACTTTACAATTGTATTTTTTTGTAAATGTTGACTGACAATAATTGTACATGTTAAATCTCATTAATTAATATATTTTTTATTTTTGATATTGTTATTTGTTTAAAGAAAAGAGGACAGTTTATCATACTTCATGTTCAAAATCCTACATTGTAAGCGTCCAATATAAACATTTGAATATTTTATGAGGTCACTGAAACCTTTGTCCAGATCGTCTGTCATAATGACCAAGATATATTCAGTAGACCGTTTAGGCTTTTGTAACGTCATCAAAAATTCATTCCATGTGAAGGGCAACAATTACAAAACTTAAAAAGTACTGTCTATAGTTTACGCGAGTAGTACACATTTAAATAAAACACTGTAACGGTTTAAAACGCGATATATTAGTTAAACTTGTTGAAAATGATTTTTAACTTCGGCCCGACGTTTCGGATGCTTTGCAGCGGCACATAGACGACAGTACTTCTTAAGTTTTGTAATTGTTGCCCTTCACATGGAATAAAATTGCGTTCTAAACCGTTAAAGTGTTTTATTTAAACTTAAGAAGTACCTACAATTTATAACGAAGATAAGACTATTCCAAAGTCAAAAATCATTTATACATATAGGAACAAAATAGACTTATGAACGTCACAAAACTAAAGAATCTAACTTTACATTTACTATCAGTTCTCAAATCAATGGCGTATAACGAACGAGAAGAACTGGCAATAAACACGCCGTCACTCCTTTCCGTCAATGAAAAAAAAACAGTAATATATCAGTTTGTAAATAACTAATAGATTGTCGACTTTTTAATTTTTTTTTTTTTTAACATTACTTTGAAGACATACAAAATAAATTATATTCGACTAAGATCTGTTTGCTACGCCGTAGCCGTACTGCTTACGCTGTAGCCGTTCTCCCTGCATCGTAGCACATAGTATGCTATGTTCTGCACTAGTTATATTCTGAGGTAGTGCCTTAAACATTTGTTTGAAATAAATTAAATTAAATCCATACGAACAATACGACAGGTTAAGCAACGAAACTTATATATACGAAGAAATAAATAGTCGATATAAATTATTTAAATTAATTTATATCGACAATACTAAGCCTTCCCTCTATTAAGGAAAGACAATTATTTGTATTACTTTTAGGTATTGTCTGTGTTTAACACATGTACGTATTTGATTAAAATACTTTACGTATAAACGCGAAATATATTAGTTAACTTGTTTATTTATTTCCACTACGTCGGGTCCCCCGTCGCCATGACTTCTGTAAAGCATCGAGCCTTACTTACAATATTTTGTGAATAAGTTTATAAATATCGCGTTTTAAACCATTAAAACTATTTAATTTAAATATAGTTCCTTTATATATATAGAGAATATTTCATCTACGTTATGGACTGTAAAATGTTGATACTTGTACGCCACCGTAAGCTGTTAAACCACGCTCAAACCGTTTTAATCCGAGAACAGTGTTTCCGAGTGCGTTATTAATAACGAAACTAGAACACTACGTTTTTGCTGCAAAACTATTCCAGTTATTTTTTGGCAACAAGTTATATTTTTACTGCTTACTTACACATATAACAGAAAACTATTAATATTCTGCTATAGTGAGTAATATTGAGTCTTGAACTTGCTACAGAACGTAAACAAAATGTGAAGGTAAACAAATATTTACTTCTGAAAAATTCTAACGGTTTAAAATAAGATTTATACTGTACTTATTTATCAGTTTTGGAGGCTTTGCAGTAGCCCTGCTCGTTCGAAACCCTTTCATGTGTTTATTTCATATTATGTACAACTTACGTAACCAGAATACAAACAAGTCTACTATATATTATGTAACCCGGCACACTCTTGGCCAGCTGCTTATTAAGCCCGATGCAGCGAGATAGCCGGCAGCCGGCTTATCAGGCAAAATATTTGCCGGCGGCGCGCTCAAAATTATTACTACACGTTTTTATATTATGACTGTATTTTGCGATGAATAAGCTTAATTTTCTGTATAAAAATTACTGAAACTTTTATATTAATGTTTTAAGTAACCAAATTATCATCTTAGTGGAAATTCATCATTAGTTTAGTAGTAACTGCATTCGAGCGTGGACAGTAAGGTCGATGAAATATCTTTTCGATATTTACGATATAATACGAAAGAAAACCCCACTTTAATAAGTGGGGTTTTCTATGAAAAAAAAAAGTTAAGTTCATCTTATTCTAAAAAGGGGCTTATTTTTAAAATGTAAGCTAATAATTATTTGACACGGCTAATTAGGACTGGATGATAAAGGTTTTCGCTCTTATCATGTAATTCCAATGAAAAAAATGTCAATTCTTCCGTTGGTTGTCTAGTCTTGTCCGATTCTAATGAAATTTGGCGTCAGTGTAGATAACAAATAACTCATACATTTTTAAAGTGAAAAAAAAATTTGGTTCCTGTGGTACGATTAAGACAATCTTATCAAGTTATTTTTAGTAACCACTTCAAATTGAATGCAAATATTAAATTTAAATAAAACATTTTAATTGTCTCCCCGTGACCACGGGCTGCTGCAAAGCATCCAAAACGTCGGGACGAAGTTAAAAATAATTTTCAAATAAGTTTAACTAATATATCGCGTTTTAAACCGTCTAAGTGTTTTATTTAAATGTGTACTACTCGCGTAAACTATAGACAGTAATTCAATTTGCTGTGAAAATAGTATACAAATACCGAATTACCCAATGTCATTGCTTTCCTAATACACTGAAAAACTACAACTAAGTTTTAAGTAATAAAAGTCTAAATTACGTAGTTTATTTTAAATTTAGAATGCCAATTTCAGTATTCAGCTTGTTCCATGACTATGCAATCGTCAAAAAGGTTCGGTTTAAAAAATGTTAAAAGCGTCTGACGCGACAACTGCAGAAACATGTCGAAACATGTTATAAATATCGGGAGGCAAGTTGCGACAACTTTCGACACGTACGTAATTGCAAAATACTAAAAGCTAAAGTTTGAGCGATGAAAATTTCACGCTGTTCGCCTGTTGCTCGCTATTTTTAGAATTTTAAGTACTGAGAGATGTTAATTATGATCTGTCACATAAAAATTATTCTTTGAATGTTTTGCTAAATTTTGAACTCTGCATTAACCAATTTTTATTTAAATAATTCGCCAGTAATTAGGAATTAATAATCTTCATTCGTAACTTAGCGATTACCCCAAAGATCACCTTAAAGAACCACATCACTTTTATTTTAAACTGTTTCAAACGTTACTTATTTATTTATTTATAACTATACACCCTTATCTAACCATACCACACCAAATCAGAAGTTTTATAAATAAGTTAGTTTAGTAATAGACTGTCGGCGTAGAATATTTATTTTGGACATTAAATTTTGTTTTGCGAACCTCCTCCAATATTTTTTTATTCGAATCAGTAGTTCCTGAGAGTAGCGCGTTCAAACAAACAGCCTTTTATATTAATATGAATTATAAATATTTAAATATATGTGTTTGTTTGTCAATACTGAAATTGGAATTCAATTTAAATTATATTATATTGATGTAAAGGTACTGCAAGTTGCGTTCATCTCGATTCTATTAGAATCTCATTTAGAATTAAACTCCCCGCGTACCGCTGATTAGTTTATTAAACACACGAAATTGTGTTTCAATTAATGCTACGTTTACCTGTTAATAAATTTCTGCTTTGAAATTATTGTATTGGAAGATTGTTTTCATGTTATAATATTATTATATTGTATCAAATGCATTAGGTTAGATATATCGCTACGTGGATTCTCCAACTGTTCGGCCGTAGTGAAGACAGGAACTGTGCTTGTTACTTTAGTAAATAATAGCTGTGATAGCGTCATCGATGACGTCATCTGCGTCTCGTCTTTCTTGCGACATATGATTAAAAGATAGACATATAGTGTCGGGGACATTTTTTAGATATCACATATATATCTTCTTTTATACATATTTTTTGGGTATCTTGAATCGCTTTCGCAGCGTATGGTATAGAATTATTTTTCCCGGTTAGTCACATTTCCCGCCGCTTCTTCGCTCCTGTTTCATAGTCACAGAACAGTGTTTGATAGCCTATAGCTTTTCTCGATGATTGCTCTAACCAACACAAAAATAATTCAAACTAGTAACTACTGAGATTAGCGCGTCCAAACAAACAAACTCTTCTCCATTATATATTAGTATAGATTATGCTGTTTCTATATATTAGGTAAAATTTCCCCGCCTTTCCCCTGATGGAGAAACCTGCTCTAACAAGGACGAATGTACACATTAAGTGCGTAAGGATTGTAAAAACTTGGCAGTTAAAAGGAGTGGCGGCAAGTTTCTTACCAGTTCTTCTCGTTCGTTCTACGTTCATAAGTCAGTCATCAAAAATCAATTATTCATGTAGGTAGATGTACTACACGGTTAAATGATTTTGTAGTGAAGACAAAAACTGTTCTTGTCCTGCAGTTTTTACATTGATTTGAAACTTATTGGACCCGGTGATTGTTAGCAATACTTTGTAACCATTGGACCAACGCATAAAGCACGTTAAACTCCTATACGTAATTAATTCAGAACATTACGCTAATTTTAACATAGGTAAGGGATGATAATCAAGCAAAATTTCAGCACATACTTTATTGTTAATCACCCCTAAATCTCAGCAAATGTTTATTTTAAACTCTACCTCATAACTCAGCCGAATGTCAAACAACAAGTGTCTAACTTAGTTAGCACGGCCTCGACACGGGATAATCATGCTATACTTTGTCTTAGATATGACGATAAGTTTGACAATATGTAATAAGGATGGGGTAGCATGTAATCCTTTAATACTGTAATGCCTTAGTAATAGTAATATATACAGTAAGTCTAATCGTGAAGCAATGGAGTCACGACGAGTCGGTTGCGTATATATGAGTAAATTCTTTATACTTTTAAACAAAATATCGGGCCGTAGTTAAAATAATGTTCAAATAAGTTTAACTAATATATATCGCGTTTTAAACAGTTAAAGTGTTTTATTTAAATATGTTCTACTCGCGTAAACTATAGACAGTATTTAATCTAGTTTATTTTAAAATATAAAAGTTAAACACATTTTAAACCCATATATTAAAGTTAACCGGTTTAAGTCTAACGGATTTATGAAATAGAAAATTGTCTATTAGCGCTGGGACACTTGGCACATACATAAAATTACCAAGATGACAGATTTGTAGGGAAATTCAGTTGGATTTTTCTATACTAGAGAATTTTACAATTCTGGGTTTCAGTCCAGTTGATATATAATAAATTTAATAATAATAAAGAAACAATAAATTTGTACAAAATTATCAGCTTGGTATTGACAGATTCTGGGTTCAATTCTTGGAGATATACAAATCCAATAATAAAACCGATAGAATGTGTCTTCTCCGTGCCTAATGGCTAAAATTCATTTATATGAAGTTAAATGTTGAGGTTGGGACTCATAATATTTTGGGCAATATTACAAGTGTTGCCACCCAAAAACTGAGGCACCGACGACATATTGCAGGCCATTGGCTATAATTTATAACCTCACTAACTGTGAGGGGGTTGCCAGTCGCAAAAAGTCGACAAATCGCCTCTCGAGGCGTGGAAAGAGCGATTTTTCTTGAGGATTGCGATGGCACTGTTTCATGAACAAATATAGGAGAATTTCTGAAATATATTGCATTCAGACTGTACATTATTCATGCTAGGTCTAGACAGAGATATATATTAACTCATGCGTTCGCCGTCGCAAGAGTCGTCTATTTTTATTCTGGAGTCAATAAGGTGTTACCATGAGTATCGAATATTTGAAACAACAAAATCATGATATTGTCCTTGAACACACATGCAGTTGCATGCATTGCAGTGAAAATACTATTAACAGTTTATAAAACGCATGTAGCACGGGCTGCGAAGCATACGTAACATAACGAGACGATATTAAAAAAGTTAAATAAATCAGAAATTTAGTTCTAAGTTCAAATTATTTAAACCTCGCTCGTTTAACCATAGAGTTTTTGAGCGTATGTATTTAAAAAACAAACAGTGATGTAGATCCATGTATAAGTATTAATTAACTGAAAGTAAAAATAACTGATATATAAGATTTTTATTTTATTTTTCATTTATAACGTCGTCGAGCTTGGAAACTTTTCCGCGATTTATGTATGCCACTGGTATTAACAACCGATAACGTAAATATAGTATCTAATTAATTTAAAACTGTTTTTTATGAAGAAAGTCGAAAATATGTAGAATAAAATTTTGAGTTTTTAGCCAATTTCACGCAGGTTATTTTCCACGAAAAATATTCAGCCCGTGTAAAAAGTTCATAAAAATATAACGAGAAATGATGGATTCCTAGTAAATAATATAATCTAGCTCAATTCAGCCAACGACGGCATAGTCGTAAAGAAGTGTTGACGCGAGGGATCCTACTGGAATCATTTTTATTGTCTCCATTTTTTTCCTGAACAGGGCCGAACTCACGCAATAGTTTTATACTATTATAGAGTAATAAGGCCTGAAAATGGGTTTTGCTAATCGTACAAATACTTAGTTTTGTGTCCGTATGTTTGACGATAGACAATGCTTAAGCATAGTCTACAGTTACCGCCAGTATTGTCTTAAATAAATCACCGTTAACGATTTAAAACGACAGTTTTTCGAGTATTAAACCGTTTCAATCGTTACATTTTTATTATAGTTAGATTAAAAAAGCTTAGACGCCATGATAAAAAAAAACAAATGATATATATAAATTAACATTTAAAGGAATTTTTTTCTAGGGTTTTATAGATAACGATTTGATACCCTTTCGTCTACAAGTTAGACTCGGACTTGGCTGTTTTTTTATTTATTTACAAAACAGAACTGACACAGAATTTCTCTAATATGTTTTCTTTGCTCAGCATGTTTATCCGCAATTATCAACATGCTTTCCTTCATTATGGAATATGATTCACAAGTAATTTTAAGTACATACCTGTAATGCTTCCATTTTATTCGTCTAGACTTCTGAAAATAGTTACTTACATAGGTTCAAAGGAAAATCTGGCAACGGATAAAATATTTTTCGGTTAGTGACGATAGCGTATTAAATGCAATGGTGAAAAATGTTACTAAATAAGACGAACCTTAATTATAAAGAACTCTCAACACTATCTTAAATTAATAATAATATAAGAGACTGCAAAAATTAGTGTCCATATTTTACGCGAGACCTTTACACATAAAATTAAACACTTTTAACGGTTTAAAATCCGAAGTCTCAGCTGTTGCAAAACAACGAACGACTGATAGTTAATAATTAATCTATACTAATACTTTAAGCTGAAGAGTTTGTTTGGTTTGTTTGTTTGAACGCACTAGTCTCGGAAACTACTGGGTCGAATTGAGAAACTATTTTTGGGTTGGTTAGAGCATTTATCGAGCAAGACTGTAGACGAAAAAAGATTGCGGTGCGACTAATAGGCGCAAGGAAACAGCGGGAAATGTGAAAAAACGGGGAAAATTATTCAACTGTGGGTTTCCGACGCGTACGCTGCACAAATAGTTGAAGATACCAAAAAATATGTATAAAAAACTATTTCTCTTTAAACGATATAAATATTATCCGAAGCAGTATATGTTTATTTTTTAAGATTACCTTGCAAGAACGACGGGATGCGACCTACGTCGTGGGCAACAGTAAAAGTTTGCAAAAACAAATTTGGATGCTCAAAATAATTATTTAAATAAAACACTTTAACGGTTTAAAACGCGATATATTAGTTAAACTAATATATTGCGTTTTAAACCGTTAAAGTGTTTTATTTAAATGTGTACTACTCGCGTAAACTATAGACAGTATTCAAAATGACTATTCTACGCGGACGAAATCGCCGACACAGCTATTTAACTTATAAATAACCAAGCATTCAAAACAGTTTAAAGTGTTTCATCCATCAAACCGTTTCTTATGATAGTTTCTATTACTGCGAATTCGAAAATGCTTCGAAATTCGAAAATCGTTCCACACCTGTCATAACGTTAAACTTGTCGTAATATATGGATTCCCGAACATTTTAATATAACAAAATAAATCATACCGCCCGTAGAATCCATTCAGCTGACCTGAATGATGGTAAAAAATAAATAAAAATGGTTAACGGATAGAGTATCGTTTTTCTGCTGTCACTATCTTCCGGCAACAATGCTGGTGATTTATATCCCAACAGTGTTTTATTATCATAGTTTCTAACATTAATATTCCCTAATGTATAAATATTTATATACAATCTGTCTATTGCATTTATGAAATATGGCAATATATTTAATATTTATCCTTAGCATACGAATTTGTCTGTCCTTGTCATACTCTCTCTGTATTTGAGCATGTAATCAACTAGTTTTTGGCCTATAGAATTCCGAATATCTAAAGCCAAAACTGGTCGACAGCGCACTTTGTTGAGACGTTATATGGGCTGGGGTATATTATCTTCAATCAAGTTAATATAACTGCCTTACAAAAAAAACTGTGCATATAGATTTTGGTTCAGAACTTGAACATGTTTTTCGGTGTAAAATATTTTTTTAACTTTAAAAGACTTGATGTTAGTTGTAATACTCCAGCCATATAATATATAAACAAGATGCGCTGTCTACCTATATTCGGATATTCGGAAACCCACAGACTGAAACCGAAACACGATTTATTTAAACTCGACGGCTGTGGACGGTTATTTGTAACCCGGACGGAATTTCGATATTCTTACCACTCATTTAATATCCAGATTTCCAAACGAAAACGATTAGACAAATGATGTTGATTATCAACCATACATAGTTATCATTACATCATTACAAATAAAAGCAGAGTAGCGAAAAATATGAGAAAACTCATAATTTTCCACGTGTCAAGTTATATACTTTTTACGAAAATAACTTTGAAATTTTCATTAATTCCGTCGCAAACAATAGAGAAAGTTGTCCTTGTTAGTTGCGAGTTAAATTTTTATCACTTCATTATGAAGTCTCAGCTTTAAATTTTGCCGCGCAATATTAATTAGTTCCACATTTTGATATTAATAAAAGTTGAATTACCTTCGTACTTTTACTGGTTAGTTTTTGTATAGTAGTTCAATAAAATAGAATAGGAATAGAATTTAATCAAAATAGAATATTGTAATTTTAAATTATGTTTTTGTAACAAACATGTAAAAATAATTATTGTCTGTTTACAATATTTTTTGTTTTTTTTTTTTGCATAGCCTTAAACAATGTAATTAAATTCTTTAGACCTTCTTCTTTAGACTTTTCAGTTTATTAATGTTTGATTTATACTTTATATCAGTTTCATTCTTTAATTCTTACAATTTAGTAATTATGTGTATAAAACATACATAGATGTGTTTCAGTTAAACGCATTGTGGTATCTCGGTTTATTATAGGTTTAGGTATATAGGACCTTAATTCTAAAAACTAAAAAAAATGCTAAGTAAGTATGCCAAGTTCTCAAATACAGTGTACTGCCATATTAATTTCTTATTTATAAAATTTAACTAGGTAAACAAAGAGCTTGTTCCAAATTCAAAATTTAAAACACAAATTTTCGAATTTGGAACGATTTTAACGATATCAGTGAAACACATTACTTATTCCATTTTTAAAATTTGCACTTTACATTTTCTTTCGTAATCGTACAATATTTTTCATAAGATCTAGATCTAGCCTTACTCAATAGACTCCATAAATATTATATCAAATCGTATTTATACAGTTTATAAGCGTGGCGATGACGTTTCGAAAATATCGGTGAATTTGGTAAATATCACATTTGAGAATTCACTTTGAAATGACGTGAAATATTCCGGCTCCACTGCCGAAGCATTTACGCAGAATTCCCAATGAATTTTTATTTATTGCTTTCGAATGAAACACGAAAGAGTTGTTGATGTGTAATCAAATCAACTCGCTAGGTAGGTATTTGTTGAAAAAGTGTGTGTAACTTGTTTTTTATGTCCTGTCTGAAATGTGTGTCGTACTGAAATTGGAAATGAATTAACTTGAACGAAAAACATGCGTAACATAAGCGTACTTTTTAACTTATTTTAATTTTCACATGTTTATTACTAGTACGTTTGGCTGAATGATATTTCTTGTCTAGTTTATTTAAAAGTTTTTTTTATATTTATATTTTAACAAGGTGAAATGTGTTCCGACATAGAAAACATTATGTGTAAGATACTTTAATATAATTGGAGAGCAAATTGTGCTATCGCTTAAGAATTATATCCTCCAGACAGTCCAAAATTAAAAAAAACTATCCAAAGCCAAAGTGGCTGGGGTATTTTACCTTTTATCATTTGAACCCCAATGTTGTCTGTTTTCTTCTATGATATAAAAAAAAAACTTTTGACGGGTTAAATTGTGTTGAGAATTAATTAAATAATATAGTTAGAAATTTAAATAATTATTTTTTAATTATTGTAATTTACTCGTGTAAACTACAGATATCACTGTAAGTGTATAGCAAGCTCTTACATAGCTTAAGCTTCATAATAAGCCACCATTGAATGTATTAAATCACCCCAAGAACTTGGGCCATAACCGCTCAGCGGTTTGTGCCAAAAAGTTGTGAAATTAGCCACCGATTTATGGGTAAGATGCTAATGTCCCGGATAATATTCCGGCCGTTTTGCGGAATAACTGATTTACATGTTTTCCTGCGACACGAGTTAATACGTTCGATGGTGAAAGTTTTGTGATGTTTCGAAGTTGTTGCGCAACAAGCCCCGCCTCGGGGTTATGAGGCTTGTTTTCTTCCTTCGTTAAATCTTTGAAAAATAAGCAATGGCTCGTTCAAAATATCAAGGTGAAGACGTGCTTTTCAAATGTTTTTAACATACATATGGCACATATACTAAGTACATATATAATGAAAAGCGTGAGAGTGTAGAGAAATTTTACTTAGTGTCAGTGAGGCGGAACCCGGATGCCTAATTTTACGAGTAATAAAGCGATCGTGAAACAGTCGGAAATGTATATAATGTACCCCATGTCCAACGTAGGAAATTTCGCACACTCAATAAATTAAAACGTAGAAAAAAAAAACAAGCAAAATACTTAAATTAAGTGTTTTTTCATGACAGAGAAGGACAAAGAACCTTAGCCATAACTTCTGAACAAGACGAGCTGTCAACCTATTTTTGACTTTAAATATTCGAAAAACCACAGACTGAAATCGATACGCGAATAAACTTGACCGTTTTTTCATCTGTGAACTGTCGTTAGCAACCCGGACGGAATTTTGATATTCCTATCGCTAATTTAACATCCAGATTTTCAGACAAAGTTCGTTACAAAAATATTATAAATTGATTACAAACGTGGTGGACCAAGTGAGGATCGAACTGACCCATACATTATTAACCATACATCGCTACGAGACGTCAACGAGCCACTAACTGTAACAATCATCAACATACATATTTATCTATTTATACATGCCTATATTACTATATGTTTTTTCTAAAGATGGTTTAGTTGACCATCGACTTAACATTTAATAAAATATAAATAACCAGGAAATTCTCTTCTAAAATCACCTATTAATATTTGCATATATATATAAACCCGACACATTGGACGAAATGAAAAAGTCCCGAAAACTTTATCCTAAAGGTTACATTGTAAAAGTTCCCGTAACAGCGGATCCGTGTTGACTAACTTCATCAAAAACTACTTTTTCATAGACTGTGCTTTCAAATTCGGGAGCTACCTAGGGGACAAATCTACTCTATTTGTAAAAAACTGTCCCAAAAAATTGCACTGTGAAAGAGCTTTATTTGAAAATAATAATTCCTGTCAATGTTAACTTCTTTTTATATTACAAAAGAGTCAATTTCCAACCAAATTATTAACTTAGATATAATAAGGTTTTTAATGTGAGAAATAGAAGTCGAACAGTTTTAAAAAACCATTTAAAATAATATAATAAATTGAAAATTCTGATGATACGAACGGGACTTAAACCGGCAACCACAGCGATAGGTGCTGTTGCTCTGAGCAATACCATGTCATGCAATGCCAGTAAAAAAAAACTGTATACTAAAGAATCGAAGTCCACTTATAATTGATAAACAATATTAAGTATTGTGTGTAGTTTCCGCGAGTAGTAATCATTTAAATTTCAAATACAATAACTAGTCGGATCGTAGTTAAAACAAATTAACTAATTAATAAATTAATTAATATATTTCGCGGTTTTAAACCGTCAAGAGTATTTTTTTTTAATTAGGAGGAATTTTGGTTCAAATTCTTACAGCTTGTACCAAATCTGTATAATAAAAAAGTAGAAAATCTATTTAACTCTTGGTAGTGTAAAAGCTTTCTACTGCGTCTGGTTTGACCGATTACATTTTATTTATTGTTAATGCGGAAAGACTGTGTGAAGAGGTGCTCAAACTTTAAAACCATCAATTTTCCCCTTAAAAAGAAGTCCCGAAGTGGAGACACAAATGACTCGAACTTCTAAATTGGCGTGAGCGGGAAACTCGAAAGAATTCACGCACCAAATAGTTTTATTGGTCAAATTTAAACAGCGACACATCAAATGGACGCTTCCATTAATTCAAAGTTGAACCTCTTAAAACTATGGCAATAAAAAAGAAATATTTCTTAAAAGTTTGGTAATAAATGCCCGACTTGGTAATTGAGCGTTTTGCTGTTCCGTCCGATCTTGGGCTTACCTCGTCGGCTTAGTGGCAAGCACTAGACTTCAGTTCATCAGGTCCCATTTCGGTAATAAGAAGTGTTTAAACACCTTTTTAGGCCTCAGTTACTAAATAGCATATATATAAATAAATATTACTGTTATGATTGTTTAATAAATCCTCAGAATACTTATTACAGAACAAATATTGTAAATACAAATTATAGCAAGGTAATTTCTCGAAACATCTTTAGTACGTTAATTTGGAAGCTTTTGATGTCCTGCTGCTGACAATTAGTTAACGAATTAATTAATTTTCCTAGTAATATTTTAATTAAAGTTAATTTAGTGCGTCAAAGTTATAATTGGATATCTCTCTATTTTTACGGTAATATAATATACGAAAAAATTTAGAAATAAATATTTAATCGGGCGTAAATATTTCTTTGATTGATTTTATATTTTTTTTGATTTTATACAGACCAGTTGTTTGGTAGACTTCTGTGCTCTGCCCGACCGAAACATTGTATCTTCTCACCAGTAATCGAAGCTAGGGCATCTGGTGTTTAATAAAATGCTAAATGCGGGTAACTGCGAATAGTTTAATATACTAATAGTATAGACAAAAATGCAATCTAAACTCTATGTTACGTGTTAACATGTAACAACTTTGTTTCGTCAAAAATTGCAAATCTAATTTAAATTGTAATACAAGTATACACCTCAAAACATTATTATACTAGTTTTATAAGGTTTATTTTCATACTGTCCACAGTTTACGCGAGCCGTAAACATTTAAATAAAACACTTCAACTGTTTAAAACGCGATATATTAGTTAACTAATTTGAAAATTATTTTTAACTTTGTCCCGACGTTTCGGATGCTTTGCAGCAGCCGTGGTCACGGGGAGACTAAAGATGGAGGATGTCTCTGACGTCAAAGTAAAAAATTGCTACGCTAGTGTCATCTGTTCCGTCGAAGTTGGTATTTAGCGAAACTGGCTGGGTCCTTACAGAATTGACTAACGATGTCTTCGCGTTTGCCGGAATGCGTTTTATTGGGATCCAGATATATCGCGAATTAAACCGTTAAAGTATTTTATTTAAAAGGTTTATTTTCTCCTAATACCAACTACCGTGAAACAGATGGCGCTAGCGTAGCAGAATTGACTCTAGCACTCTCCATTTTTAGTCCGGGACCACGGCTGCTGCAAAGAATCCGAAACGTCGGGCCGTGGTTAAAATTGAAAATAAACTAACTGTCATGTCTCGCGTTTCAAACCGTTAAAAGAGTTTCATTTAAATATGTACTACTTGCTACTACTATTAATCATAACTCTATTATGTAAAAGAACCAGTTAGAGTTCAGAGCACCCTGTATCCGTAATACTTTTAAATTGAAAATGTTTTTAACACAGTATAAGGTTGTTTAGTATAGCGCGGAATCGTGTCGTCACAAGCGGACGGTGGCTTAGCGATACAGTTTGTTGATCCCTAATCTTACACTCGAGAAATATGACAGGAAAATCGCTGTTTCCTCAAAACCGACGAGGGAACAGGATATTAAACAATTTAAGCAATTAAAGTGTTATCCTGAATTATCGCTTTATAGAAATATTACTTTTAAATAAAACACTTTATCTGTTTAAAAGGCGATATATTAGTTAAACTTATTTGAAATGAATTTTTAACTTCGGCCCGACGTTTCGGATGCTTTGCAGCAGCCGTGGTCACGGGGCGACTAAAGATGGAGGATGTCTCTGGCGTCAAAGTAAAAAATTGCTACGCTACCGCCATCTGTTCCGTCGAAGTTGGTATTTGGCGAAACTGGCCGGGTTCTTACAGAATTGACTAACGGTGTCTTCGCGTTTGCGAAACTTAAAAATCATTTTCAAATAAATTTAACTAATATATCCCGTTTTTAAACCGTTTTAGTGTTTTATTTAAATGTGTACTACCCGGGTAAACTATAGACAGTATAGAAATATTACTTATTTATTCCCTGCTGTTTACCGGTAGCCATTTTATTAGGACAGCGAGGTACAGACTAGCAACGGGTTTACTTGTTTAAAAGTAACCTCACCCATATAACTTTTTATCAACCACTCAACCTATGTTGGCTTTGGTTATAGAAAAATTGATGTATGACAAATTAATAATTAATAAGTAAACTACCTACAGGTTTTAATTGTATAAAATATTTAAGTTAGAGAAGAGCGTTCATTGTTAGTGGGTTGTAGGAATATGGGACTTAAATAAAACACTTTTTAACGGTTTATTTACGACCCGACTTTTCGGATACTTTGCAACAGCCATAAGTGGACTGAGGAAACATCAGCTCGTAGTAGTGGTCGTAGTGCTTAAAACTGTAAACAGTGTAAAACCGTAAATACATAGTATTTGTGTAAACCACTTGCTTCGTAGAGACGATGCCTGGAAAGCGGTAGCCACCTTTAGCTAAAAAAAAAGTTTGCGTATGATCGATTGAAAATGGGGACTAATTTTCAATTATAAAGTTTTATTACTATGGAAACGTGAAACTAAATGTTTAGATTTTCCAATAGTAATTGTGTTAAGCATATATGATTTAACCCTCGTCTCGACAAAATTTCCCTCAAATCGTCCGTAATTTTATTGTTCGGGTAACTATAATCCGTGACCTCAGGGGCTGAATCAAGGGGTCAAATGGACCCGGGATTATTTAATTTTCCCACCAACCTGAACCTGACTTGTTAAACGATAAAAAATATTTTCTTATTATAACTTTCAATCTATCTATGTCTATAGCTCTTACCTTTTTCCTCATCAAACATAGACATCCAAAGCGTTCTATGTTGGGTGTCTCCGGTTTCTGGCCTTGTCTAAGGTACTGCTACACATCATCTAGTCAATGTAATTTCGGTTTCTCTGTTTTGCTAGCTGGTAGACAGATAAGCACGGGGTTCTCTTGCAGGTAGGTGAAATATCACAGCCTAAACAAAATGCGCTGTCGACCCATTTTCGAAATCTGTAGTCTGAAACCGAAACGCGATGCAACTTGACAACTCGATATCCCTACGATGAATTTAATATACTGTTTTAAAAGACAAAGTCCAACATTCATCATTTGAAGTTTATTAGAAAAACATTTTGGACCTGGCCTCGGTCGAAACTACGATAGATTAATAGCGATAAATTCATTGCTCCCGTTTGACCTAAAAAAACTGTAAAAATTTTGCCAAAATTTGTTATTTTTGTCTAATCATTCAATTTAGCTGAAACCTGAAGAGATACAAAATCGAAATATGGAATTTTGTGTGTGAAACCCCATTTCCCCTTATGAGACATGGGGCGACATTTCTGTGTCCGTGACACTGATATATTTTACAGGCAAGTTGAACTGACTTCTGTGCCCTGTCCGAGTCCGAGAATTTACTAGTTTTGCTGGGATTCGAATCTAGGACAGGACGTCGCGCTTAACGCAATGCTAGGCAACACATTTAACCATTTAGCTACAAAGGCGGTGGAATTTTAGAAATACAGTGTAAACTCTATATAGCGACACTGAAGGGACTGTGCATTTTATGGCGTTATAGAGAGTTGTCGTTAAATGGAGAGAAGAAACATTGTATGAAAAACAAGCTAAACCAACCAAAGCCAATTGATTTCGACGCTTCAGAGAGTTTGTCGTTAAATAGAGTGACGTTACATGGAGTTTACACTGTATGTAATTGTTATCTCTGCTTCTCAATGAGAAACCATGTATCTAGTGCATATCTATAAAGCACTTATCTATACTAATATTATAAATGCGAAAGTAACTCTGTCTGTCTGTCCCAAAAAAGGTTAATGGGGGTTGAAAGTTTGAATGGAAATTCGTGGTTTTTGAAGCTAAAACAATGAGACTTTCTTCTTTGGCTTTTTGGTAATAGGAGTGGGAGAGGACGTGGGAGTGAGTGTAGGAATGAGAGTGGGATTAGTGTAGGAGTGTTGTGAGGTGAGAATGTTGCGACAAAGTAGCACTTACAACATAGATTGGCTGCCTTAAATGTACCCACATTACATAAATTAATAAACAGCCTAAATAATTTAAAAATTCTTCCCCAAGTGCCTATTTCACGCGAACGAAGTCGCGGGCTCAGCTAGTTCTTTATATTTCCCCTGAAGTAATCATTATCTGAAGTTACAATAATTGGGTCTTAGATTATCTTAAACATATTTCGTATGGATAAAACCTATTTTAGAATATAAACAAGAATATTCGCGAGAGAAGGATTATGGCCCTCTTTGCGAAATAAAATCACACGCTCACGATGCGATATTGAGAAAACGGGCTTTGTTATAGGCGGAAGCGATTTTCATACAGCCTACAATTTGAACTGTTTTATGGTAACAAATCTAATTTTTGTTAAGTCCTTTTAGATTCGAGTTTTCTATGTTATTTTTCTGCTTAATTGTTTTTGGGCTGTTCGGCCAACGTGAGCGAGAAGAGGTTCTCGACGTTTCGCCATTACGAGCGGATGGCATCATCAGGAGATGTTACCTCCTCGATTCCTTGAAGAATTGTGCTAATTCTTCACTGAACCACGGCCGTAAAAGCCTTACAATTTTTTTTTATTATATCCTTCATCTTTATAAAACAAACCTACAAAATAATAAATAACAAAATCGATGTCGACTGTAGACACAATACATAAATTAAAACGAATAATTTACAATACACACATTTTATACATCTTCTCTCATGACTTGAACCACAGAATAAGATATCAAGCTGTTTGTACATGGCGCATATGACGGCACAACAATATCAGGATTATGTAGCTAATGTCTTCTGTGATAACCTGCTTTACATACTTGCACGTGTCTTAAACACTTTGTAGAATATTTCGTTCTTTTATTTGTACTATTCAAAATTTTATTTAGCTAGAATTCGTAACTCGTTCTTTAAACACTATATGTGGCATTAATACAAAGCTTTATCGAAGAAGAGTTAGGAAGACCTTATCCTTACTAATATTATAAATGCGAAAGTAACTCTGTCTGTCTGTTACTCTTTCACGCCTATGAAAGTGTGAGGGAGAGAGAGAGAGGTGAGAGTGTCGCGGCAATTACAACATAGATTGGCTGCGATAAATGCGCAATTACATAAATTAATAAACAGTGAAGGGTGAAGGGCCACCAGGCCATCCTGTTCTTCATATACTAATAGATTTTTCGTTTAACACCGACAAAAGTGTATTTTCAAATATGTGAATATATATGTAATATGACACAGTTAGTGTTATATATGTGAATATATAACACTAGCTGTGTCAGCGACTTTGTTGGCGAGAATCGTTAAAGTTTTTCTTTAACTACTCTAAAAATATCTTTGTTAGGCATTCTTTCATACATATTTTTTTGGTATCTTGAACCGTTTTTGCAGCGTACGCCTCCGAAACCCATAATGATGAATAATTTTCCCTTTTTTTAACATTTCTCGCTATATCTTGTTTAGACACAGATCGATGTTTTATAGCCAATAGCCTTCCTCGATAAATGCTCTAACCAATACAGAAATATTTTTTCTATTTGAACTCGTGGTTTCAAACTCTTCAGCTTTATATATTAGTATAGATTACACTTATAATACGAAACTGTTGGTCTAAATATAAATGAATAATATAAACATCTTCTTGTTCCAGATCACGCGTCGTCTCTCGTCGGCGACACTGCTCGTCTCAGGTGTCGCATCGATGGCAAATCTTGTGGAGAAATGCACAGCATCAAGTGGTATAAGGCTGACACCCGGGTCTACGTGTATTCAGCGTCGAAGGACGCAGCCATCAATAGGCCAGAGGGAGACATGATGGATAGGTGAGTTTTAAGACGTTCTGGTCCTTCTTGTCCCGGGAAATTATTATTATTCGCTTATATCAGTTATCTATTAATACAATTAGGCTAACGAAACAAACAAACTTATGTTTTCAATATATAAGTATTTAAGTTTCTACATAAAGTGCAAGGCATTGATAAGGCTTTCGCGGTTATATTGTAAATCTTGAGCTATTCGTCCGTTGTAACTGAGAATTAATTTCAACGGATTGTAAATTCTAGAAATAGTTATCTACCCTCAGTAGTTACTAGAGCTTATACTTAATATTTTACAATAAAAAACATATGTATATTCATGATCTGAACACAGTTCTGATTACGAAATATCTTATTATATATTATTGGTTAACATTAATGTATATTAACTCTTTTGTGGCTAATCTAGGAGAAGTTCTAGGATGTAAGCCATTATTAAATAAATAATTTTAAATCAAATCAATTGAGAATTATCCACGTTTCGTCATTACGACTACAAGACATCATGGTCATGGTAGCTTTATTTATACAAGCAAAGCACAATAAGATATTGTTATTATTAAAAGAGACAGCAAATCTTTATTTGCATATGTTCTGAGTTTGAATCCCAAAAAAACAGGTACCGCACGTGTAGAAATATGAGTATACTACTTATGATTAATATTGTACATTCAAAATTGGTTTCAGCAACACGAGCGGGACTTGAATAAGCATGCATAGTGCTCTCACGCTGTCGTAACACTGTAATAACATCTGAAAAATATAAAAGTTTTCAGGCCCTTAATATTGTTTCAATAATACATAACATAAAAATCGAAGAATACATTATCACAATATTATAATTAGTATAAAAGGCAACATCAAAGTGTATAATTAAAAAAGAACGCTGATAAACGGCCTAAAGTATTTATCAAAACGTTAGACTTAATGAAGGTAAGGAGATAATGTTTCTTTTTAATTAATTAAACTTAGCTGGGCTCTCACCACATTCTTTTCAGCTTCTTTATAACCTGCTAATAGGCACGTACGTTTTAATTCCCGCCAAAATACTTATCTAGAATTAAAATCGGATCCGGTCAAGCGCTCGAGATTGCAAAATGGATTCTAGAAGTCTCTGTTTTTAATTTATCTGATATAACTTCTGTTGATTAAGTTTACAACTTTTTACTTCGCCTTAAATCTGTTTGAGATCGCCCTAACCTTTATCTTGATTAAATTTATGCAATTAATTGAAAAATATTAGCTGAGAGTTTGCGAGAAGTTTATATAAGGTTACCCGTAGTAATTCCGCACTTCTTGAGTTTATTCTTTTAATCTATCAAACTATATATCAGCATAACGCATAACTTTGCACTTTTGGTTAAGGAATGAATTTCAGTAACATGTGTAACGTGTAAAGCAGCTTTATGTAAGTATTTATATTGAATTTTTAACTCTTCGTTCACCACATTAGGGGTTAACTTTTGAAAACATTTAAATGTTTTTAACTTACTCTTAAGTTTAAATAAAACACTTTAACGGTTTAAAACGCGATATATTAGTTAAATTTATTTGAAAGTGATTTTTAACTTCGACCCGACGTTTCGGGTGCTTTGCAGCAGCCGTGGTCACGGGGAGCAATCATTTTCAAATAAGTTTAACTAATATATCGCGTTTTAAACCGTTAAAGTGTTTTATTTAAATCTGTTCTACTCGCGTAAACTATAGACAGTATTTTATTTTACATCTAGACAAATTCTAACTGATTTTAGAAAAATTATAACTAGATCAGATTAGAGTTAGACTCGGTGGGGATCAAATCTATAAACCGTTGATTAATAGCCATTCCTTATATTATTATTATTATCTTTGAAAAGATAATGTAGTGCAAACAGAGTAGTATTTTTATTCTGTTTGTCTTTTTGCATCAATGTTTTTTTTTTGTGGTGTATCGATCAAATGTATGGTCACACGATTTCTTTGTTTTATCCTACTTAAGACTCGTGCACTGAAATAAATCCAGCTACCTAGTACTCGTATTTCTAATGTGGCTACCTTGAATAATTGAGACAAATACGCCACCAGAGCTGGCACTTGTAAATGTCATGCAGTCTAGGCTAGAACGATGTTTACATGCAAGCAGGCAATAATAGACTCTAGTACTTGGTAATATGATCCGTAGTTACGCATATAACCCAATCTAAAAGTTATAGAATGTACAATGAGATTGGAATATGGTTTGTATTACGTATCCACAAACAAGACGGATATACGGTGGCGATAATAGTTGAACAATATTAATCTTAACGATACGATACATAATACTATAAGCAAACTTTTTAGTTCTTTCTATCATCATATACGAAAATATTATATAAGTTTGTGTAAGCTCCAAAAACTCAAAAAAATTGCGCCGATTGTGATGAAATTTTAGCATTTTATAAAGTCCGAATGAAGGTTTGTTTTTATCTATATTTTATATTAGCCTCGTGTCTAAGTCCGTGAAAATAGTTATTTAACAATCAGCTGTGTACATGTGACTGCGCCATTACTATTGCGTTTGTCAGCGAGTATTTTCTCGATTCCGGCAGATGGCGCGGTTACTGGTTACTAGGAACTGTATGTTCTGTGTTTCCGAATCGGTAAACAAGATAATTTTCATATCTACGCAGACAGTGGAAAAACAAATATATTGTATATCGACAAGTGTTAGCAATGGTTAAGCTTATATGAAGTTCAGTCTTTCGTTTGTTTCATCTCTCATTTCTCAACCCCTCAATCACAAAGCGTGGCAGATTACAACTAGTAGGATAGTAAAAGAAATATAAATAGTTCTTTCTTCTTGCTTACTTCATAAAGTTATAAAAAAAAACTATATGTTTCGCCTCTTTTGATATATAAGACACAAGAAATCTTCAAAATGGTTACTAATAAATTCCTTTATCAAAATTTCCCCAAATACCAAGGTGAAATTTCCTCTTTATTGATCAACTGTTACAGCTGTAATATACACTCATATATACTTAATAACTACAAGTGTATAACGCGATAGCCATAGCAACTCTCAATAGAAGATACGTAATAGAGGACTGTCGGATTGAATCGAGCTCGTATAGGTAATAATCCAATCGGATTTATTAACAAGTGGTAATGGCATTGCGACTGTTTCCATTATCAGTTAGTACCTGAGATTTTGTTTAAATTATATATGATTTTCATGCTATGAGAACTAAAAACGAAAACTTATTATTATTAATACTTTAAAGTAAAAATTGAAAAATCAGTGATATGGGTTCGAGTCCAACCGGCAGCTTCTGTCTACCTATGTGATTACCATGCGCTAGCGCATCTCCTACGACTTAAGAGGTACCAGTCTTATTCTTTGGACGTTTAGACTGATAATTGTATGGTATCCAAATAAAACTTTTGTCTATCTGTCACTAGTTTAAAAGAAAACATACTAATTTCATATATTTTTTTTGTCTTAAGATCTTAATACAATTAAAAAGGAAGACATTTATATCATGCATACATTTTTAATGCAACGATATTTTATCTGTCGCTGTATTTTTTTAATTTTCTGTATTATTTGTTAGATGTATAGAAAGTATACAATATAAAATACATAATGTACATGTATAGCAATTAAATAAACATCTATTTCATTAGGTTAGAATAATTATTAATATAGAAAAATATTGGTTTATATCGATATAACTTTGGAATTAAAAGTGGGTTAATGGAAACAGGAAAAACATTTCGATATACCCCCGCATGTGCTTTAAGTACATCTCGTACGATTAAAAATTCAAACCCAACAAACCGTGATAGGCCATACTATAATGTTAACTAATGATTTTTATTTACGATTTTGAAATAAAATCCCATTTTCCCATTTTCTGGGACAAACATTTCTGTACACGTTCGCTATTTCAGACGTCTGTGCTCAAGCCGACCGAAACAATTTTTTTCATGTGTATCCCATTATCCGAAATCGAATTCAGGACTTCACAAGTGTAATGCAAGGTTGAACCACTGAACCATCGAGTTGATACGTACGTATAAGGTGAATTGGCAGTAATTTTATACTCTGGAGTCGTAGATTAAACGTTTAATTCAATTTGTTTGTAGTTGAAGTCTAGCAAAAAGTTTAATAAATTTAGACCAGAAACCATACAACACTTCAATTCCGCAGCGACAATTTCGAAATAGTAAAATTAATTTTGAAATTTCACAAAGTTATTCAAACTAAACCGCTGCATGGTTGGGACGTTAAGTTAATTTTATTAAGGTCAAAAACTTGGTCAGACTTCAGGAATTAAGCCTGTGTCCTAGTTCTCATAATTTGAAGAACACAAGTTATATAAATTTAAATTCAACCTAGACTTTCGTTATGATCTATGTCAAAGGAGGTGGCGTGAAGGTACGCTTTTTAAATTTAGAATAAGAGACACAGTAATAGTTAAGTGTATAACTCTCGCAAATAATTCCCTTCTATTTGCGACTTGTATAACTGTTAAAAATACTCACGAATGTGGATTATTAAATCTCTATATAACGTAGTGACGATATATATGATATCTTACTTTGCTAAAATGTATGTATCTAGTTTTTTTAATTAATTGAGCCTAAACTTATCTTTAAACTCTTTTAGAACAGTGATCAGCAATTCTAGTTAGCAATTAATTTATTAACACCACTCCCGACGTAGATAAAAATACTGGATTCTTAAATCGCCTTCTCATCCGCTTATGACTTGAACCACACGTGAACGTGATCTGAGGGAGCGCACGTAGCACATTATCAGCAAGTTAGTTAATCCTGTTACAACCCGCTCCTACTGGACAAATATTGTGAGGCTACTTAGCTGGATTTGCTCCTAGAATTTATTTACTGGAAAATTAAAATAGAGACAGAAGGAATATTACAATTTATTCCAGTGACTATATTATGACTAAATTTATATATGAAGATTTAGCAGCCAATATTACGAGAATATTGCCTTAAAAAATAAAATTTCAGTTTTAAATAATTAATTTTAGAAATAAATATTCGAATGTAAGTAACTAAGTTAGTAACTCTTACGATTTGACGTTTTAGATGCTTTGCTGTAACTGCGGGTCCGGACTAATACATTTCACACTTTAAACGGTTAAAAGTGTTTAAATTAAAAATGTGAAATTTTCATAATGGTAACAGTATTATATTCACGTTTTCAATACACAATTATTTTCTTAATTCCCTAAAATATCGCAAAGATCTAACAGACAGTGTCGGTAATATGCAGTTAATAAATTATTTTTAACAGTTCAAAAGAAATGCATGTCGCTGTTTCAACCGTCAAAATTGTTTTATTTAAATTAGCAGACATATTAAAAAGACTACGAATTTTTCCCATCAAATTTCAGCAAAACGTATCTAGACATCAAAGTAATGTACAAGGGTAGTGAAATTAGGTAAAAGTTTAATTTAAACGAAATTAGTAGAACAATAAGTGTAACGGTTATACGCAGTTTGAAACTACCCTCGTTACTGCGGTGACGTGTAATTGTGGAGTTTAATTTAACTATTTTGTAAACCGGCGCTGTCATGACTTTAGTATAAATTGAAGCTGAATTATAACGATAATAATAACGATAATATTAGAAGCAGCCATTTTGTTTTTTTTTTGTAGCGGTTTTGCTAGTTGGTCCATTGGTATTGGCGAATAATTCATGAGCTGTCGCTTCAATTTCCAACGTATCTTGTCAATAATTTTCTGGCTTTTTAGGCATGTTAGAACATTATTCAAAAAATATTTATTTTATTTTTAAAATATGGTCTAATATTAATAATAAAATTTTCGTCTAGATCACCAAGCTACTGCCCTTTAGGTTAACGCGTGAAAATCTATGTTTCAGTTTCAGTCTGTAGATTAACGAAAAGATTAAAGCCAAGTAAAGTCTACAGCGTATCTTGTTTAGATACATGGCGGGAGTTTTTAGTTTTCACCAAGTAAACCTATATGCTTGTCTTGTACAGGGATGTGTTTTATTTATACACGCAATGTGTGTTCTACTTTTAAATACTTCATTTACGTGTGTTTTCAAATAATTAAAATGTATAACTTTTTCAATTGTTCATTTATGACCTGGTTGCTCGAAAACGACCTCTATCGGAGTAAATAAAAATGAAATCTTTTAGCATCGTTCTGCTGTGTGTAGAATCAAACCATCTTGATTTTGAAATTTCGGCACGGTATTCCGTAGGAAATAACGTAGGGATGTAAATATCGCAAACAGTTCAATTAACCCTCGAAATGCAGTGAATGGTCGATTGGTCCCAGCTGAATCGTCCAGGGTGCCTAAATGGCCCAATGTTATTGCGCTGTTCCGGCGAATTGTGAGCCTGTAAGCTAAATGGACTAGTTAGAGGGTTATATTATTATTTATATGAAATATTTTGTACGTCAGCTTTCGTCTATCGTTTTGAAATTTCACTTTTCAGGGTTCCGTACCTAATAAGGTAAACTATCTACAAAAAAAAATGTTTCTGCTATAAGAATATATAGAAAGAAAGCACTATCATTAAAATTAAATTAAATAAACAGCTAAATTCAAATGAACTACTCTATGCGAGCGATGATTCAGTAGGTTTCAAATAACAAAAAAGACTTTCATAGTAATGCATAAGACGCTACACTGATTATTAGGCCGGGCTGTTTAGTTGTGATGTCTTAACATGGAAAATCTATACTTTTACTTACGGGGTAATCTTAGACTACTGGTTCGAATTTAAAACAAAAATGTGTTGCAGTGGAGCATTTGTTGAGGTAGGCTTTCAACTAAACGTAAAAAAACGGCAGACATTTTTTCTTTGGGGGCTTCCGTTCTCTGCAAAAATGATTCAAGATACCAAAAGACTATGTAAAAATATTCTTCTTTTAATGGTCTAATTAGTTCGCGACGGGATATAATATAAAAGTAAGTTTTACAAAGATAAATAATATGAAGCCCAAAATAAAAATTAAATGCGGCTGAAGTCGCGAGCACAGCTAGTTAATTATATAATTATTCAATGATTGCCACCATATGTTAGTCTTTTTTTATCTTCTTATAATTTTCGCTATCCGTAATTCCATCTACTTTAATAAATGAATTAACGTTGTTATATGTAACGATATTACTGTAGCCGTATACCCCGGAATTCCCGGAAACCATTCCAATATCAGCTAGATAACGAACATAGCGCAAAGTAAATATTTTGCCAATATTAACGAAATATTAATTTACACCGATAATACACATTTCATACATTTTCTGTTATAATGAAATTGTTACGGTCGGTCGCCATAGTGGGAATCAGATACCGAGAGTGAAATATATTTGCGTTGCTGTTAATTATGCTGCATTTTGCATTAAAGAGATGCCCAGATGCCCAAAACGTGCATTCTGGACGTGGCTTATCGCATTTTTTAGTTTTCGATTTGGATGGGATAATCTTAAATACTCTCTGTAGTTTACGCGAGTAATACACATTTAAATAAAGCACTTTAACGGTTTAAAATACGATATTTTTAGTTAAACTTCTTTGAAAATTATTTTTAACTACGGCCCGACGTTTCGGATGCTTTGCAGCAGCCATGGTCACGGGGAGACTGCATAGCTAGCACAGCCTTATTTGAAAAATTTAATATTTTTTACATGTTATTGCACATTATAGCATTATATAAATTAAAAATCAATTGTTTGAGTGACTCGGTAGCTCAATTGGTTAGAGCAACACCACGGAACGCAGTGGATGCCGGTTTAAGGGGAGTGATGCCGGGATGCTTCAATTAGCCCGAGTGCTGCACGAAGCCGCCACCGCACTGAACAAGAAGGGCGCCGCTGCTGCTGTATTCCTCGACATGGAGAAGGCGTTCGACCGCGTCTGGCACGCCGGCCTGATTGCGAAACTCGACGCCATTCCCCTCCCCCGCCGCCTCACCTCGATCCTTTACTCCTTCCTCGATGGTCGCACTTTTCACGTCGCCGTCGATGACGCCCGTTCGAGTCCCCGCCGAGTCACAGCGGGCGTTCCCCAAGGAAGTTGCATCTCGCCAACGCTGTACTCGGCCTACACAGACGACGTTCCAGCACCGCCAGACACCAAAGTGGCCCTCTTCGCTGATGACACGGCGTACATCGCGACCTCGTTGACATCGCAACATGCGGCCATCAAACTTCAACGAGCACTAAATCTCCTCCCCGATTGGCTTCAAACGTGGCGTTTAACTGCCATTTCCACTAAAACTCAAGCCATCTGCTTCGGTCGTGGCATTTTTCCGCCTTCTCTTACCCTAAATGGCATCGATCTCCCCTGGCTAAACCGCGTCACTTACCTCGGCCTTACAATCGACCGAGGCCTCACCATGCGCCATCACATCGCCACTGTGGTCGGTAGGGCCAACGCGGTTCTAGCCAAACTCAACCCCATTCTCTCTTCGAATATCCCTCTCCACACTAAGAAATCCCTTTTCAACGTATATGTCCGTTCCCACCTTACGTACGCCGCACCTGCTTGGTATGCGCTGGCGCCGAAAGCGCAGAAGAACCGGCTCAACGCAGTGCAGAACAAGGCACTCCGGCGCATTACCAAAGCCCCGCGTTACGTAAGAAACGCTACCATCCACCGAGATCTCCGGCAAGACACCCTCAACGATTTCATCGTCCGGATGGCCAAGAAGATGTTCGCAAAAGCCGATTCATCGCGCACGCCTCATCTACAACATCTCGCCCCATGGCACACTAGGCCACCGGACCGAAGATACCCACTACCGCGAGACCTCCTCTCCCCTCCCGACTCCCCGCCTCTCCCTGCAGCAGCAGCAGACGGCAACAGATAGTGAATCACCACCGGATTTGACCTCGAACGCCGATCCCGCGTCTTCGTCCGCTGGTCGCCTCGCTGGGCCTCCCCCGGGGTTACCGGGGGTCTCACCCGGCGGTGCTTGACCGCGAGACGCGGGGGCGTTCACCAACCATCGACGTCGACCCCAGGGACCGCCTTGTATCAGCAAGGCGCGCTAGACACCCCTTGCAGGGCCCAAACGGGCCGATCAAGGAGGTCGCGACTGCGTCGCGACCAGGAGAAACACACGGATGCCGGGATGCCGGGATTCGTAATTTATATAGTATAATTTGTATTTATGGATTCATTTTTAAAATTTCTTTATGTAATATTGACTTATATTAGGCTTTACCACATTGATGGCTTATCCTTGTTTCACAAGAAATAAATTAATGTAGTTTAATGTTAAAAAAATATATAAAAATAAATAATACAATAAAAAAATAACTGGAATAGGTAGATTATTAGTATTTTATAAAGTTACTATTTTAGATTTTTGATTTTGTGTCTAGACCATTTATCAAGAAAGGTTTTAAACTATACAATATATCGCGGCGACCTATAGGAGTATAGAAGTATTCATGAAACATGTGGCAATAACGCGAAAGATTAATGCATTACTACCAAGTATTTGTTAGTGTTGTATCAATAACATAAATTTTGCAAACAAGAAAACAACGTTTGCCAAATCTGGTAAGAAATAAAACATTTTTAACATCAAATTACTACAAATCATAAATACTTAGACTTATTTATTAACGCCTAAATATGCTTTATTCATCGGATGTTTCCATTTTTTTGGATAGCTTTTGTCAAATAAACCTAACAACGAGTTGATCAAGGTTTGCACCTTGAGGATAAAATAATAAATTTGAGATACTAATAAAAAGAAACTAAAATCGACCGACGAAGTTACGAAATTTAACTTTTTTGGAGCATTCTTTATACTTCATATTTCTCTGCATTCTTATTACTTCCTTCATATAGCTTCAACTCTGCAATGAGAGCAATATTGGTTGACTGAGACGCAATATGCCTGCAAATATTAAATGTTTAAACACTACTGTTGATATTCTGAGAAAAATTTGATTTATTATTAGCTAATAAACTTTGTTTGATATTAGGCATAGATGATACAAATGTCTTTAAAACAAAGTCATTTAGTATTGTCTGCAGTATACGCGAGTACTCAATATTTAAATAAAATGTTTCTGTGTCCTTAACATTGTCGTATATAATATCACATACGTCTCTTAGATTTTTTTTTATTTTTTGATGAATAAATACCACAACTGTAGAACCTATTATCCTTACTAATATTATAAATGCGAAAGTAACTCTGTCTGTCTGTCTGTCTGTTACTCTTTCACGCCAAAACTACTGAACGGATTTGAATGAAATTTGGTACAAAGATGGTTTAGACCACAGAGGTTTTTATTGCTAAAAGCGGGTTGTAAGGGGTTAAAGGGGGGGGGGGAGTTTGTATGGAAATTCGTGGTTTGGAGTGGGTGGGAGCCCACTTTCAACCACGTGTGAGTGCTATAATTTATATTAGTTGCGCTAACTAGATGACTAGTTAGCGCAACTTATCTAGAATGATCTAGATACTATTTTTCTATGAGAAGGACTGACAAACATGGGATTCAGTCCCCAGCCATAAAACATCTCAACGAGATCATCTGTCAACCTATTCTGACTGTGAATATTAGGAAATCCACGGATTAAAACTGGATTTTTTCATTCTAAACTCGTGCGGAATATCGATATCCATTTAAGATCCAAATTTCCAGACGAAGTCCAACATTTTTCAGAAAAATTAAAAATGATTAAACACAATATGTTGAACCCGGTGGGGATCTGAAGTCAAAAGTCAAAAATAATGTATTCACTATATGTAAGTATTGTAGGTAAGTGTACTTATGAACTTTAAACATGTTCTCAAAACAAGTGCGAACCCACGACACGTTATTAGCCATACATTGCTACTATAAGACCAGCGAACCCAAACTATATTTTAAGCTGAAATTTAGTTGAACAACAGAGTACAAGTTGAATTAATAACATGGAATAGTCAAAAAGTTTTCAACGACAACAAAAATCGCTGAAAGCTCTTTGATCGCTGGTGGCGCGCTCGGCCGGAAAATACCGGTGCGATTCACTCAAGTCAGGTTTTAGCCAGATCAGAATAAGGTTGAATATACACGAATGGATTTTTGAGGTCTGTTTTAAAATTTACATGAATACATACTAACCATAACCCCATTTACCAGACAATACATACAAAAGCTAAATTACGAGTTTACGAGTACACTGAAAGTGGTAGTCTGAAACGTCGGGCCGTGGATAAAAAAAATTTAAATAAGTTTAACTTCGCGTTTATACCGTTAAAAGTGTATTATTATAAAACCAATATAAAAGTTATTGAATGTCTAATAAGAGAGATATTGCAACTTTACCAAAATATTAAATTATACGAATGACAACTATGAATAACTGTGCAAAAACAAAATAAAAGCATGCTCTGATAACAAAAAAAGGCAACGTCCCTCCGTCGCTCGTTTATAAGGAGCCTAAATTATCTCACAGTTAGAGAAGAAGTACGTCAGTAGGCCAAAAACAGGATCAAAGAATCGTATCGATTTTGACATATTGCCTCAGCTTTAAATATATTATTACAATTTTTGATTTGGTGTCGTTTAATAATATTTATTTTAGTTTAATTTAACTACGGCCCGACGCGACATTTCAAATGATGTGTTCACGACGTGGTTTTGGGGGGACAAGTTAGATAAGTTAAGTATGCGCTTAAACTACAAACAGTTCGTTAAAGACTATATATATGACATACTTAAATTTTTTTTATTGTATATTATATACTCTGGCTACAAATCTGGCTATATCTGTCTGATATAAAAAATGTCTTTCGCGCTGTTCGGCCGATGTGAGCGAGAAGAGGTTCTCGACGTTTCGCCATCACGTGTAGACGGCATCATCAGGAGATGTTAACTCCTCGATTGCTAGAAGAATTTAGAATGGCGAAACGTCGAGAACCTCTTCTCCCCCACATCGGCCGAACAGCCCGAAAGACAATGATATGCTGAACGATGGCCGTGAAAGCCTTACACATTTTTTAAAATGCTTAGTTTCATTTATATTGGATATTAGATGTTGTTTTCGCTACTTAAAATTAAATAAAAACAAACAATGCGGCCTGACAAGAAAATATTTGAAACTCAAAGTAGTTTTAGCACGAATGATTTTTTTTAATATGTAAGGAAAGTTGTCTCACTTCCAAGGGAGTCACAGGCAAAAACTAATATATTGTATAAATGTATGGGAGTCATCTCTTCAACTTTAGCATTTAAATTCCATATAATATGAAAACAGAGCTACGGTATATAAATATTTATGACCTATTTGCGAATAGAAAAATGCGTGTTTGGACATGGAACATAATATTTTTATAAAAGACGCGTTTTGATTCAAACGAAACAATGTGGCTGTAATTTTATAATATTAATGCCACATTCACGCTGTGATTATTAATGTTAAGAGAAATTTACATAAATTACATATTTAAATAGGAAGCATTTGACAAAACTGGCCGGGTGGCCAGTTTCATCAAATACTAACTACGTCAGAACAGATGGCGCTAGCGTAGCAGTTCTTACTAGTTCCCGCAGAACGAAAAAATATAAACGTGCCGTAGTAAATTAATTTGTAAATAAGTTTAACTGATACATTTCGCGTTTTAAACCGTCAATAGTGGTTAACCAAAATAGGGTGTTAATTTATTTGTTATGCAGCTAGAACAACCCATCTTCCACCAACACAAATTCTTATCTATCCTTATTAAAATAAAATTCGATTTTAAATTGAAAAATGTATAACTCGGGCAGGCGGGAACCGGCATCCTCAGTGTTCCGTGGTGTTGACCAACCAAGCAATCGATCTACCGAGTGTTACACACCATCGTCGAATTTCTTTAACCTATAGATACATGCACCTCTCGCGCTATCCTTATTGAAGTACGCAGTACAAAAATATACTTATACAATTTTAAACGTAAGTGAACGCCTGTAAAAAAAACTCCATTCGATTTTCAAAAACATCCAAGAACAATTCGCTGAAATTCACTCGTACAATCCGACGAAAATAAAATTTAAATCAGGTTTTCATTACGCGCGAGCAACATGGCTGTACTTCCGGTATGAAAAATCCTTGAAATGGTTTCGTAAATAAACACAGTCGAGATTCTCGTCGCGTTGACCAAACTGTTTGGTTAGGCGCGGACAGCCCTGTTTATTGTCGCCCTAAGGGTGCGACTGAATATATTGTTACTGTACAAGATATAAGAGCGGAGTTGATATTGATCGTGCTTAGAAAATACACACTTATGTGTCTATGACGTCATAAATAGGCTAATACCTTTTCTTAATATTTTTGTCACTTAAATTATTTCTCAAACTGCCTAGCCCAGCAACTTTATTTCAAATAACACTTTGACGGTTTAAACGCAATACATATATGTTACGGCGCCGTTTAGTTAAAATAAATTTTAAATTAGTTTAACTAATCGCGTTTTATACCGTTAGTGTTTTTTTTATGTGCACTACTCGCGATAACTACAGACAGTATTTATATTTTATTTCATACTATGGCCTGTGTGTGTCTATGATAGAGCTATCGACCTCATTTGGTTTTTAATATTCATATTAACTGTCATTTGCACGAGCAACGTGGTAAAATATGACGTCATTTTATCGATATTCTTATTTATTGACTTGACATATATAATAAGATGAAGTGGATTAGAAATAATAGTCGAAGAGTTGTAAGATGGGTGAAAAGCAAACTTCATGCAATGTTTGTTTATATGGTTTAAGCACAGACTAGCATAGAGTTCCCTTAATGAAAAGTGCATTACACCAACCACATAACAACTCAACATGTTGTGTTGTCGACCTATTGCGGTTTTAGATATACAGAAATCCACGAAAACCGTGATTCACGGCGTTGTAATCTGTGGACGGTAAATATTGCGGCTCAATGAGATTCCAGATTTCCAGACAGAAAAAAATGGTGATAGAAAAATCAATCTAATCAATTATCTAGTATTCAGTAGTACCCATTATTTTTGTATAATTAAATCTCTAGCTCCTCTCCCTTGTACCACACAGGCGTAACTGAACCAAAATAAATACGTTCGCGACACGAATACACAGTGTCGAGATTCCTTCTGCATATATTTAGTGCTTTGACGTCGGTTGGCGACTGTAAATAGTTTTTTAACTACTCACCGTTAAGTGGTTACTGTTTAACTAACGACTCGGTTACTTGATGTTTGAATTCATGAAGGTAAATACGAAGTTATGATTTTAATGATGTTACTTTTAAACCAGTTATATAAAAGTTTTTTGCGTGATAAGCACGGGGTTTAGTTAATGGTACGTAATGCCACAGTCATGTAACATCTAAACATCGGTATTTGGTATTCGGATATTCGAAAATCCACAGACTGTAACCCAAAGGCGATTCAACTTAACGGCTGTTTCATCTGTGGACGGTGGTCCGTGTCTCGGACTGAATTTGTAACATGTTTCACAAATATTAAAGATTTACTAGAAACATAGTGGGCCCGGTGGGGATCCAACCCACGAACCGTTTTGAGTCGTACAGAGCTACCTTAGCACGGAAGAGCCCGTTAAAGTGAACGCAATTCAGATGTTAAATTTGTTTAAATAAAACACTTTAACGGTTTAAAACGCGATATATTAGTTAAAATGATTTTTAACTTCGGCCCGACGTTTCGGATGCTTTTCAGCTGCCGTGGTCACGGGGAGACAATGTTAAATTTGGATTACTGCATATTAAATACTGTCTATAGTTTACGCGAGTAGTACACATCTAAATAAAATACGTGACGTCACTACTGCAAAGCATCCGAAACGTTGGGCCGAAGTTAAAAATGATTTCCAAATAAGTTTAACTAATATATCGCGTTTTAAACCGTTAAAGTGTTTTATTTACTGCATATTACTTGTATTTTCGTATTGATTTGTTCGTAAAATATTCGTTAAGTTATTTTTAATATACACTATGGCCCGACGTTTCCGATGGTTTGCAGTCAGGTCAGGTTTCATAAAGCAGTATGCATTACAGATGTGTAGTATTAATGTCGATTATGGAACTACTACAAGTCTCTACTGTAAGCGGGAAGAAAACACATCGCTCAGTTTCAGCTGGTGACAACACGCATTTAATCCGTCTCTCAAGAGACAAGCTTCGCGCAACTTTGTTTCGCCATTATGAGGTTTTCACCACAAAAACACGTGTCATCATGAAGAATGTGTGTTATAATAAATCTTCATAAGACTCCGTGGGTGTATAGCGCGTTCAGCATGCGCGACTCGACAAAAATTTATCGCAAGATGATCGCTATGCCACACCGCGAAAATGAAATGTTTTCTTTGTAACCTCTTACGGAAGAGTAGACTGTTTTTTATGTAAAAAATTATGAAGCCAGTCTGTCTTACTTTAATTTTTAATAATATGAATAACTTATCTCTCTCTAAGCAATAGATAACTAAATTATCATTCCTTAATATATATTTCGTTAAATAAAACTTATGGATAAAATAATACGCACTTATTTTTTCCTAGCTGTGTCAGCGACTTCGTCATTTTGGACATCCAAATTTGTTTTGTAAACATCTACATCTTTATACATTTAAACTGCCCACGTCATCGAACCTATCCTGTCGCTCGCGACCCGCTCGGGTCCTTGGTTCTTGCAAGTTAATTTTAAAAGATAGACATAGCGTCCCGGACTTTTTTTAGATCATTTAAAGACGAATTATACTTTCACACGTATTTTTTGGGTATCATGAACCGTTTTCGCCGTACGCATCGTAAACACATAATGATGAATTTCCCCAATTTTTTACACATTTCTTGCTTTGTATACGGTTGTATTAGTCGCAGAGCGATGTTTTATAGCCCATAACCTTCCTCAATAAATGCTCTAACTAACACTTTACATAAAAAAAAGAATTCAAACCCGTAGTTTCTAGGATTAGCGCGTTCAAACAAATAAACAAACTCTTCAGCTTTATATTAGTATAGATAGTACAATGACCCGACACCAATTTATCTAAACTCGCAAGAGATATGTCGAAGCGCGCAAACTAACCCCACTACATCATATCGTCGTCCATAAAAGCCTTTATGACAATACACGTTATATTATATTGTTACTGGACTTAATTTGTAACGTGATAAAGAAAAGAGCACATTTTGCTTTTAGTTAACGCACTTTTCTTGTGAAAAATGTTATTGTCACCTTAAAAAGGATCCGTCGCGCTAAAATGTACCTTGTAGAATGTTCTAGAAGCACCAATTCGCCGACTGTCATTGGACAATTCGAGCAGCATTTTAAATCTATGCCTTTGCACGTACAGTAGTCCTGAATTCTTGTATGAGGTTATGTTTTGAGGTCCCAAATCGGGTTGAGAATTGAAGCTCGAGTTAGCCAAGAAGGATTTGTTTAAAAAGAAATAACACTAGTTCGAATGTTTTAGATCGTTCGTGTAACCATGGTAACTTATGCTATCAGCGGGTCGAAAGTTCGAACCTCACCCGGTTCAAGATTTTTTTATAATTTTTAATCTTCATATTGAATTGGTGGTATGAATATTTTAAAATAAATTCCGTCCGAGTGACGAGTCACCACAGATGTAAAAGCCGCGAAGTTTAATCGCGTTTCGGTTTCAGTCTGTGGTATCTGAATATCCCAAGCTAAAATAAGTGGTAATGGCTGGGTTACTACATCTACCATGAAGTGGACCACATGGTTGTCTTCCTTCCTCTAATATAAGAAAAATATCGCTAAGATTCTAGTTGTGTATTGCGTGGCCCGGGGTCACACGCCCGTTGGTTTTACGATCTCGAGAGAACCTCGTAAATATCTTGTTAGTGTGTTTATCAAACTTTTACAAAGCAACAAAGTACGGCAAAATCACTGAGTGAGAAGAGAATACACAGACAAAATGTATTTTCTTCATTTGTTTTTATTTTTAGGCTTCTTTCAAATTCGCTGTAGACATTTAAATAAGAATTCAACTTTAGTATTTCGTATACGCTAATGTTATATATAGCTAGCCAAATATAAGTGTTGATAATTTTGTTGCAAAAAATCATAATAGTGCGTTACTATGTCGTATTTCTAGAACAAATTTTATTCAACATAAACAACATCAACATTTTATATTGGGGCTTGGGCAGGATACAATTATGTGTCCGTTTCACTGATCGATCGATCAGACTCTTCTGCCCTGCCCGACCGTAACAATTTATTAGACTTCCTTTTAATATACTAAATCAATTCTTTATAACAAGAGGCTTAGAAGCAAAGCAAAAGTTTAATTCATTTTAGATAATTCCATTTAATCGCTGCATAAACTGTTCAAACTTTTTAGTGTTATAGATAAAAGTCTGGCAACGTATATTACTCAATTAAGGAAAATAGCAAGAGAAGTTATTTTTAACTTTTAAATAAAAGACTTTAACGCTTTGAGACGCGATATATATTAGTTAACATTATTTTAACTGTGTGTTATTTTAGCCGTGACCATGGCTGCTGCAAAGCATCTGAAATGTCGGGCCGTAGTTAAAATAATTTACAAATAAGTTTAACTAATATTTATCGCGTTTAAAACCGTTAGTGTTTTATTGAGATGTATACTACTCGCGACAGTATTAAACTATAACTTCTAATATCGTTCGCACTTAACACAGCTATTGTCAGCGAAACCCCGAAAATGAGTGTTATAACCCGTCACGCACGCCCCACGTCTCGTAACAAGCATAAACCATTAGTGGGCATATTTTCAAAGGTCCCTTCGGCCCTTTAAAAATAGTTTAACAAAGGTTACGAATAAATACTTCGAACGTTTCTAGCTTATGTGCAGTTTTTAGGGACTCTTTGTAGTTAGGTGGATATATCTGTAAAGTAAGGTGTTAGAATAGTTATTTTGAGTGTTATAATTTGTTTTTGCAAGCCCCCTCCTCATCTTTGAAAATTATAGTTACCCACAACTTGTCCGACACGTACGACGTTCGCGTCCCGTCGTTCTTGCAAGTTAATATTAAGAGATAGACATATGCCGTCATGGATTTTTTTTTTAATTTAAAAAGAAATCATTATTTCATATATTTTATTAGGTATCTTTAACTATTTTCACAGTGCACACAACGGAAATTCGTATATATGAATAATTTTCCCCGTTTCCACATTTTCCACTATCTTCCTCTACAAATGGTCTAATAAACACAAAAAGAATCTTGACCAGTAGGTACTGAGATCGTTTGAACAAACAATCTCTACGGCTTATAGATTTACTAGCAATAATAAAAAATCATTAATTCAAAGAAATACGACAATATACGTTAATGAAAAATAATATAATTAATCATTAGTAAAGATAAGTATTCATTATTTTATATCTTTTCCTATATATTATCTAATTAAAACATGGACAATTATTCGTTAAACTGAAATTATATACATTTTTACTTTAATAATTTTGCTATAAAACAAAACGTTGAAAAATTAATTTTCATATAAAACCATTATTGTATGTAATATGTGCCATCCGCGTAAACCACAGACAATACTGAAAAGTTATAATTGATAGCTGAAAAATGATTCACAGTTATAAGGTTTGGGGCTGAATTTTTACGCAATATAGTCTTAAACAAAAATCGGCAAAGATATCCTCCAACTAATAATGCGTAAAGCAGTAGTGTGTGTTTGTTTGTTCTCCTTTTACTTTGTAATAAACTACTCTATTACATTTTCATCATACTAATTTTATATTTAGGTTTAATAGTAAACAAAAAATGCCAAACAGACTCATGATCATGACATTTAATAATCTTATTTAAAATTGTAATTATTATTTCATTCACAAAAGCTTCTTACTTACACAGACGATCAATATTATTGTGCAATATCCCGGGTTGTTACATTGATCGTCTATGGGCGGCTTTTAACGCTATAAAAATCGATTAATAAGCGCTTTGTGTTGCCATACTGAAAAGTGTAAGGATAGCCAAATTGTCTCAGTGGTTACTCAAATTATACTTTGAAACGAATTCTTTAAGCTTTAATTATAATCTCGTTGAAATTCAAGTATGCAATCCAAGTGAAGTTGGTATCGCGCTGAAACCTTTTCATGCAAACTGTATTTACATTTAAAACATTTTCTTCATAAAACTTACTTCTATTCATAAAACTCAAAATGAGTTCTTTGGTCCGGATTTGTTTTAATAGAGCCTGCGAGAAGAGAAGCCTTCTGGGGTATGGAGTGGTTTGATAGTGGACAAAAGACTGCTTAATCTTCGGTTTATAGACCTTTATTTTTTATTCACATTCTAAATGCACTACTTACCTATACCTACGTAAAATTCTTTCAATCGATATGTGGGTAGTTTTGACAAGAAAAATCTCTTTTTATTTAAAACACAATTAATTGTCACGATCATATTCTTATTAAAAGTAAGATTTAATTTGATAAGAAAAATATAACTGAATGAGTCTCTGTTGATATAAAAATCAAAGAGGTTTTTTGATTTCATATCTTAAAATATGATCATCGTTTAGTTACGATGCTTCGTCAACTTGCCACTGCCCCACATGGCCCTACTACCAAATTTATAATAAATATTTTTTCGAATCCGACCCTGTAAATATAAAATCGCTTACAAGTTGTACAATAAACTTGGCTCAAAGAAAAAGTTCATGAATGCATCGCCATCTCACTTCGCTCGCTTCTCGCGTCCATAAAAACTAAATATTGTCACGATTCTATTACGATGTGATAAATATTGTAATTTATCGTGATTTTGTAGTAGATACTAAGAAATAAACATTTCTTACCAATTACAGCTTCTCAACAATTACTGTAAAATTATTGATTTTGTCAAGTCATGTCAAAAATCATTTATAAGTTAAAAACTTAAATTTTAAAAGTTAAAACTAAAGACACTAAAATAACATTAACTATCATTTCTTATATTGAGGGTGTAGCATACATCACTTTTTGAAATATATCGCTGCTTGTTACTGTGGAGCGAAACGCAGAAAGTTTGGTTTTCGTTGAAAGAAAACAAATATGTATTTTTTTACTTTGTTTATGAAATATTTAAATGCTCTTTTTCTTAAAGTAAGATAAATCGGATGAAAAACATTAAATATCTAAAGATGCTCGAGTTACCATGAAAACCATATCATGAGATGAATGAACTTTTATCTCATTTTACTGCCTCTGTTGCGTAATGCGGTATCCTGTAATTCGGTGCCATATGGTACAAGTAGGGGAAAATATTGTTTGCCTCAAATTACAGTAAAAAAATCAGATGTTAAAAAGAAGGTACTCGAGCGCATCCGGAAATCAATTAATATTTGAAACCAATTTCTCATTTTTCTAAAACAAGTTGAACGAGTCGAATAAGGATATTAAATGTTGGGAATATCACCATCCACAAATAAAAAATACGTTACGGTTTCAATCTATGGATCTCCAAAATATCCATAGGTAGCTAAAATAGGTCGACCGCGCATCTTATTGAGATGGTATTTCACTCTATGCTTGCCCGTCCTTCTCTATAAAAAAATAAAACAACGTCTACATAAAAGCCGGTCTATTCCTTTACAATATGGACTGCGGCACTCCAGGCACAATTACATCCTGATCCCTGAACTATCTACTTATATAGATAGATCGCAATTACTCATAAAACCTTTCATTCAAAAGTTTCATCATTCAAATGATACGTGCATCGCAACGATACAATACGGTTTTTTCACTTTAACTATTCAACTCTATCGGATCTATCGTTGTAGTTAATTGGAGATCGGAGCCATTGTTCCTAATTCAAGCTTTTATTTATAGACCCGGAGCCGGTCGTATTGTAATTTATTGTAATATTCTGCAACCTAAAAATAAAAGTGAATAAAATGTCGGATTTCAATAAAACATATTATATTATTCATCGGTTTAAAACGCGAAATATATTAGTTCAACTTGTTTACAAATTATCTTTGACAACGGCCCGACGTTTTGAATGCTTTGCGGCAGTTGCGGCCACCGTTTATTTAAATGTGTACTACTCCCGTAAACCATAGACAGTATGTCTGTTAAAAATTCAATATTATATGTTTTAAATCTTTTTTGACATTTAAAAATTATTAAACTGAAACAAAACGGTAACTATGAATTAATGTGCATGTAGCGTTTATACTTTGTCTTTTACATGTCCGGAAAGATGTTATGTCTCTTGATCAGATAAACATGGCCAACATAGAAGACAGCTTCATATTGGATGATACATGTCTGGTTTATTTGATATTGTAGCACTTGAAACTTAGTTTGGCATCTTCTAATATAAAAACAACTTATCACAATTTTAGTATAGTATTCGACTTTTCGTGAACGAAAAAAGCCCGTCAGCTTAGCTGAACTTTAAATAACGTCATTCAACGTTTTAAAACGCGAGACAGACGGCATGAGCATAGCAGATTTGACTTTGACATTAGGGACTTCCTCATCTTTTGTCCTTCCACCACTGCTGAAAGCATTCGAAATGTCGGGTTGTAGTTAAAATGAGTTTAAAATAACTTTGCGTTTTAAACTGTCAAAAGTGTTTTATATGTGTACGACTTGCTTAAACTATAGACAATACTTAGTTTAAAATATATATTTATCACATGTTATTACATATAATGGCAATAAATGAATTTAAAATCGATTATAGTTTTGAAAAATTCAAGGTAGAACTTGAACCGGCATCGACGGCGTTCCGTGCCGTTGCTCTAACCAATTGAGCTACCGAATCTTACACGTCATCGTCGAATTCTTTCAATATATTGATACATGCACCGCTCACGCAATGTAATTCTAAATTAAAATAAATATTTTTTTAGGGTATTTGAACTTAATACTTTTACATACAATACAATATAATTTAATGCCTATACAAACTAGCACGTGAGTATTTAACATATAGACATTGCTTATTTCGAATTAGTTTAAATTCATTGTCGACTCTTAGTCTATTCGCTTGTCCGAAGTAATTCTTTTCTTTTCGATTGTTCTCGATCACAATGTCTCGATGCACGTTTTTCCGAATTAGCCGATCGATTTATAGCCGCTCGGATTTACTTAGCTACTGTTTAATGGATGATATGGATTTTAAATTTTATTCCGCTTCAGTGCACCGCGTTTCAGGAAAAGAAATTTCAGATGCAGTTTTAGGCTGCCAGTCCAGTACGAAGAACAATTTAACATGTTCTCTTACGGTTAAGTGAACCGTCCATTTCGTGTAGTTATCATTGAGGATATTCTAAAAATATCAAACAATGTGAAATAACTGAACTTAGTATTTTAAGTTTCAAAATAATAGTTCAGTCTAGTGGTTATAGCACTTGTCTTTAATTCTTGAGGCCACTGCTTCAAATCATGATTTGTCACGAATTTACAACTATCTCTGTCCGCGATTTCGCTTGGGATAGTTATTTTTGGCGTCGAAATGTATTTTTGCAAACAATGTCCTCAGCTTTTTAAATAAAAAATATTGATTGTTCACGACGTCGTCTGCGTCCCGTCGTTCTTGCGAGTTATTATTAAAATAAAGACATTGTTGTAATTATTTTTTCGATCAAATAAAGGGGAATCATTATATATCACACATTATACAGCGCACGCAAGGTAAGCCCTGAAAGATACACTTTTCTCGATTTTTTCCACATTTCCCAGTGCTCCTTCACTCCTGTGCGACTAGCACCGTGATGTTTTGTAGCCTTTCTATATACATGCTCTAATCAGTAATAATTCGAACCTGTAGTTCCTGAGATTAGCACGTTGTTGTATTAACAAACAAATTTTATAATATTAGTATAGTTTAAAGATATCTGAGGTAAGAATCGAATCCACAACGTGGATTATAAGCCATGCATAGCTGCCATTAACCAACGAGCCCGCCAAAGTATTCTTAGTGTAGATCGTACTAAACACGGTTGTTTATTTCTTTAACGAGCGCGGGTGAAAACCCAAGAGCTTTAGTAATTCAATACAATAGTCTACATGTACGGTCCATTAGCGCAAAAATCAGGACATTCAGGTGTACACTGACGGTCGTTAATGGAGAATCAATACAACTCGCTTTACCATGTCAGTAACTACGCAATAATTACGTCACACGTAATATAACGCGTTACGTAATATTTCATTTAGCTTACACCCACATTCGATGAGCTTAAAATGGATATGAATATCTCGATATGTATTAATTTATTTAAAAATATAAATAAAACATGTACATTTAACGGTTTCAAACACGAAAAATATTCGTTTATATTAATTTTTGGCCACAGTGGTAAAAGGGGAACTGAAAATGGTGGGTAACTAAAATAATCAAACTATTTTATTTAAATGTTTACAACATACAATACTTATCTTGATAAGTATTAAAAAATTCAAGTATTCATTTTTTTTATGACATAGACGATAGGTAACTCAATTACCCCATCATAACTCCCTTCTAATTCAGATACGTTGCCACGTAACAATTGGTTTATATGTGTAAGTATTACATAAAACACGTTTGAACAGTTAAATCGAGAACTATACTATTGAATGAATTTTAACAACAAAACGCATTTTAGACCGTCAAGAGTGTTTTATTTGGAGACGATTAAATGCATAATATGTAAGTTTAACTTATTTTTATTTTAACTACGGTCCGATGTTTCGGATGCTTTGCAGGTCACGGGGAGACTAAAGATGGAGGGTGTCTCTAATGTCAAAGTGAAAACTGCTACACTCGCGCCATCTGTTTTGTTGTAGTTGTTATTTGACGATACTTGTTGGGGGACTGAAAGTGTTAAAAGCGATTTCGGAATGTATACGATGTTGAAATTATTCATTTTAATTTAATAAGCGCAAATCTTCGTCTTATGCGCGGGCGCGTAATAAAAAAGTCTTAAATAAGTTGAGACCCGGTCTGCGTGTCGTCTAGTACGTAATTGACAAACTTCGTTCCACAGTCCGAGTTACTTTATATGTCACGCAGCTTATAAGCTGGGAAAATATCTTTAGACTCGCCAGTGTAAAGATATTTCTAGCTTATAAGCTAGTGTGGTGGTCAACATACATTTATGGTTGACACTAAATTAACAAAGTTAAAAAACCCTCTTAAGAATTTAAAATTACACAAACGGGACTCAAACCGACGCTTCACAGCGTGCTGACTGTAGCGAGTGAGCTGCATCTCCCTCCAATATTTCAAACATAATAATTAATATAAAATAAAATTAATATATCGTGACGTAAAAATGGAGGAATATCGATATTCTAGCCAACAACTTGCGATATTAAATCCATGAAGTTTAATCATATTTCGGTTTCAGTCTGTAAATTTTCGAATATCCAAATGTCTGATTGCGGTATTTCATTTTCATAATTATTGCAAACAGCTGTGTATATGTGTATGTGTATCTGAAATATACCGGGGGGGGGGCCCCGTCGGATATGGGACAAACACATGTTTGTGTCCGTCCCACTATACGATTTATGTACTGGCTAGTAGGTGAGCAGATTTCTATGCCTTGCATCTGAAACAAGAAACAATCTTTTGCTTCCCCGGGATTTGACCTACGAACTCTCGCGCATAACGCACAGCTAGACAACACGTTTAACCATTTAGTTACTAATCCGGTCTTTAGATTTGAATGCAACAGCTAGGGTATAAGACTTAGAAATTGCTTATTTCGACCGTTCGACTGTTCGACCGTTCAACTGTTCTACCGTTCGACCGGTCGAAGAACGTAAAAACTACGACCTGAAACGATTAAATGGGTCAATAAAACAACTAGTTACTCACAAATCTACTGAATTAAACTTGTGAATTCATTCCGTACAGATTTCGCCATCTCTTATTAACCGCATGTCACACAACACGCGTGGGCCTATTAAATAAACGAGTTTTAAACAGTCACAATAAATATAGTTCACGTAAACTGTTAATCTTCTGACACAAATATAATCTAGTTAAATAAAGTGGGGTTCCTCCTCCGTGTCTTACAACCTAAATTACAATGTAGATGAGATAACGCTAGCACTTCTTCGAGTTAAAATGAAACACTTCTAACAGCATAAAATGTGATATATAGCAGCCGAAGTCACGAGGAACGTTCACTGCTGCTGCAAAGCATCCAAAACGTCAGATAGTAGCTAAAAAATGCGATAGGTAATATATTTCGCGTTTTAAACCGTTAAATTGTGTTTTATATAAAGTTGTACTACTCGCGTAAACGTAAACAGATAATGTATCTTTGTACTTGGAGTTTAAGAGCGTAGACCCAGTACGCTGTTCCAGTGCATTAGTTAACTAAAATCTACTAATCGTAAATTTTTTCCACCCGGTGTAGGAGCAGCCCATCAAGAAAGTATGACTCTGCATTTATTAACTTTTAGATTTTTTCCACTTGGCGCGCTACAGAAGTCCTTTCATGTTTCCCTTTTTTAGGATCAACTTAAAACTGACAACTTCTCGGGTTTATGTCTTCTGTAAATACTTTTAATTTAAAAACATAGCAGTGTGTCTTTCTCCTAATACAAATACGATTTGTAATACAAATACAAAAATATACCACGAATTTCCATACAAACTTTCATCCGACAGACATGACATGGCCGTTTAACTGATCACTTTTATATATAAATTATATATATATAATATAAATATTTTACATATATATAAATTAAGACTTTTAATGCCAGTCTGACAATCCCCATCTCCCCCCCCCCCGTAACACAGGTCGCCTCTTTTTCCTAGTTTAAGCTTTAGTAGTTATAGAAATATGTAAATTAGAATTTGTGTTCATAACTAAATTTCCAATTGTTATTCCAATACTAACCCCAATATCCCCGGGAAAAGGAATCACCGGGGATCGAAATAAATCTTCCCCTTAAGGACAAATCGAAACCCTCATCCTAAACCTGACAATGGATGACGCGATAACCGTGCAATAATTCATATCGGTGTGTTAAAAGCTTTCCAGACACACCGCTGAATGTCGTTAGACAGAAACCGAATATTCGGTTGAAAAACAGCCGTCGAAACTAATGATATCGGTAACTCAATTGGTAGGGCATCGTGTCATTGAAGTTATTATAAAATATATTTTTAAATTATGTAAAATAGTTATACCTTCCGTGTCAAAATCAACATTTGCAGACAAAACGTTTGAACTATTAACATTTCATTATTAATGATAAAAGCTGTTTATGATAAAAGCACTGTAACAAATATGAACAATTTTCGCAGCGCACGCAATGGTAACACTCCAAGATGAATTTTCCCCGGTTTTTCCACATTTTCCAATGTATTTTGACGCAGCGTCGTGTTTTATAGGCAACACAAAATCTTCAATACAGAAATATTTTTTTTAATGCAAACAAGTAGTTCCTGCGATAAGCACATTTAAACAAAGAAACAAACTATTCAACTTCGACCATAAAACATCTAAACAAGATGCGCGGTCGTCCTATCGCAGTAATTAATAAAATCTTATTTTTATATGTAACAGTTAAAAGTCCCGTCGAATGATTTATATTCTATCGGCTTCAAGTAATTGGCTCAGATTTCAAAGCTCTTTTGAGCTTTAGTTAATTAAACATTTTCTTTTGTTTAAGATTATTATTTTAATCACTCGCGACGTTAAAACCTTTTTCAAACAAAAAAATCTCGCAAACAAGATAGTAAAAATAAATTATAACAGTTCGAGGATTAGTTATTTCATATCAATAGTATCTCAAATAACAATCTTGAGAAAGCCATGAACCGTCTAAAAACGGCGTCATTCTAAGTAAATTATTGATATATTTCGTGTTTAAAACCGTCAATCTAATGCAACTGCTACGTTTTATATTGTTTTTTTTTCGTAATAAGGACGATTCTTTTTATGTATCTATTTTTTCTCTTATTACAAACCATAAACCCCTAGGAGGGTTCATCAGCTACGACGGAGATTACCACTAAGTTGGTGGTAGAGTGTGGCTTGATAAGTTGGTGCTCACCTAGGTCCTCCACCTACGTGAAACAAGAGCCGTTTAGCTGCGATCTGGTATGTCGGACAATCGGCGCCGGCGCTGGTGGGTCGCGTCGTGAGTACGGCTTTAGTTGAGTCTACGTCTAGGTTGTTTATGACGTTACGCGACCTCCTCCAGCGGGGGTAGATGGACGAGGAGGGACGCTGTATACGTGGCTGCCCGGGCCACCAGTAGAATTCGTATACAACGCGGCGTTAAGAAGCGACCTGTCGCAGGCGCATGTCAGTTTTCATACATAATTTTGATTGCGACTTACCGAGTTGGGTATAACCGCTTGGTGTATAGACAATAACTCTATTGACCTTCGCCGTCGAGTAAAAATAGATGATAGTGTTAAATAAAATTAAAATTACCAAATTCTCTGTACATAAGTTGTTATTGTCAATATAATATAACTTGTCATCTCTTTGGATTTTTTTTTCTCTATACACACTCTATTTGTACTCATTAATAAGCCCGTTTTATTTAAATAAAACACAAAACGGTTTAGAATGCGATATATAATAATTAAATTTATTTGAAAATTATAACTGGGGCCCGACGTTTCGGACGCCTTGCAATAGCCCTGTTCACGGGGAAACAAAATAAGTTTAATGTATCGCGTTTTAAGCCGTTAAAGTGTTTCATTTAAATATGTACTACTCGTTTAAAAACAGACAGTATTGAAGCCCGTTTTATTTTAAAACATAAGAAATGTCTCACTAGAAATTATACTAAGTCATTGTTATGACAGTGTATGTTATATCTACGTGCATAAATAAGCAAAGATTGTCGCAGACATCAATTTACATTTCCATTTCCAACCGAGCTTCAGGAATTTTTTATGAAGATATTTCAAGACAGTGGTAATTTTTACCCGCACTGCTAACACTAATAATGTAGTCCACAAATAGAAACTATATTTATGTCTATTACATAAATGAAGTTAAAACAATTTGGTCAGCGTTTCTTAAGCGTGTCATATTCAAGATACAACTCTCGGGAAAACAAAATAAATACATATCTAAATAATACACTTTCAACAGTTTAAAATGCGAAATATAATAATTAAGGTATTTAAATATCTGAATATTAATTCTAGCGATATATTTATAATGCTTATTTACGACGAACGAATTTTGAGAAACCTCGGGCCGAAGTTAAAAATCATTTTCAAATATGTTCAACTAAATTATACTATATATTATACTATATATTATACTACTCGCGTAAACTACAGACACAGTGTATAATATTTGTTATCTATCCCATAGCAGCGTTAAATCTTTATTTTTGGCAAAATTATATTGGTTCAGTCAGATCACGTTTTAACGGAATTTAAAATCGCGGTTTTTCCATCAATATTTGACTGTTTAATGGTTATCCAGAACGTGCCGCCAAAATGCAATCAATTTTTCAATTCAATTAAAATGTCTAAGTAATTAAAACAAAATGACAAAAGTTTTAAGCGTGCTTTAAACATGATAATTTCTTTGGGTCTTAAGTATGGTTAACACCATATTATGATATCATTGTCTTTCGGGCTGTTGGCCGAAGAATTAATTCTTCGAGCAATCGAGGAGTCAACATCTCCTGATGATGCCGTCCACACGTGATAGCGAAACGTTGAGAACCTCTTCTCGCTCACATCGGCCGAACAGCTCGAAAGACAATGGTATGCTGAACGATGGCCGTGAAAGCCTTACACAATTTACCAAATAATGATTTACTTGTCATTTTTATTTTCATTCTCTTTCATCTTTGTTTAGATGTTATAAGGCTGAGATGTGTCACCTACCATCAAATGAACTTCACGCTTATATTTCCTCTCCAATCATAAAAACAATTGCCACTAGACCAACAAGGACAGTCTAAGAGAAAAGTAATCTTCATGATAACGCAGATTTTTTTCAACCTTTTCCTATCTAACGTACTCACACGTAACCTAAATAAATGTAACGTAATTAAGCCTTGGATAAACACAAAAATTCCCAACGGTACGATGCGCTGTTGTACGACGATCTATTCATATTTACTGTCACCGTGCATATACGAAAAATGAATGTGGCTTTTCTAACGACACAAAGTGGTGTTCAAACTTTGCACGTAGATCCGTAGTTTGAGCATCGTAATTGAGAATAGTACGTAGTAGTATCAGAGCATTCTTCAGCCTAATGAATATAACATATAACAGGCAAGACTCGGTACATAAATTCGGTATCGGTGAAACGGTAGCGTTAGCCAAACAAAATGTCATAAAGATATACAAATTTATGTTATTAAGTGACAAGAATATATTTTTTTAAGATAAGAAAAGATAGATAAACATCACTCACTTGACGGATCGTGAAATACCACATTAAAGATCGTAATATGATGCGCTGTTGGCCTATTTTGGCTTTATATATCTGGAAAAGTTGAAACGCGATTAAATTTCAGGAATTTTTCAACTGTGGACGGCGGTTCGTTATCCGGGCGAAATTCCAATGTTTCTACCATTCATTTGAAAACCAGATTGCAAGACGAAGTCCAATATTAAAAAAAAAAATCAAAATTTTGTTCGGATCACGAACCATTATACCACAACAAACCGTCCGCATGTCGTTAAGGTATTATATTACTTTTCATCTAGTGGTGCGTTATTAGGCAAGAGTTATATAAATAGTTTTTTTTTCTCAAAAAAATAACTCAATGCCGTATCCATTGTTTCGTAACTCATACACACCCTTAATACGTTACGTGGGCCCGTATTGTATGACACGGCACACAACCCATAATTTAGACCCTGATTTGACAGCTTTACGTGAACAGACGACACTAGTTTTAACATTCTTATGTACTTAGTGTGCACAAACATGAATAAATTGCTTTCCATTACAGTCTTTTATATAAATACTTAATGCCTAAGTACTGAAACAGGTTAATTGTGTACTGTCTATAGTTTACGCGAGTAGTACACATTTAAATAAAACACTTTAACGGTTTAAAACGCGATACATTAGTTAAACTTATTTGAAAATGACACGGGGAGACTGACAGTCTCCCCGTGACCACGGCTGCTGCAAAGCATCCGAAACGTCGGGTCGAAGTTAAAAATCATTTTCAAATAAGTTTAACTAATATGTCGCGTTTTAAACCGTTAAAGTGTTTTATTTATATGTGTACTACTCGCGTAAACCACACAGTATTCAATATTATTATTAGTAAAAAAAAGTATTTAAAATTTGAAAGGTTAATTGTGTTTTATCGATATCTTTTTCCACACAAAAATTCCCACAGTTGGGAGCCTACTATCTAAAATATAGAAATCAAATTATTTATTCCATTTATTATAAAATTAAAGTAATAGTAACAAAAAACTACAATACTGATAAATTTGATGTTTGGAGGGACAATATTCACCTTTTATTGTTCTTGGAATCGGCACAACGAGGATTTTCAGTGATGGCCCACGTTTAACATTTTATATAGATTGTTATTAGCAGATTTCAAACACAAAGCGATACTTTATATATTACCACTTTTCTTAGTTATATAAAACACTTAACAATAACGATATTCAAAGAAACCAGCCACTTTAGTCAAATATCAACTACGACGAATTAAAAATAACTTGACTAATTTTACGCGTTTTAAACCGTTAAAAGTGTGTTATATAAAATTTTACTACTTACGTGAGTACACAGATAAAACTTTTTTAATTATTTCAATTAGCAAAGAGTACTGTCAGGTTAAAAATATTTTTGTGTTTAATAAGCTATAGAATTTCCTACGATCACGTCTTAAAGTTAGCGTTGTTAAGTATACATCTACTCCAATAACTTGTTAAAACACCCCTCTTTCCTTAAGCTTTCCACAATGACAAGTGGTGTTTGCCTAAAAAAGTTCCTGAATAAACAAACACACGTAATTCTTTATAAGATAATCCTATAAGTCCTTGTTTGTTTTGTGAGGCCATTAGACGAGCGAGTCGCATTTTGTTAACAGTACAACCACGTAGATTTACAGGTATATACGATGTTGATACATATAGATGATAGTATATTATTATTTAAATATAAAAAAACATTGACAACAGTAAAGATTATTTTATCTAAGTTCCTTTATATTTTAAATGGTAAACCATTGAAAATGTAATTATTATTTAAATAAAACACTTTAACGATTTAAAACGCGATATATTTTAGTTGTCTGAAAATTATTTTTAACTACGGTGCGACGTTTTGGAAGCTTTGCAGCAATTGTTGTTTTTTAACTAAAATATCGCGTTTTAAACCGTTAAAGTGTTTTATTTATATGTGTACTACTCTCGTAAACCACACAGTATTTAATATTATTATTAGTAAAAAAAAGTATTTAAAATTTGAAATAGAAGTCCTAAGTTCAAATCCCTGGGAAATAATGTATCTGTCGGGCAGGGCTCACAAGTCTAACCAACTACTAACCTGTAAAGAAACCCGTCAGAGAAACGGACACAGAAACGTGATCACCCACGTGAGTAGATGGAATATCACTGCTATTTAAAACGATGTTGCTTAAAATTAAAATCGCCATTTTCGTGGCTCCCCGTTTCGTTAATCTTCCACAGCGCGATAAGAGCTTCAAACACGAAATCCTTAAAAATTACCAACAAAGGCCTCCGTCATAACTCTCTTCGCTTTCTGTGATAAAGAGGAAAATTATTTAAAGCTTTTCTTTAACAGTCTTATCTTCACCTTTTTTGTAATAAAAATTAAATAGCTTACAATTGTTTTGAGTTATTCAAAGAACACGGGAGGTCAAAAAAATTTATCATTTTACTTCTAAAACACGACATGTATTAGTAAAACTAATCTACAAAATATTTTTACAACGAGCCGACCAATCTCCCCGTGACCACGGCTGCTGCAAGGCATCCGAAACAACGGGTCATAGTTAACTACAAATATCATTTTATTTATATTTTAAACATTTAATTCAATCAAAATTTAATCAATTAAATACTGTCTGTAGTTTACGCGAGTAGTACACATTTTAAACGCGATATATATCGACGGAACAGATGGCGTTAGCGTAGCAATTTTTAGTTTGATGTCAGAGACATCCTTCAACTTTAGGCTCCCCGTTACCATGGCTGCTGCAAAGCATCGGAAACGTCGGGCCGAAGTTAAAGATAATTTTTAAATATGTTTAACTAATATATCTCGATATTTAAACCGTTAAAGTATTTTATTTTAATTTAATCAGTTTTTTAGTTACTCGTTAAATAAGTTTGATTTTACGTGAAAGTATTGAAAAAACTAAAAATGCATTATTTTGTGTTAAATCGTATACCCAAAATTTACCCAAAAACTGGTGTTATCGCATTTATCTCAATAGAGTTACGAAAATAAGGGAATCCATTGTATAAACCGTTTATAAAAAGGGACGATATCCTGCTTCGAATCCCATTTGGCCAATCCAAGCTGTTTAATGATGCAAAACGAATGATTTGATGTCTTTGTCGAGGGATGTATTGTTTTCTTGGAAATAAGCTATGTAAGCTATTTACAGATTGTTCTGTTAGAGGTATCACTTTCAACCTCTCTATGCGTTTTACTTATTGTAATGAAATTGGATTGAAATTAAAATCGATTCAATTTAAAAGTTTTATACAAAATTAATAACGTAAACTAATTTAATTATACCAAATCTTTGATATTTTTGCTGCTTGAACTGCTGAACAAATAAAATTGTGCCTATTATAAGCTTTTATTATATAATTTACTAGCTGTGCCCGCGACTTCGTCCGCGTGGAATACTTGGGGACTGGACTTGGGGTAGAATGTTTAATTATTTAGGCTGTCTATTAATAAGGGCGCATTTTAGGCAGCCAATCTATGGTAAGTGCTACTTTGCCGTAACACGCTCACCTCACATCACTCGTACTCTTACTCCCACTCTCACTCTCACTCCCACTCCCACTCCTGTTCCTAAAATACCAAAGAAGAAAGTTTTATTGTTCTACTTCAAAAACCACGAATTTCCATACCGACTTTCATCCCCTTTTTCTTACCCCTATAAACCATTTTTTGGCATTAAGTAGCCGTAAGAAGTAGTATATCTGTGCACCAAATTTCATTTCAATCAGTTCAGTAGTTTTGGAGTTAAAGCCGGACAGACAGAGTAAGTTTCGCATCTATGTTGATAGTATAGATGAAACTAATTATATTAAGCCTATTACCCTATTCCTAGATTTTTTTAATAATAGAGGAAGATGGTGGTCACTTGTGTGTGTAATAACTCAGCCTATAGCATCTAAACAAGATTCGCTGTCGAACTATTTTGACTTTGGATATTCAGAAATCCACAGAATAAAATCGAAACGCGATTAATCTCCACGGCTTTTTTCATCTGTGGACGGCGGTTCGTGACCCGGACGGTATTTTTGATATTCCTACCACCCAGGGGGAATCAGCCCAGACGAAGATGATTCCCAATATGTTTCAGAAAAATTAGAAATTGAAAAATTAGAAACATGTTAGACCCAATGGGGATCGAACCCACGTACTGTCTTAGACATACATTGGCCTTTAGACCAACAAACCCGTCAAAATTTATAAAAAAAAATTCTGCGCCTAAACTACTAAGCCGATCTTGATGAAATTTTGCATATACGTTTCGAACCTTTCAAATTAACTGCTTCTTTTCATTATATTTTAAAAAATGTGAGAAGCCTGTCGATAAATGTATACATATTAAATAATCTCTTATTTTATATAAAATGTTATATTGAAGCAATAGTGAACGGAAATTAAATTTTCTAATTTTCTTTTCTCCTTACGTAAGAATTTCTTCGCAATAATATAAAACTTAATGGCTTAGGTTTATAGCTGCCTATAAAGGCTGTACCTACATAATGACCGATAGCCTGTTATTTTTATACCTTCTATATGTATCATAAACTTTTAATAGCTATTGTTCGTTGTATTCGAAGAGACGATTTATTTTTTATCGTAGCACTTTTAATGCTAGTCGCGTAGCGTTTATTGTAGCCTTTCGTAGCGTCGTAGCGACGTAGACGGTCTACGGTTAAATGTAGAACCAAAAACGAACTACACTGACTAACTTTTATTAATCTTTCGGAAATTCTATAGAATCGTAATCAATTGTAGGAATCATTTAAATACAACACTTTTAAAGATTTAAAACGTAAACGATATAAATATATACATATACAGTGCAAATGAGGTAAACTAAAAATAATTTTACTATATTTCGCGTTTTATTTAAATGTGTACTACTCGTAAAAACTACAGGCCCTACTTAGTCGCAAGCGCGTTAAAAAGATAGAGATACTCGATTTGAATCCCGTTAAAAAAATATTACAATAGCGTAACTGCCTATTTTCCATTGAATATTTTCGATTAATTTTACAGATATTTCTTAAAGCGTGTAGGGCTTTTACGGTCATCGTTATATATTAAGTAGGATTTAAATAAAACACTTTAACGGTTTCAAATGCAACATATATTACTTTGATGCCAGAAATGCTTAACGCCACGTGACTGCGACTACAAAGCATCCGAAGGGACAGTTGGTAGTTCCAGATAAATTACTTTAATTTTTTCCAGTTTGAAACCGTTAAAATGTCTGCTGCTCGTAATTTACAGATTTGAATAACAAATAAACCTTCACTCTTACTTAGATATATGGTATATATCTTAAAAGTTTCTAAATAGTAAATCAGGGAGGCGTTGTTTATTTGTTCAGCTATTTGTTAACATTTCAACTTTGTTACGAGGCCTGTTTCCCGCGATAATGTTCTTAATAGATCTTGTTTCTGTAAAAGTGTTTTATCTTATAATACAGAATTGGTTTATTGTTGTCTTCCAGTTAATTATTGTATACAAATAAGGTTCACATTAATTTTTGATGATTACTTTTTGAATGAAGTTTATTTTACGTTTTAAAACATAAATTATAACAGTTAACTTAAATTTATTTTAATTTAACTGTGACCCAACATTTCTTATGCTTTGCAGCAATCTTCTCTATATAGCTACGGCTGCTTTATACATATTTCGCATTTTCAACCGTTAAAATTAATTAATTTAAACGCGTCGTTCAACTGATTATATTGATATAGAGTTTACTAAAGGAAAGATTAACAATATGTAGACTGTGTACCATTTTTTTTATGATAGAGGAGGACAGACAAGCATGAAGTTCACTTGATGGTAGATGATATACCCCGCACTTTAATATCTAAACAAGATGCCCTGCTGACGATCGTTTGGTACCTGGAAAGAATTTATTAGACCCTAGCAATGCTGGCTCTAAACAAGTTAACTTCGTCAAGTGATCGCGAGATTTTATTAAAATCCCTGCTAGCTCAAATGAGAAAAGAGTTTTGGCGATAATTGGAACTCACTTTGGGCACATGGAGAAGTCGCGGTCTTCTTAAAAAGGAGAGGTGTACGCATAATCCAATTTTACCCAACAGCTCAGGACAATCGACTGAACCATTAGCAGTTCTGAAGAGCAAAGCTTGATCAGCCACGCGTGTACGCAGGTGCAATTGAAATTTTCTGCACCGGGCAGTATAATTTGGTACGATATTGAATATACCTTACAAATTTCCACTGAATGCCTTCTAATTGCTATATGTAAACATTGTAGTGAGGATTCTACACCTGTGAGGAGTATTCGAGGTGACTGCGGACAAACGCACAGTACAGAATTTGCATTGTTTTTATGTTTTTAAATTTCGATATTTTTACCACCATCAAAATATAATCTGTGTAATTTCGATTTTCTCGATTTTACATATATATGCCGTCTACATTGCTATAGAATTGATATTAAAATAAATTATAAATTGAAAAAAAAATTACAACACGGGCAGGATTTGAGTCAGCAATCACGGAAAGCTGTGTTACTCTAACCAATTCAGCTACCGTGTCAAAGTATTCAATATTTAAAAAAGTACAGGTTCATGATAAATTGTATCTTCTCATTTAAATAAAACACTTTAACGGTTTAAAACGCGATATATTAGTTAAACTTATTTGAAAATTCTTCTACTTCGGCCCGACGTTTCTTCCGTTGTATCTTCTCTCTCGCCACGTGTAGTTCAAGGGGTGACCTCGAAGTATAACAAAGTCGATATGAAAATGTCAACTCCCTTGGTTAACAAAAAGCTATAACAAAACACAAAGTCAGTCACATTCACGGCTCGCTGGGCCGGCAAATCGCCCCGAGGTGCTCCTTCAATTGTTTCCGCCCTTATTTCATTTTACTTTCACTTATTAAGGACACCTGGAGAAAATTTCTTTTCACGGTCTATGTTTTATGCTCGCGAGACAAGTTCCTCACAGATGAGGAAATTATTTGATGTTTTATGTTATTGCCGTGTAAATCCACATATAGCATGAATCGTTACAATTTTTACCAACGCTGGGAAATGTACCATGCCAGTTTAGGCACTAATTTTTTACTGAGGTAATTTTTTGTAGGTAGTTTATATACTTATACAGATTATTCGAGTGCGTTGTGAATTTACGACTGCGTATAGAGTTTTGTTCTACCAATTTATATTAATATAAAGCTGAAGAGTTTGTTTAAATGCGATAATCTTAGAAATTACTAGTTACAATTAATACAAATTCTTGCATACATCATTAAGAAAGGCTTTTATATAACATCACGCTGCGACTAATGGGAGCGAAGAAAGAGGGAAAATGTGAATTTTTTTTAACCTGAGGGTTCCCGTAGCGTGTGCTAGAAAATGATTTTAGAAATCAAAAAATATGTAAGGAAAAAAGATACCAGAATTTAAAAATCGTATGTAAAATTCGATTTTTAAATTCACCAAAAAACATATGATCGCAACTGTATGTGTCTACGTTTTAAAATTAACTCGCACGATCCGTTTTAAATCATCATTCTTTTTTCATTAATATAGCATTAATTACAGTATAATTGTTTGATATAGTTGTATCAAAATAATAATTTTAATCTTGCAAACAATAAAACAATGTTTTACCAGATCAGCAAGTTGAATATAAAAATGTGAAAATAAAGTAGCGGTTCAAAGGAAGCAGCAAGGTGCGATTCAATGCAATGTAATTCAAGTGGAATAGCAGATTATTTATCTAGAAAATAGGGCATATAAATTACGTGTAAAGTGCGGTTTAGCGAGACATTCGGCTGGAGACAAATTTGCGGACGGCACTGTCTCTGGTTAAATGTCTTTAGCGAGCTGCAATTTACCGAACAAAGGATTCTACTGTGTCTCAAATCTTTGTATAATAGTTACATAACTAATGTACCAAATACTATATTATATTAAATATTAATAATAACGTTTTAGTGAAATTATAGTTTTAATGTTTGTGTGTCCGTCAGAGAGAGAAAAATATATATACTTTTGTAATTCATAACCATAGTAATTATTATTTTTTATATAATTATTTGCTAAATTGCAAGATAAAAAACATAATGATAATGTCTAAAATTAATGATGTTTTACACAGCAAAAAGGCTTCTTCGGTTTTTGATTTCATTATACTATTCGTAATTTTAAATAGATCTCTTCTTACTTAATCTTAAATCAAGATATTGTGGTGCTAGCTTTTTGTAAAAATCTCTTATTACTCTACTAAAGAGAGTGAGATTTATGTCAATCGACAGAGAAGTAGAGTTTACTGCATGTTTCGCTATAAATAGATTGTTAATTTAATTCTATAACTTTTTTATTAATATTTAAAAGCCTAACTATTTTCATGTTAATCAAATCAGCAATGGAAGTATTAGTAGTATGATCCCACGTTGGGGACGATTGGTTACTTTTATCTTCCAATTGTGATATTTTATTACATAACTTTTAATACACGTTTGATTTCATCAATGTTAATTTTTCATACGTTGGAGGTGTATTGTTATTTGCTTGAAATACGGAGGCTTTAACCCCTTGTTAATTAATGTTGGGACATTTACATAATTTATGGAAAGTGTATTAGTTTTTCAGCTCATATTTCACGTGTCAAGCGAGTTTTAGCACCTCTATTGTCCCACTTAACTGTTTAATATCGTTAACCGAAATCACACCGATATATTTCGATCTAGTTATTTTCGAGAAACTGCTACGAATTTATAACAATGTCTTTTTGCTGTCTTTGACATTTCATAGTAAATATTTAATATGGAATGTTTTTCTACTATATTAAATATATATTAAAATACTATGTGTTTAAATAAAACACTTTAACGGTTTAAAACGCGATATATTAGTTAAACTGATTTGAAAATGATTTTTAACTTTTTAATATATAAATTTAACTAATATACCGCGTTTTAAACCGTTAAAGTGTTTTATTTAAATGTGTACTACTCGCGTAAACTATAGACAGTAAACTATGTGTTGTTTACGCGAGTAGCACACATTTAAATAAAACACTTTAACGGATGCTTTGAAACGTCGGGCCGTAGTTAAAATATTTTTTAAATAAATTTAACTAATATATGTCGCGTTTTAAACCGTTAACGTGTTTTTTAAATAACTATTGAAACCTTTTATAGGAAAACACGAACTTTACTTTCTTTAAACTTAATACAAGTGATGAAGTAATCGAATATAATTTAAACAAATACGATTGAAAAAATAAGGGTAATAAAAAATTTCAATATTTTTTTTAGTCTTGAGGATTATTCGTAAACTTGTGTACAGTTGCTTACACTGCCTTAAAATTCCAATTGGAACTCTAGATTCTCAAAGAATATCTTTCCGGTAAATCATATATTTTAAGTAATATCGATGGAGGATTTACTGAAAATTAATTGAATTGCTACAGTAACTAAATTTACAGTAAAATCAAAAGTAGAATATAGTTACATTTTTTGTAGTCATTAGCCATAATTATAAACAAATAATATATTATTCGTGTTAATTGCAACGTCAGTTACGTAACGTTGTGATAACATAACTTTTATATGAAAAGTAGTTCTCTGAAACGCGTTTTTATTACTAAAGCCTGCTTAATGTTGAAGCTTTTACTCATATACGGTTTATCGTGGCACATAAAAATTATGCTGCGAAATATTATTACGTCTAGTAACGTTATTTTCGAAATTATAGGGGCTTTCACGACAGATGATATCTTTGTTCTCTTTTAGATCTATTGTTATTACTTTCAAAACTTTAGTATTTTGCACATGATGTAATTTAAAAAACGATTACAAATTGAAAAAAAATATGTCTCGGACAGGATTCGAACGGCTGTTGCTCTAACCAGTAGACTCGGTAGTTGGTTAGAGCGACAGCACGACACGCTGTGGACGCTAGTTCAAGTCCTGCTCGAGTCGTATTTTCTTTCAATTCATGCTTTTTTGTTTTTTTGACACTATTATACAAACACATGTTAAAATTACATTTATTATTCACATGCGAATAACTATATAAAACGATAGTTTATTTACATTTAAAATGTATCTTAAAAAATTAACTTAATTTAAAATTCTTATTTGCACAACAAATTATAGTAGATAAAAATATCTACTTTAATTCTCGTAGAATCACTGTGCCATATTAAGATTTATGTTAAGTTATATTCTTATTTTAATTTATTAAGATTAATTTGATGAAAAATAAAATATATCAGCCGTATATAATCGTAACAAGATGCGTAGGATTTTTTTTTAGAAATTTGAAAATTCCCCGACTTAAGCCGAAATGTAACACTCGACAGACTTTTTATCTGTGGACGGTAGTTTGTTACCCGGACAGAATCGTTAAGTCTTTACAATAAAAAAAAACTCTTGTTTTAGATATAAACTAAGATTTAAGTAAAGTGACATGTTTAATCTCTAGTTACAATTACGCTACACGACAGTGTAAACGGAGGTGAGTTTAACTGCGGGTAGTTTTTGCCTTTTATGACGTGGCTTCAGTTTTAATAGCTCTACGAGAAACTATTTTAATATTTCACGCCAATGAGCGGTGAATTTGTTGGCCACTTCTACAAACATGATTATATAGTACGTTGAAAAGTTGTCTGGCCTTTGTATATTTTTTGTCGACGGGTAAAAATTAGGATGTTATAACAAATACGACTTATACACTTAAATAAAAGACTTTAACGGTTTAAAACGCGAAATATATAAGTTACACTATTTACAAATTATTTTTGACCACTATGTCTCCGTGACCACGGCTGCTGCAAGGCATCGTAAACATCGGGCCGAAGTTAAAAGTCATTTTCAAATAAGTTTAACTAATATATCGCGTTTTAAACCGTTAAAGTGTTTATTTAAATGGGTACTACTCGCGTAAACTGTAGACAGTATTTAAAAATACTTTTAAAATAATTTTTACTAATTTATTTCGCGTTTCGAACCGTTAAAGTGTTTTATTTAATTGTGTACTACTCGCGTAAATTACAGACAGTATTAAACTTTAATATAGGTATATAAAAGTTCTAACTCATTGCTTGAAACACTGATGTACTGCTTCTGTACTTTTTAACGAGTTGCCTAACATTACGTTAGTCACGAGAGGTTTTGATTTGGTTTGATCAACTACTTGCCTGTAAAGGATTAGTGAAACGGACAGTGAGTTGTGTTCGCAGCGTGCCCCGCGGGGGAACAGGATTTTACTTTTTGAGATACTTAACATGTAATAGTAATATTAGCCTATAGTATGACAGAATCAGCAGTAATTAAACTAAAGGGGAAAACGGCGGGAGGTCCTGAGTTAAATTTTCGGGGAAACGCATTAAAAGCGATTTATTGGGTATGCCTACAGTTCATGTAGTTAAACAAACGCAGGATTGTGTCTCATGTGCCTTTGGGACAACAGAGTTCTACTTTTTTATAAACTAAATACGTATTTTTGTTAATCAAAAATCGTTTTTAGATTTTAAAAAAATCACACTGTTCCGTGCTGTGTGCTCTTACCAGCTCTACCGTATCTCACACCTCTTCGTCGATTTTTTCAACCTATTGGTACATGAAACTCTTGCGCAATATCACTATTTAAATTAAAAATCGAATTAAAATGAATATTTTCATTCTAAATATTTTTTAAACTTAAGAGCTAAACTTTTATCTCCGTCGCCTTAGAAGGCACCTTATATTTTCTATTCCAATAAAAGATAATGGAAGCAGTTCAAATTATTATTTCGAACCGAACTAAAAGCTGCCATAAAGCCCCTCTCTTTATGGTCTATAAAAGTTTTAAATTCTCCATCGCTTTAAAGCGCTTGTTTTTGTTTATAAACTTAGCGCTTCAAGCATTGGAAAGTGCGATAATTTTTAGAACGCGATGAAATTGCGAAGTTTTATGTCCGTAGTAACATTAATATGGAAAAATAGCAAGCTGTTAAATTGTTTTAATGCTTTCGAGGCATTGTTTTGATGTCTTGCTTGACTGCTACGATATTTCGTTGTTTACGTCTTCTACTCGTCGTTCTACTGCGCAGTTATATTTATTGTAAGTAAATTAAGTATTTATTACGCTAGTAGTAAACATTATAATATAAAACGCAAAATACAACGATTACTTAAAATAATATTTAAATAGGGTCTGACGTTTCGGATGCTTTGCATTAGCCGCGGTCACGGGGAGACTAAAGATGGTGGCTGTCTCTAATGTCAAAGTAAAAACTGCTACGCTAGCGCCACATTTACCGTCAAAAACTTCCACGTCCTTCCTGAATTGACTAACGGTGTCATCGTGTTGACCGGTATGCTGTTTTTTGGATTCCAGAGTTTTTAATATGGGATCCCTGGCGTTTACCTCGAGGCACTATTGATTGAATTTTCCGATACTTTTACAAGCTTGGTCTTGGGGATCGAAGTTTCGAGTTGATGTTAAAAATCAATTAATTAATATATTTTGAGTTTAAAACTGTTTATTTAATAAGTAGGTTTTTAAAACGCTCCATTCTTTTACCTCGTTCGCATGTCAATACACCGCTAAAAGCTTAATACAAAAAAATATTAATTTTTCTGAAACATCTTGTACGTTTGCTGTGAAGTTTAATCGCGGTTCCATTTCAGTCTATGCAGTTCCGATTATACAAATCTAAAATATGACAACTGCGAATCTTGTTTAGATGATATTTCAAAAATATATATATAATTGAAGTACATAAAATTAAAGGTAATAATTTTTCCCCTAACATAAAATGTAATTAGATATTCGCTGTAAAAATTAAAAACAAATGCCCGTTAACAACATCACTTAATATAACTTGAGAAGCAGTAACTACATAAACTACTGCAATCCGTGCAGTTTAATTTAACTACTTAAACAAAGAACTTAGGAGAATTCCCCCGTTTCTTTAAGTAGTTAAACTATGATGAATCGTGTACAGTAGACAATTAAATAACTGGAGCGTAAAATGTTCAATTTAGCTCCGAATGTAAGGAAACTCAATTAGTACGAGTCAGGAACAGACTATCAATCTGGTTGTAGTATATAGAATTTATAGTGGGGAAAGAAATGTCAGTTGAAAATATTTATATTATTTCCAGTTAGCTGCAATGTCTGAATCTAAATCTGAATTACATTTATTTATTTACTGATCTGCTTGCGATAAATTATATTCATACAATTATTTATAAACATTCAGAGTACCTGATAAATGAATTTTACAATTATAGGCAAACATGTCATTCACCAAAAGACTAAAACTAAAACATAATTATGTACGTAATTAAGAAGAACGAAAGAATGATTACTCAAATAATACTACAAAGAAATTGCATAAAGTTATCTTTTCACATACCTTTAAACAAGAATCCGACTTATTTCGACGACAGATTATTTGAATTATATATATAATAAATCATTATTTTTGTGATGTATAAATGTGGGTAGTTTACAAAATGTTTAAAATAATGTTCGTAATATTCGATGACGTCCGTCTAACACTTGGTCGGTTGTTTGTGGATTGTTATAAAAGGGGGTGCGCTGTAAAGCGGGTAGGCTATATAAATAAAAATCTAACAAACGCATGTTTGAACAAACACTTCTTAACTAATTGTAATTTAATCTTGCACTATATATTTAAAATTGTTTACATCAAGTATAATGTATGAAAATGAAAAAACACTTCTAACGACTTAAAACTCGTCGTATATAAATAAACTTATTCACAATCTTTTTTGCCGCGCGACGCTTCAGATGCTTTGCAGTAACCGTGGTAACAGGGCGACTAATAAATTATGAGTTTTAAACTGTTAAGTCTCTATTATGTTGTCCTCACTGTAAGTTTAGTGGCAATGTAGTCGCAATGAATGTTTTCGCTCCTTCATCCCACAGATAGTTTTCGTTGTAAGTTATAATTAAAACGTTTTCGAAGAACAACAGGAATGCGCATTTAATGATTCAAGTTTTTCAAACTATTTTTCATAAACATATATCTATACTAATATATACAGCTGAAGAGTTTATTAGTTTGAACGCGCTAATCTCAGGAACTACTTTCGAATTGACTTTTTTTTTGTGTTGGTTAGAACATTTATCGAGGAAGGTGCTATAAAACATTGTGCTCTGACTAATTGGAGCTAATATGCAACAGCAAAAATGTAGAGAAAACGGGGGAAATTAATTATAGATGCGTACGCTGCGAAAACGGTTCAAGACAACCAAAAAATATCTATAAAATAATGATTCCTCTTTAAAGAGTCAAGCAAGAACGACGGAACCCGACCGATGTCGCGGGTAATAGCTTAAATGCAGTGCAAACAAATTTAGATGTTCAAAATACTACTATTCGACGCAGGCAAAGTCGCTGGCGTAGCTAGTAAAATTATAAATTTGCATTAGTTCTAACATCAATCCTTGTTTAATACAAAGCCACAAACAAACATACATGCAAAAGTAATTTCGTTAATTGTATATAATATTTCCATTTTTTTTTTACCAAATAAAACACGTAATTTTCAAATATATAAAACTTTTAAGTACTTGAAAATTGAACTGGAAATTTAATTGAGTCAAGTGCAGACGATCCATCAAGGAAAGCGTTTTCGCTATGTCCCACTTTGGGAAAACTTTATCATTTCGACCAGAAATTTAAACAAAACAGTCAACAGATTTGTTTGTTTTTCAAGTGTATTTAAATGACACATTCTCGCTAACGATAAATGTTGAAAAATGTAATAGAGCAAACAAATCTATTTTAACCAAGATAGCGAAAGTAAGGGGTTCGAGTCCTGTCACATGAATTTTTACAAAGAAAGTAAAAATGTTTACGAGACCCCGTGACCACGGCTGCTGCAAAGCATCCGAAACGCCGGGCCGAAGTTAAAAATCATTTTCAAATAAGTTTAACTAATATATCGCGTTTTAAACCGTTAAAATGTTTTATTTAAATGTTTACGAAACTGATTTTCAATCATTTGTCATGTGTCAATCAAATGTTATAAATAATATTCAATCTAGACATTTTTTTGTGTTTGTTTCGCTGCTCGATTTTAATGATGGGCAAACTTCGAATGGATTAACATTTATTAAACTTAAACTCGGATTAATTTAACTTATTAATTGTGTCTCAATTGTCAAAAGTCCCGCCTATGTCGTACTTTTTTAAATCTAAATTATTAATATTTATTAAGAATTACAATATCATTGTATTCGGCTTCGGATTTCAATTGTAATAAATAATGTTCATCTTTCAGAATGTCAATATCCCACGAGCCAAACGCAACATATGCTGAGCTGGTGATCACCAATGTGAAGGCCGATGATGAAGGCGTCTATCGTTGCGAGATCACGTACCTTCAAGTTGGCGAGGATTGCAACACCGTCCAGGTCACAGACTTCCATACTTACAGTAAGTTTTTCTTCTATTGACCTATAAGCCTTAGGCTATAAAACATCGTGCATAGAGCGAAGAAACAGCGCGATGTGAAAAAAAATGGGAAAATTACTCATTGTGGGTTTCTGATGTCGAAAAATATGTATGAAAGAATGATTGTACTTTCAATGATTTAAAAAAAGTCGCAAAATTATTTAAAGATGAAGAGAAGCTTTGCAAAAAAAATTGGATGGTAGGAATATTTAAATTCCGTCCAGGTCACGAATTACCACGAGCAGACGAAAAAACCGTCCGAATTTCCGAATATACAAAGCCAAAATCGGTCGACATTACATCTTGTATGGCTGAATTGTTTCACCTACCATCAAGTAAACACCAAGCTAGTCTGACCTCTTCTATTATAAAAACGTAACCTTCTATTCTAATACTCTCCAAAATAAAGTAACGATATTTTCCTCAATAAATATATTCCCAGGAAAAAGTGGATGAAACTAAATATATAAATAAGCTAATTCACAGCGCGTATTATGAAGGACAATAACCGGTCGCATTGAAACAAATCCGGTTTAGTGATGTTCCTTTTAATATTATCATCTGTTATTTATCGTATTTTTTACATAAGTATAACGTAGGATAATGTATACAAAGAGTAACAATTCTACGGCCTTATAAAATAATATTTAGAATTTAAAATTGCTATAAAATTGTTTTAACGTCATAATTTATAATTTAAAATATTGATAAGAAATATATTATCAGAAAAATACTTTAATTTTGGTAAATATGCGTAATAACTGTATTTTGTTTATTTGAAAGTAAAAAAAACATAACTTGTGTAACTGATTTGTACAATGTAAATTACAAATAAGTCATAGGTGACGTGAATTAAACTGTTAAAAATCTTGATAGTTATATTAGTGATGAATTCGAATTACGTACCTTTTCCTACGTTTGGGCATTTTGTCCTGATATTCGTTCTTTCAAATTAAAATAAAGTAACAACAACAACAAACAACCACATACATAAATTTTAAATACAAAGATTGTTTTACATTTATGATTCACTTTTGATTATATTTATAATTTACAATAGCTTATTTGTAAGTACATCACTAATATAACCGTTTTATTGCGACTAGAATATTACTTTCATCCCGCCCGAAGCGGTTCAATTCTATCGAGGTGCTATTATTATCCTATCCAACATCTATGCTTATTTGTCAAAGTGATTTTTGGTTGCTTTATATTTCTAGTTTTATCAAAATTATTAATATTATATTCGTTTTAACAAGGCCTTCTCTCACAGATAGATAGTTTTTGGTACTACTTATTATCTGATAAGGGACAGACTGAAAATCAGCGCTTAGCAAGCCTTGCTGAGCACAAGCTGAGTCTATTACCTTTCAGTACAAAGTTTAAAATTGTACTTTTTACTTTATTTTTCATTCTTTTCATAGTAAATTATGTATTTTGTGTAAATTAAAGAATTATTTATTTATTTAAATAAAAGGTGTAAGACTCGTAAGACACTATTCTGCTCGAGAAAGAATCGGCGTGGACATCGGCGTACTGAGAGTTTTTTTGCTCTCTGAGACTTGGCCGGCACTGAATATTTATAAAAAATCTAAATACAAACTAATTTTTGAATATTAGATATCAGTACTCGTTTTGCGTATCGGAAAAATAATCACTGCATATGTAACAAGCAATGGACAGCATTCACTTAGAAAGCTACACCAAAATCACATTTATTCGTAAAGAATAATGGATCCTTGTCGTCCACTCGAGATCGGACCTTATTTAGAACTCTTGTCACACTTACTCTCTGTAATTTAATATAGACACGCGTACGCCGTGATTTTCTCTCAATGTTAGAATAAAATGGTTATTTTGAATTCACTTTTTATTCTCAACCTTTGTGTTAGCTATACTTATGACAAAAAAAAACAAGAATGAGATGCAGTGCTCTAGCTCTGGAACAGTAAATATGGATGAGTTGTCGGCCTATGACAAGAAGTTTGTTCATCACAAATCGTAACGCAATTTACAATACAATTTACTCTAAAGTTATTTTCATTTGTTGGCAGTAGTTCTTAACTTAGATGGAATTTCGACATTCCCACTAATCGAGGGTTGGTGAAGGACCAGGGGCCGACAAATTTGTCTCTATTTCGCAGACAGTTTTTATTTTACATGCAAGTCCAATATGCACCGTGTGCGATGAAAATATTTATTATGTTTCCCCAGAATTCAAACCCAGGTCCTCTCGGACTTAATGCAGTATTGCACCAATAACGTTATGTAACGAGTTCAACAAATAAACTACAAAAGCGAACAATCGAATACCTTATAATAGTCTAAGTAGCAACATGCCCCGGATTGCACGAGAATTATTTTGAAGTCATTGTTATTTTCCTAATATTTTGGTTTAGATTTTTATCTTTTGTCTCGTGATATTGTCCCTTACTTCTTAATTAACCCCTCCAGAATCCCTTGTCGCGTTTTTATCAGTGGCTATTTGAATACATTTTTCAAATGAAAATAACTTATGTCATTACTATTATAATTACACTTATGTTGTTTTGAAATTTTTTGTAGATGTGTAATGTAAAATCGTAGTATATTATTTTGTTCTATAATCAATAGTTTTTAGAGCGCACACGTTGCAAGGAAGTATTTTGGTAATTTTGGCATACTTTGGGTTACATTACTGAAGTTTTAATATAGTCTATTGACATCGAAAATAGTGTAGATTTACAAATCGGTCGAGAAGTTTCAGCCTATCAATTTCATGCAGATTTCCTCTTTATAATATAATGGTATTTAAAGAAAACACTTTAACGCTTTAAAACGCGATTATTGTACAGCAGCCGTGGTCACGGAAGACTCCCCCCCCCCCCAATTCATCCAAAGCGTCTCGGGCCGTAGCTAAAATAACGTTCAAATAAGTATTTTAAACCGTTATCGTTTTATTTAAATGTGTACTACTGGCGTAAACTTTACAGTATTTAATATTAATGTAGATAACATAGTGAGTTTCAAATCACTATTGAATAATTCGAAGATTTATACAAGTAACTAGTGAGTGTAACCCGCAAACGGCCGGCCGCGGTTTATTCTACCACAGTTTGTAACTAGGGTTTGATTAATTAGAAGTACGTTCCAGCTTGGTGACAATAACTTTACTATAGAGATACTATATATACTATTAGAGCAAAGTGCTATATCTCCTTTTAATGCCATAGATATTTTATTAAGTGTTTATAAAGCTGAAGAGGTTCTTTGTTCAAGCGCGCTAATCTCAGGAACTTCTGGTTCTAATTAAAAATATACTTTAGTGTTGATTAGACCAATTATTAAGGACGGATTTCGGCTAACTAACTAATAGGAGCGAAGAAATACAAGTAAATGTTGAGAAAATCGGAAAAAAAATCATCATCAAAAACATCAATCTCCAAAGTAGTTTAAGATTCTAAAACATATGTATAAAAGAATGATTCCTTTTTAAATTATCAAAAAAATGTCCGCGACAATGTATATATGTTTAAATAAAACACTTTAACGGTTTAAAACGCGATTAGTTAAACTTATTTGAAAATGATTTTTAACTTCGGCCCGAGGTTTCGGATACTTAGCAGCAGCCGTGGTCACGGGGAAACTCCCCACTAACTAATATTTTGCATTTTAAACCATTAAAGTGTTTTATTTAAATGTGTACTACTCGCGTAAACTATAGACAGTATTTAATGTATATCTATCTTTTAAGATTAACTTTGCAAAGACCGATGGGTCGCGGACGACGTCGTGGCTAACAGCTATAGTTCATAAAGATGAGGAAGAGGTTTGCAAAAAAATAATGATACTCAAAATAACTATTCCACGCGGTCGAAGTCGCGGGCATGGCTATATGATATTTTTATTAAATAAGCATTATTAATATATTGTTAGAAATAATATTCAAAAATTTAAATAAATGTATTACTTGAAGCACTTGTTAATGTATTCTCCTTTATGGTTATTAGGAGATCACTTAAAATACATTAAAATCAGACTTGAGGCCAATTGAGGACGCCTTTTGGCACTTGATTAAACACAGATTGAGCATTTTATACAATTTACATATAAATGCAAAATTTGTGACCTCAAAACATAAGGCGGTATATACACAAGCGTGAAGATTGTTATTTTAATTTTGACGGGTAACGGTAACAATGTGTGTATAACAATCTCCACCGGATCTAACATTCTAATTTGTAATTTTTTGGACTTCCTCCGAAAATCTGGATATTAAATGTTGTAGGATTATCAAAATTCCGTCCGGGTCACGAACTGCTATCCACAAATTAAAACGCGTTTCGGTTTCAGTCTGTGGATTGTAAAATATCCAAAGCCAAAATGGGTCGACAACACATCTTGTTTAGATGGTTTATGACTGAGGTATTTCAGCTTACGTGAAGGAACTTTTTTATCATTAAAAACATTTTTTTTTCTTGTCACAGATTAAATTTATACTAGTGAGCAGTAGATTTGGTATTGTGCTCTCACTAATGAAAGCATTTACTGTTTGCCCGTGAATCAAACCCAGGTCTATTCGCTTAATGCAATGCCAGAAAATACAGATAGAATCTGACTTCCTAACTCCATAGTTAACAAATACGTGTTTAAATATTTCGTGGAAAAGACACTAATTTAAACATTTTTTTATTTAATCTATGTCTTTCAAATCTTTTTTTTATAATTATAAAAACTTCATTATTCTTGTAATTGTTTTTGCGAGTCGCCAACAAATATAGATCTTTAAATCTCACAATATTAGTTCTGTGATCAAAAAAGTTTTTGAATACAAAAAAGGGACAAGAAGGTTACTTTTTGAAGAAACTTCACTACAAGAGGAAAGCTAGTTAACACAATATTGTCTTCTTCATATTCCGTTAGGAATATTGAACACTAAAAGCGGTTGATGCATTTCTTGTCTCGCTATTTTTCACACGAAATTCTTTAATGTGGGAAAAGCCACGTTGCAACTTCCCTAAGACAGCAACCGTTATCGAGGGTCTAAAAGACCTGAGGGCGCGCTTTCAATCTTATAAACCATCCGCCATTTTAGTGTTAATTAATTATAAGCGTGAAGAAATTTACATTTCCTAAGTTTAAAGTGAATTTTAAGCGAGTTTGAAATTTCCATTAGTTGTCAATCGATTTAATTTAAATATTAAGGAACTATTAAATATGCTTATTTTTAATTTAAATTTGTGTAAGGGTTGTAAACATTGTTCGATACACCGCTGTGCCCGTTGTAGCTTAATAGTTACACATCTTGTTAGGGCACTTTGTGTTAAGCTTAAGAGATCCGGGGTTCGAATCCGGGGTCGTCGAGCGAGGCGAAGTCTGATGAAGTGAAACGGGATCACAAATTTAGTCTTCTCAAGCCCTTCTGGGTAAAAGGGGATATCATTTTTTATATCCAAATATATATAAGAACTTAAATATCAGATATATTTGTCGGGCTCGTTGGTGTAATGGTAGCAATATCTAAAAATCAACGGGTCGTGGGTTCTATCGCAGCGGGTCCAACATGTTTCTTATTAAATACTGTCTATAGTTTACGCGAGTAGTACACATTTAAATAAAACACTTTAACGGTTTAAAACGCGATATATTAGTTAAAATTATTTGAGATGATTTTTAACTTCGGCCCGACGTTTCGGATGCTTTGCAGCAGCCGTGGTCTCCCCGTGACCACGGCTGCTGCAAAGCTAATATATCGCGTTTTAAACCGTTAAAGTGTTTTATTTAAATGGTTCTTATTAATTTATAATTTTCTTATACATGTTGGATATCGTCACGAACAAAACAGCCATGCAGATTAATCGCCATGCAGTTTTAGTGTGTGTGTTATAAGAGCCTATCCTAAGCCGAAATAGGCCGACGGCGCACGTTTGTTTGATATTAAACGGCTGTGTTTCTTCACCTTCCATCAAGTGAACGCAATTCTAGTTTTATCCTATATCATTAGTCAATGCACTTCTTTGAGCTCATTCGTGGTATAATTAAACGACAAGTGGTAGTTGGGATGTTTATTGTGTTTTTTTTTTAATACATTTTATACAAACTGCCTAATCGTTTCCATAGACAATATTGATTGCGTGTTTTAGATGTCAACTAGCGACATCTAGTTACAATTTCACAAAACAAACTTATTCACTAACAATTAGTGAGAATATATAGATATAAAGAATATAAAATTAAAAACCCTCTGTCTCCCTCATCTTTATACTCGGTTTAATAAATATATATAAAAGCTTTATACGTTTCAAAACTTTTTCGTTTTAAGATGATTAAAATGAACTAAATGACAAACTTACACACTCCAAAGTCTCGAGGCAGTACAAAGTTGAAGGGGCTTTTGTAACGACGTTACATTGTGTTCGATGGAAGTTTAAATTTTAAACTATTCTCATATAAATTTAATAAAAAGATTTAAACGTTTTAAAAGAAAATACTTTATTAATTATTAAAACAATTGGGCTAACACTATTTAGACAAGATTTATAATTGTCTGTGAAAACTTCGTCTTTTGTTGCTTATTTAATGCGTCTGTCAAAACTTTCTAAGAGACTAACGATACCATTAGTAGGGAGTTCGATTCCAGCCGGCATCAGATACTATTTCATCTTCTTCAAATGTATATATATATATCAAAGTCAAATGTTACCATATTCTACGCAGGAAGGAAAAGCAACACGAACCAACGGTGCATTTTTCCGAACAATTTATTACGTCCTACATTGCGCGGCGAGTATGAACGGAAACGGATGCCTGTGAGTTGGGCGAACAATGGTTATGATGTATGTTGTTATGTACGCGCGATAACGCCGCTGATCTATTGTGAATTGTCTTCGGGCTCAGTGGATCCTTTCCAACTGGACGTAGATCGCTTCTTGACCACAGTTAGAAAGTCATAAAGATCCTACTAAAATCGGTCGATTGTACTAACGCCATTCGGGAAAATAATTTACATATTATTTTTCTCGAAAAATATTTACTTCCTATCACGAGTGTTAATAAAGCCCACCGAGCTGAACTGAAGCGTCTTGGTGGGCGCTGCATAGTGTAGTCATCAGAAGTGTTGTATTACTTGAATGATGAAGATATCATACCATCCGCCAAATTGAACTGAGTGGCAGAAGAAGACCCAGGAACTAACTGCAGTGTCACTCTGTGCTAGAAATAACTCCCAAGTTACGCAAAAATTTTACCAAAGGAGGAATACTGTATCTCGGATACATAGAGGACCTAGATCACTCTCCACTGACAGAATGTGCCGGTGTCCTTATGCCAAGAAAAGATAAATATCATATCGGAGACCCGTGCCCAGCAGTAAATCATTAATAGGTTAATACAGGGACTCGCTGGTGTTATGGTAGCAATTTATGGTTTATGGGATAGATCACGGGTTCGATCCCCACCAGGTTCAAATCAATTTCTAATTTTTCTGGTGACAGGTTCACAAACCCATACACACAGTGTGGAAGCCGTCGAATTTAATCGGGTTTCTGTTAGTCTGTGGATTTCCGAATATCCAAAGCAAAAATACGTCGAAAGTAAATCTTAATTCGACGTTATATATGGCTGGGGTATTGCACTTTGGATCAACCCCATGCTTATAAAAATGTTGTTATAAGTATATTGAAATAATGCACTATGCAATTACACCCTTAACAATCCTTTGATTTACGACTCAAGACATCATATTATTCGTTATTGCATTTCGCATTCGAATCCCAGTACAGTTATTAATAGTTGACACATTACATCCATTAGAATGAGGTAATTATCGCATATCAAATTTCAAAAGCAAATTGTACGACAATTATTGGCAGTATATTGGACACTTTGATGTGGCTATCATTACAATGATGTGTCAGGCGTTAATAATGATTGGGAAGTGGGAAAGAGGTGGTTAACGTCCCGTTGGAATTACTAAGTGACAGTTAAATTATTCGTGATACTGGAATTAATACCTGGACATAGAAAGTATAGTACTAGCTGTGGTAGCGAAGTGTTCAGCATAAATTAGTTATATTGGACATCAAAATATGGTTGCGCAAACCTTTATAAATATAGGCTGTTAACCGCCATGTTGGTCGCATACCATCGTGCTCGCAAGTTAATCTAAAAAGATAGATTTTTCCAGCTGTTTCCTTACTGCTATAAGTTGCAGCATGATGTTTTATGCCTGTTCAAACAAAAAAAAACTCTTTAGCTTTATATATTAGTATAGATAAAAGTAAAAAATAATAATTTAACTTTACCACAGAGTAAACGATGTCTAACTTCAGTGTTGCAATTTACAAATCACTAAAAGAATAATTCTCTAACGTATTACTATAACCATAAGTCTAAATACCTTTTTATTTATAAGATAAAATTTTATTCCGATGTCATATGAAAAAAACTCAACACTTAACACAGAATGAGGTCGGAAGAGTATTCTTGAAATAAGGTTATATTTAAACTTCACTTTTTAATAATAACCCAGTTTTACTCTCTTGCATAAAGCCGTTTTCAAGTAAATATAATGTCAAGTGCACACAAGTACATTAATAAGTAAGACAAGAAATTTATTAGACGGCCTAGCTGTTAGACATTCTAGATTGTTTTAGATGTAGGTCGATGCACAATGGCCTATTGTTGAGTGCGGGATGAGCTTTTCAAATTATTTTTCGCATTATCTCTTGTGAATTCCCTTATTCTTGAATTGACTTCAAGTTAATGAGGTGCCCTCATTAAGATAAATTATAACCTTTAAAAAAGTACGGCGTACCTGACACACTGTGTGGTCTAACGAAAATTTTCTTTCAAATTTCTCTATGGACTATGATATGAAACCAAGAATATTAATAATTAAAATGACTTTTTTATTTAAAATATACTAAGAAATAACTAGGCACTTCATTCACGTATGTATTACCTGCTGTGTAAAATATTTGTTGTACATAAACAAATATATATTTTCCCAAGCGAATCTTAGTATTGCCGTTACATAGTCGCACGCAAATAAAACAAGTTTAACGGTCTCAAACTAGAAATGTTTTAGTCATAACGCCATCGTATGTAATAAAAATATTAAAGTTTTTAAACGTTAAACTCTGTAATTTCTTTTTCAATGATTTTCTTAAATTCAAGTCGTTGAAATTACATCGCGCGAGAAGTATTCAGCAATAAGTTCACAAAAAGGTGACGTTATCGACTATTTTCACGGTAGCTCAATTGAACACTGTAGGTGCCGGTTCCAGCCCTGCCCGTGTTGTAATATATATTTTTAATTTATTGGAAACTAAAGACAACTTACTATCTATTTACTACTTGTTAAAATACGTGGATATATGAATAACACAATAATTTAATTGAACTAGTAAACCAACGTTATCCACGTTTATATTTTTATAAGCCTGGCGTAGCGAACCAAGAAAGCAATGTTAGTCAAAGTCTTGATAGTAGGTGGAACACCCCAGATATATAATATCTAAATAAGATACACTATCCACCTAGTTTGTTTTTGAATATTCCAAAATACGCAAATTGAAAACAAAACGCGGTTAAACTAGACAGTTTTTTCATGTGGACGATGGTTCGTGATTCATAATTTTCGATATTCCTACCACACATTCAATATCCAGATTTCCAGGCGAAGTTAAATGTTTCAGATAAAATTATATATTGTTTGGAATTGGTGGTGATCGAACCTCACGACCCGTTGGTTTACATGGCTACTATTACACTAATGACCGTCCAAAATCTTAAATCAAGCGAAAATGTAGATTTGAATACAGAACTCCTAATCCTTAAATTACACCTTAGCGAGTCATGTTCGACGGTTTAATACCTTTACGCTGAGCTCGTTACTCAAGGAATCTTACCACTAAACGATTTTCTAGGTAGTAATTTAGATACCGTTCAGAACGAATCCTGAATAACGTCGAAAGGATTCAGCACAAATTCTAATTTGACTTACACCTTTCATTATAATCTTCTTTAAAATTAGGTTTAGGAACGAAAAAGATAGAAGATATGACAAAAGGAACTCGAACCCACGACAGTGGTATGCTGTGTGTTTCGTGTGCATTAACAACATTTAATAATATATCATTGTAAACATTGAAAAATAATGGTTTGTGTATCTCTATATTAATATATAAAGCTCAAGAGTTTGTTTGTTTGAACGCGGTAATCTCAGGAACTAGTTACTAGTTAGAATTAAAAAATTCAGATTGTGATGCATAAAGCATCTATGGAGGTATTTAGGATATAAGACGCTGCGACGGGGAATTACCCATTCTTTTAGGTTCTGTTTCGTACGCTGCGATACCCAAAATATGTATTAAAGAATGATTCCCCTCTAGATGATTAAAAAAAATAACCGAGCAATATATCTTTAAGATTAACTTGCAAAAACGACGGGACGAGAACGACGTCGTTGGTTAAAGCACAATATAATATAAAGTTGAGGTTTTCAAAAACAAACTTTGATACCCAATATAATTGTTCTACGCGGACGAAGTCATTGATACAGCTAGTTACATGCATTGTTATTTTAATATCTAAATGTATATATGTACTTTAATTTTTACTTGATATTTAAGTCAACAAAACCGCGTTTTAAACCGTTAAAGTGTTTTATTTAAATGTTCACTACTCGCGTAAACTACAGACAGTATTTCGTACTATATACTTAAGTCATATAAACTACATGTAGTTTCATCGTTTTAAACAGTTTGTGTAAGTGTGTGTAAAATCCCGTTTCTCCTCGTGGGCCATAGAGTGAACACACATCTGTGTCTGTTTCATTGATCGGTTTTATTTATAGGCAAGTAGTTGATCAGACTTCTTAATTACGGTAACAATTTGAAAAGAGTGTGAAGTGTATAGGTTGTAGCCCTATTGGCGAAATAAATTCATCCAAAAGTTATTGAATCAGCTCAAAAGCGAACAAAAATTCATTGTAGCTTTTAGAAAATGTTTTAACATTTTAACCATTAATTAAAATGTAAACTAAACGAATCGTCCATCACGCATCGTTAACAGAATATTTCAGATAATACAAACAGACAAATATTGAAACGTTTTGTCTGTTTACAGAATGTTTTGAAATTCGTTTAAAACAACTGTATTTATCATTGAAATATAAAATGCGGTGAGATCTTTACGGTTTTGACAGAACAAACACACGCCACAGAGTAAATTTGGCACAGAGAATATTATCTTTTGACATAATTTAACTCTATAAATAATATTACATCAAAAGGTTGTTGCAGTGTAAAGGGCTCTCTGTACGTGGGTATGGGACGTCAAATTTTCCTATCTGTTCTGCTAATCGATTTTTTACAATAGTTGAACAAGTGCTACCTGATAGAAATTATTTTGTGCCTTGTCGGTACTAAAACCCAGATCCTATCGTTAAAAGATATGTTAAGCAATGTCCGTGTTAACCATTGAACTGTGGAGGTGAAGGGCGCATGAATATTTCTTATGTATTTATAGATATATTTTAAAATATAATGTTTATTTAAGGAATCATGTATAAATACTGTCTGTAGATTGTACTAACTCGCACACTTTTGAATAAAACACTTTAACAGTTTAAAACGCGAAATATATTACTTACACTTATTACAATTATTTTAGTAGTCACAGCTTTTTAGGGCGCGTTTAATATATAAATTTTAGACCATTAAAAATTTTTATTTTAATCTTTATATTATGTTAAAGAAAAATATTATTATCAAACCATATCATAGTCATTATATGTATAGGCGGTGTGATGAAACAATCGTGTCAACGTCTGCGTTGCTTCGATGTCTACACTTATCTCTGTTTTCTGTTGATCTGTGACAATTCCTTTTAAACCTGTATAAAGCGAGTTCTCTTGCAAATATTTTCTAGGAATGTTTTCGTTTAAAAGAAACGTCTTAAGATTGAACCTATTGTTTGAACTCTGAAGTATTAAAATAACAATTGTTTTTAACTCCTTTAAGTTATCATAATCTTGTTTGAAATCGCTAGGAACAAACGTGTGCATTGTAAATGCACTTTATCATAAAGAAGTGGGAGGTGGGAGTTTTGAACGACTAGGGCATAGCATTCGAAATATCTTGCTTGTTTAAAAGTCGAATAGTGAAGCGGTCACTAAAATGTGTCCCTACATTTGGGATTCCTTTTACATACGTAAATTCAATGTATTTAATATATTATTATTTTGTTATCCTTAGAGATGGCCAGTAAGCCAGAGCCGGGAATCATGCTTTACTTTTGAGAATAATAGGATAATACCCACTATGAACCCCGATAAACCCCCTCGCCCCTCCACCCTCTATACTTCGGCTTTAATTCACCCAAAATATTGGGATGTAGTTAAAATAAATTGAAAATAAGGTGACTAATACATTTCGCGTTTTAAACCGTTAAAAATATTTTATTTATAAGTGTTAATCGTGTAAATTATTGTCAATGTCATGTCACATTTATTTACGATATAAAATCCACTTAATATTGAATTATTATCACCTCTTTGTAAAGTAGGTTTACCTTTTATACACAATAAAATGTATAAATAAAAATTTATACATTTTATTATTTCTAACATTACAGCAATAATTTCCAACGAAGCCAAGTACTCCATAATTCCACTGAATTGAAACAAGCTCAACGGCTATTCATTCTGATACAGCTTACAGGCCTCGAAATATATTGTGGGACAGTTCATAAATACAGATTAGTGAAATTGAACGTATATTTGAAACTACAGTAGAGATTTTTATTTTGTGGCTGAAAATGTGACCGAAATTGTAGGTATAGTTTCATAATAAAATTTCTGATTGGTTTGACGGACTCGTTGGTCTAATGGTAGCAATGTAACGCTGATGATCTATGGGTCGTGGGTTCGATCACCACCACGTCCAACATTTTTTTGAAACTTTTTCTTCATCTGGCAACCTAAATATTAAATGGGTGGTAGGAATAAAGAAATTTGGCCCGGGTTAGGAACCACCACAACAACAGATGAAAAAGTCGTGAAGCTTAATTGCATTTCGGTTTCAGTTTGTGAATTTCCAAATATCCAAAGCCAAAATAGGATGACAGTGCCTTTTGTAGATGCTATAAGCAGGGTTATATCACCTACCATCGAATGAACCGCATGCCATGTAACCTCCTCTATCATTTAAAAAAATAATAATAACGCTAAGATATTTTGAACCCTCTTGCGATCTCCGTAGCTCAATAATTAAAATGTCGTAACATTATGTTAATGTCGAGAAGACCTAGGTTCGAATTCTGTGTCAACAATATATTTTTCCAGACAGACAGGGCCTAGACGTCTGATCAACTAAGACCTAAGTAGTCTTAGAAATTTCTGTCAATAAAATCGGTAAATGGACACAATAAGGGTTTGAATCCATGACCCTACAGGTGAACGAGACATAATACCTAAGGGTCCAAACACACTGACTGGTTTGTCGTATTTCAGCAAATCGTCCGGTTCGTTGTAGCCGTGTCCTGTTTGTGATTGTGGTAAACCGCTTGTTGCGTATAGGCCCTAAGCAATCAGATTCCATATCACAAATAATAACATTGACTAAGAATGTCAACATCTCTGTATAATAATCACTAGATATCTTGTAAGCGGGTTTAACTGAAATGCTAAATGTTATAGTTTTTTTTTTTAATCTATTGGGATTGAAAATATTAAGATACGAAGGGGTCTAGAATCGGCATCTAAAGCGTTACGTGCTTTTCTGATCTATAAATAGCACCCAATAATACACGCACCTCTCACGCAATGCAATTTCAATTTTAACATGTACATATTGAGGTACAATGTCGTATGCTTTGCAGCTAAAGAAATCTTTAAAACTGAAATTACTGATTTTAATTATATAAATTAAAAATCTGAAGATTATATAATCTTTATTTAAAGAATATATAGCATTATATAAATAACAATTTTTACTTCCCTATAATCAGGTGTAAATTTTAAAGATTTCAAGGTATGATAGTTTTTTGTTAACATGGGCAACTGGAATAAAATTAATTCGAAACAATTGCACACGAACGCTCCAATACTAATCTCGAGCACTTTTAAAGCTTAGTACTGAATGGTTTTATTTAAAAATTGGAAACATTTAAAATGGCACAGATTAAAAACGCACCGCGAAGCGTCGATGCGGTCGTATTTCTCGCGAACAAACCGCTCTGGAGTCGCGCCAGGCGGAATAAA